>CM026206.1:22736423-23201423 GCA_014839995.1 Xenentodon cancila
TATATGCATATGCATATATATATGTGTGTGTATATATGGAAGAATAATCGAAGTAAGTGTCATGAGATTGTGCTGTTAGAGCAGTGTTAGAGAGTGACTGCTGTGGAGATGAGGGCTCCCCTTCAGACTCTGTGGGTGCACCAGATTTTGGCTGAAGGAGCTACAGAAGGCCCACAGTGTCTCATGGTGAGAGGGTCTTTGTAATGTTTGATGTCTTTGCCAACAACCATCCCTCACCCACCTGCTCCATAGAGTCCAAGGGACACCCCAGGACAAAGCTGTTCCACTTTATTAGCTTTCCCGGCTTTTCTTATTGTTCGACCAGTACGGACATTTGTTGTTTTTTTTTATTTGTGTGGGTTTTCTGAAATGTCATATTCTTTCTGAATGCTTTTTGTCCTGTGCTTGGTTTAATGAAATTGTTTATTGCACTGCAGGGATCAAAAGCGGAGTGGCATATAATTGATGTGTCTCTCTCATTCTCACAGTAATCAGGTTCTGTAATGTTTTCTCTGGCAGTGTCCATCATGACAGCCATCAAGCACGCTCTCCAGAGGGACATCTTCACACCTAATGATGAGCGTCTCCTTGGCATTGTCAACGTCTGCAAGGCTGGAAAGAAAAAGAAAAACTGCTTCCTGTGTGCTACAGGTACGCGTGCGGGGAGTGGGGAAGCATTGTAAATGATGACTTGTGATATGAGGCAAATTTTTATTAAAAAAAAAAATCTTATCCTCTAGCTACCACAGAGAGGCCTGTCCAGGTTAAAGTGGTGAAGGTGAAAAAATCTGACAAAGGGGACCTCTACAAGAGACAGCAGACCTGGGAGCTCCGAGACCTCACAGTAGTAGATGCCAAAGATGCAAGCAAGGTAAGAGACATAATGCGTTTCTCCTGTCATTTATTGCCCTTTCTTTAACTTGCAGTCAGGACTAATGTACTCTGTCTCACTGTTTAGGAAAATCCTGAATTTGATCTTCATTTTGAGAAGGTGTACCGCTGGTTGGCTAGCAGTACAGCTGAAAAAAACTCTTTTATTTCCTGCATTTGGAAGCTAAACCAGCGTTATCTGAGGAAGAAGGTGGAGTTTGTGAATGTTAGTGCTCAGCTTTTGGAAGGTGCGTGAATCCTCCATCTCCACTGTGTCTGCATGCGCCTTTCTTTTTCTCTCGTGCCAATATCGACCTTAGAATTTGTCTCATGTGTTGCTTTTAAAATTCAATCGTTTTTTTTTTCAGAATGGGAAGTCTCTCCTGGATTTTTTTGGTTGATTCTGTTCATTAATAGCACGTTTCTTAAATTTGCTGCCTTTTCTCTGTATCTTGGTTTGTGATATGGTTTTCTATGTTAAATTCTTCTCTATTCTCACTTTTCTCTCTTACACTTTCTCTGGCCAGAACTTCCTAAAGCGGAAGGTTGGTAGGACTATACTTACCCCTCCTTACTCCTCTCCATTGTATTTTCATTCCCATCAGCGACTCGCACCTCCTTATGGCTCCTTTCATTTAAATTATATCACTATGCAGGGTGGGCTTTTGTTTAGTAACATACATTGGTACTGTTTTTATTCCACTCTTAGTTTTTCTTTACTTGTCTATTCCATCCTAATTGATATAATTATTTAGTGGCATAAGCTCATTAGTACATCTTATGTCTAAGTTGTCTTCACTTCTTACTTGTGGTGGATATATATGTTAGTAATTAGTTATTTCATCAACAAAACGTAGTTTCTACTGTTTTGATCTCATGCCACTACCTAAGATTCCTTTCTGTTTAGTGCTCATATTTCTGCTGCATTTTCATCTCTGCTAATGAATATGTACAATGTTTCAGTGGTCTTTCAGTTAGGACAATGAAAACATTTGGATAGCCCTCACAACTACTGAACATCATTAACTCTGCAGCTGTAGTTTGAGAAATCCATCAAATCTGATTCTAGAGATACTAGAATGTGTCTTGAAGACTGTGCTTGTGCTAAAAGCTTGCATGTATCTTTTTTTCTTTCTTTTTTTTGGCTCTTTTGATGGGCTTAGAGTCTGTGCCAAGCGGTGAAAGCCAAAGTGTTGCAGGAGGCGATGACGCTTTAGACGACTACCAGGAGCTCAGCACCCGTGAGGAGCAGGACATCGAAGGCATGATGGAGATGTGCGAGTACGCCGTCTCCAATGCTGAAGCCTTTGCAGAGAAGCTTTTCAAGGAGCTTCAAGTTTTGGATGGGGTGAGTGAAGCAAGCTTTGTGACTTGTGATAGAAAGTGGCCTGTGAGGTTTGGTTTTTTTTGTTTTTCTTTGGTGGTCTAGAGCCTCCCTCAGGGACAAATAGCCTCTCTTTATCTATTCTTACCTAAAGGCCAACATTCAGTCCATCATGGCGTCAGAGAAGCAGGTTAACATCCTGATGCAGCTGCTGGATGAGGCACTGGCAGAGGTGGACACCATCGAGGGAAAGCTGAGCAGCTATGAGGAGATGCTCCAGAGTGTCAAGGAGCAGATGGACCAGATCTCCCAGAGCAACCGCCTTATCCAGATCAGCAACACCAACAACTGCAAACTGCTGGATGAGATCCAGTTCCTTGTGGTAAGGGGAACATTTCATTTAAACATAAAAAATAAAATGTAATATAATTTATTAGTTTGTTTATTTAAAAAAATGTTTTTGTGGGTTTTTTTGTGCTTTGTCTGGTGACTCTTTCTTCATGTAGAACTACATGGACCTGTCTAAGGGACACATCAGAGCCTTGCAGGAGGGCGATCTAACATCACCTAAAGGTATTGAAGCCTGCATCAACGCCTCTGAAGCTCTTCTGCAGTGCATGAATGTGGCCCTCCGACCAGGTTAGTGTTCTCTAAAGCACTATTGATTACTTTGCAGCACGTACTTGTTTTTGAAGCAGTAATTAAAACTGTTGTTGTCTTTCCGTAGGCCATGAGAAGCTGTTTGCCATGAATCAGCAGCAGCATTTGTTTGCAGAGCTGAGAGACACTTTTGCTCGCCGCCTCACCAACCACCTCAACAATGTGTTTGTTCACCAGGTAACAGCCTCCCTGCTGTCAGAACATGCTCTCCAGCACTTTTATTAGCATTGCTCTGCTGTGTACGTTGCAGATGAGCTGGTTGATTACTCAGACATCACTCTTTAGCGCAGGGATTTTAAAATCTAAAAATATAAAGAATTAAACTATGATTTGATTTGGTAAAGAATTCTTGAATAAAAGTGCCCCACCCGGCCGTGGAGTTAAACTGGCCCGTCACATTATATATTGAAAATCTTTATTTTTCTTTGTAAATATTTTAGATTAAGTTTTCTGAGAAAAAAAACTAACAAAACAAAACATTTGAACCTATGGAAGGATACTCTCAAACTAATACCAATGTCATATCTGTTTTCTTTGTTGTTTTTTTTTTTTTAATTATTATTATTATTATTATTATTATTATTAAATTCATCTGAATAAGAACACCAGAACAAGTGTAAGAAAGCCATGGGAACAGTAATTAGAGTCTACCTTTGAGTTTTTTGCCACACCGAGCCTGTGAGTCAGCTGTGAAATTGTGGGCCATCATCTGTCCTGTTCTTTTCCAGGCTCTTTCCTTCTCCTCATGACCTTCCCGTTTAGCCCAGGCACTCTTCCTGATTTTCCTTGTGTTGTCTCCTTCCAACTGTTTCCGTTCTCTTCTTGACGCTCTGTTTGCTCACTGTGAATCATCCCACTCTGCTCTCTGTCTCTGTGTCAGTTCAACCACTTCAGTCACTTCAAAATGACTATCCCTCAGTTCTATAGGTCCTCCTGTCTGTCACTTCCAGTGAGTACCCTCACAACAACCCCCACTTGCCCCTCCTTTGCTAATGTTTGACTTCCCACTACTCACTCCGATACACTTGCCATGAAACCTCAGGCTTTTCCGTCCATACTGCATTATTTATTGCATGTGGTATGTTTCTTACTACTTAACATCTCTCATCTGATCTCGGAACTGAAAAAGCTCCCTTCATCTTTGTCCTCTTTCACGAACTGACTTGGCTGAGGACCTTTCATGTTTGGGTGCTCACATGGCTTAGCTGCAAAGGTCTCATACCATAAAATGCCATGCCTGTATGCTCTGTGTGCATGTCTTGTAATAAAAGCAGGAGACTGATTAGACTAACACTGAGGGGAAGTGGGGAAAACACAAAGTATGGCTGTAAAAGATGTTTTCTAAGTGAGCTGAGATTGTGAAGGATGTGGAGTTCAAAAGAAATTCAGTTTCTGTATGTTGACATCATCTATATTGTGAACAGAGGTATTACAACGTGCAGGTACTTGTGATAGAAATCAAGCTAAATCTGGGGTACATTTGTGTGTCGTATCAGGTTAAAGTGGTACTTCGGTGTAGTCCTTGAAGGTGTTCATTAGTTGAATAAGTATCTTACTATCTATCCCCTATCATTTGCAGGGCCACGACCAGAGCTCCACCTTGTCGCAGCACACGGCTGATCTGACCCTGCCCAAACACAGCCCTCTTCACAGGGACCTGCTGCGCTACGCCAAGCTCATGGAGTGGCTGAAGAACACTCATAGGGAGAAGTATGAGGGCCTATCGAGGGTCAGTGCAATTATCCTTCAAAATACACAAAGAAATAGATTCATATTTGGGTAAATTTTCCTGTTAAGTTTCTTGCTGTTTCAGCTTCAGATGAGCTCTAATGTTCTGAAGTAAGAACAGGGTCTTCTTCCCTGAAAAGTAAGCGCTGTCCATGATGATGTGTAACTGTCTTGACCTTAACCCTCTTGTGAACAGCAGCTCCTTTTCACACTGAAAAGTTGGAACTGATGCACCTTTGTTTTGCATTGGTGTACTGTGTGTGTGTAAGTACAGAGGGTTTTAAGAGATGTCAAATTTGATGAGCCGCGGATGGACTTCTGAACTGGCAGTGAAGGTCATTACAGAGTTGAGTCTGTGTGTGTGTGTGTGTGTGTGTGTGTGTGTGTGTGTGTGTGTGTGTGTGTGTGTGTGTGTGTGTGTGTGTGTGTGTGTGTGTGTGTGTGTGTGTGTGTGTGTGTGTGTGTGTGTGTGTAAAGGAAAGCTGGCACACTGAGACACTTAGATCTCACCAACAACGGTGTTGTGAACCATCTGACTTTTACGACGGTGACTTTGTAAGGCTGCTGCAGCACTGAGCCTCCTCTTCACAGATCCAGGGTTGAACCACTTCCCTTTCAGCTGAGGGTGACAGTGCACATCTGCTTGTAGACCATAGCAAAGTGGCTACACCTTCCAGGAACTTGAATGGTCCTTGTTCTCATTGTGTCAGTCGAGTCGTGTCTCCTGTCCGAAGCTTCTAGCTACAGTCAGTCATGAGCACTAATAAGAACAGACTTGGCCGAGTTAAGACTTTACCACCCAGTTTTTGAAACTACTAACTCATCACAATTCTGCCAAGCTTTTGACACTATTGAATGAATCATTTAATTGGTTGTGTGAATATTTTTCACACAACTCTGCCTGTAATTTTGCTTTCTGTTTCTGCGTGTAATTGAGGCCATTTATAACTTGTAACTTGTAACTGCATACAGCTGCTACTGGGATATCAGCTTGTCATCTAATGTTTTGGTAATGTTGTTTCTTTCCCAGACCTATGTTGATTATATGAGCAGACTGTATGAACGAGAAATCAAAGACTTCTTTGAGGTTGCCAAGACAAAGATGACGGGTACATCCAAAGAAGCGAAGGGCAAGTTTGGTACGTTGTTCCTCGGTCTGTACGAGCGTTCTCATGAACCATACTTATGTTCTCTTCCTGATATAATGGTATGTAACTGGGAATTTCCAGTGACATTTATCTTTGTTCCACTTTTTGCATCATGTACTTTTCTTAAAAGCAATTCAAGTGTTTTATGTTGTGTTCTCACACGATATTAAACTTAATATTCATGTTGAAAGTAACAAACAGTGCGTCTTTTGTTTACAGCTTTTTCTGCATAACATCTGTTACCTAAGCATATTATGCTATGTCCCTCCACAGTGATAACATTGTGATTCTTGTTTTATCTTTCAATAATGTCTTCTTTTCCCTTTTGCGCAGGATTTGACATGCTCATTTTTCAATATTTGATATCTGAATAGGACCCTTGGTTGAGCTTTGGTTTTGGCAGAATTATAGGACTCTGTTTTGTGCACTCTGCCATAGCTTTTCCTTCGGAAAACAAAACAAGAATTTGTTTTCCGAAGGGTTTTTTTTCCGAGCTGCTACCAAAGTCACTGCAGTGCACGCCGGCATATACTTTGTACATCTAACATCTTGCCTCACCCCTCCCATGCTGCATGTTTTGAGCCTAACCTGTCTGTCTTTGATGCGTGCCTTTCTAACTGGCTGCAGCCACCCTTCCGCGGAAAGAGAGTGCACTCAAACAAGAAACGGAAAGTAAGTATGATACTTGGACGGAGCTGTCAGTTACCCACTGTGCTTCTCATCACTGTGCCCTACATAACTGCCCTGAAAAAAATCCTTCCCTTAAAACCCTTCGCTACCCTGATACATAACCTTACAAACCATGACCTCTTCATATAACTGGTTGGATTGTGCTTAGTCTCCATAGTGTTGCTTAATTCATCGTCACATTTTCTTACTCTATGATGAATGCCAAAAAAGCTAACCAATGTTTGATTATTTAACCACTCAAGTGTGATGACTGATTTGCAGTAGCCGACAGCTTGAATTCCTCTCTTTTATTACCCGACGTTACATCGTATTGTGTTTGCCGTGTTAGGCCTCCACGGCAGCTCCGGGAAGCTGACGGGCTCTACCTCGAGCCTGAACAAGCTGACGGTCCAGGGCTCCAACAGCCGGCGTTCCCAGTCGTCCTCGCTGCTGGATATGGGCAACATGTCGGCCTCTGACCTGGACGTGGCAGACAGAACCAAGTTTGATAAGGTGATGTAAAGTTTAAGTGAGGAATGGTATCGAGGCTGAGCGTGTGTGTGTATTGCTCTGCAGTGAGACATCAGATGTTTATTCTGACTGTTTATTTTGTCTCTTCAGATTTTTGAGCAGGTCCTCAGTGAGCTGGAGCCTCTCTGTCTTGCAGAACAAGACTTCATCAGCAAGTTCTTTAAGCTGCAGCAGCACCAGGCAGTTATACCCCCTCTTGCACAGGTACATGTGTTGCCACATATTGGAAAGGGCTGCATCAGAAGATCAGAAATTACTATACACCTATGTCCATTCAATCACAGTTGTCTGACATTGGAAGATTCAAATTCACCAGAGACAGATGCAGGCCTGTTTTTGGTCACAGCCTCTTTTTATATACCGTTTATATATCACCAGAGATTTGTTTAGATTTGTGTTGTTTTTTTCCTGTTTGTCTCGTCAGCCTGAAACAGATGACCCAGATGGAAGTACACTGTCAAGAATGCCTCCCCAGGCAGATCAAAGGCACTCCTTGTCGTCAGAGTTAGTCTTTTAACACAGTTATTAACAATCCTAGTGTAAATATTACACATTTTCACACCTTGTTTTCTAATATAATTTTCAACGGTAATTGTTCAATTCTTTTTGTGACCACAGAAAAGACATGGTGCGGCTGATGATGAATAAAATCTTCCAGAGCATTGAGACTGAGCTCAACAGCCTGATCGCTCTCGGTGACAAGATTGACAGCTTCCACTCTCTGTACATGTTGGTGAAGATGAGTCACCATGTGTGGACAGCTGAGAACGTTGATCCAGCCTCTTTCCTCAGCACTACTCTAGGAAACGTGCTGGTCACTGTCAAGAGGAACTTTGACAAATGCATAGTGAGTTGAGAACATGCAGTTAAGACTGTCATGTACATTCTTGGTGTCTAAAAAGGATCCCTCTAATTTAAATCTGTCTTTTGGATTCAGTCGAGTCAAATCAGACAGATGGAAGAGGTCAAAATTTCTAAGAAAAGCAAAGTTGGCATCCTGTCTTTCGTCGTTGGGTTTGAGGACTTTGCTGAACTGGCTGAGACAATCTTCCGTAATGCAGAGCGCAGAGGGGACCTAGATAAGGCTTATGTCAAACTCATCAAGGCTGTCTTCATAAATGGTAAGAGGAACACTTTGAATATGTCATCTGGAAACATAGCTGTAATCATTGATTTGATACTGATTTTACTGGTTTTCAGTGGAGAAAGTAGCCAACGAAAGCCAAAAGACACCGCGGGATGTTGTGATGATGGAGAATTTCCACCACATTTTTTCTACATTGTCACGCCTGAAGATTTCCTGCCTGGATGCAGAGAGACGAGAGGCCAAGCACAAATACACAGACCACCTGCAGTCTTATGTAATCAACTCTCTGGGTCAGCCATTGGAAAAACTCAATGTAAGAATTATCTTTGAGATATCATCCAAATTTGGAGATGTATGAGCTGAAAGGTAAAGTATTACTTCTCTCACAGCACTTCTTTGAAGGGGTTGAAGCCCGTGTAGCCCAGGGCATACGCGAGGAAGAGGTGAGCTACCAGCTGGCCTTCAACAAACAAGAGCTGCGCAAAGTGATCAAAGAGTACCCTGGAAAGGAGGTTAAAAAGGGCCTCGACAACCTGTACAAGAAGGTGGACAAACATCTGTGCGAAGAAGAAAGTTTGCTACAGGTCAGAGATGTATAGTTTAGTGAGGTAGAACTGCTTTGACTGGTGACTGGCAGCACATTCTTTTTGTTTACAAAATTTTAAAAATCCACTTTCTTATAAATTCCTCCAGGTGGTGTGGCACTCCATGCAAGATGAGTTCATCCGTCAGTACAAGCACTTTGAAGGTTTGATAGGCAGGTGCTATCCTGGATCTGGAATCACCATGGAGTTCACCATCCAGGACATGCTGGAGTACTTTTCCAGCATTGCTCAGTCTCATTAGTACGGCTGCTCTTCACTGTTCCTTAATGACTCACTACTGCCTCACACTGGAGGAGATACACTCACGACTCATTCATTTACTACCCTGTAATGCTTTTAGAGGTGTGAACATTTCATGTGTGTCTGTGTATTTGGAAGTAAGGGAATTGTGCACTGAGCAGTGGTGCAGATATTGCTGCACAGCCTGTGTGCCTATTTCTTGAGATTCAAGAACTCTGCCCCACATGCCTAATTGTTTGTCATATTCATTATTTCTTTATATCATATGTAAATAATAAATGCAAAGTTGAAGCATCTTGCCAATGATATCTTTTTTGAATTATTGAAATAAAAATAGTGTGCCATTTCTACTGTATTAGAGATTAACATCTTTGTCGACTCCACCCCTCCGCCGTGTACACGGACGCCGCCGGTGACCGAAACAAGCGGCCCCGCAGTTCCTCCAAGCCTTCACTTCCATGGTGACGAATCCCGAACGCTACACCATCGGCGCTCTTTTCAAACCGCTTTACCGCTAAAACGTGTACCTTAAACGTTCACGGTAGCACACATTGAAATAGACGGAACAGATGCAGTCATATAATGAGACGGGTACAATTTATTGGTCCGAACCACGAGACGTTTATTTATGATGTGGCGTTAAGTTGACGTTTAAGCTAACATTAGCCGTTAAGTTAAAAAAAAAAAGTGGCTGCTTTTTAAGTTTGGTAAGTTGAACATTTTTATCGCTTTCAAGACTAACTGACAAATTAGTGTGGAATAAGTTAAGTGGCTGGTGAATGCTATCTAAAGCAGGTAGCTCAAGCCTTAAAATGCTACCTTAATGTTAGCTTAACATCAAGCCTGGGACGTTTGTAAACACCGACTCGGAAACAGCGCGCTGCTGTGATGACATAACTCTGGTTTGGCTCAATACAGTTTATTTAAAGGTCTGCGGGGTTCCGCAACTTGGCAACACCAGAACCATGAGCCGCAGCAGCACGGAGAGGAGGTTCGTGGGTTTGCGGAAGCGTCTGGATCAGCTGGGGTACCGACAGCCGCTGGGGACGGAGTCGCTGCCGCTGGTGGAGAAGCTGCTCAGGTGAAACCCCGAGACGCCCGTCTGCGCTTCCCCTCACCCGCCGGGTGAGTCGTGGGTTGTCAAACGTGTCTCACTGTCCTGTCTGTTGCAGTGATCTGGTCCACACAACTGAGAGTCTGCGCAGTGCCAAACTGTCAGCAGGGAAGACCGAGAAAGAGAGTCGAAATGTGGATGCTCTGCTGGAGCCTTACAGGACAGAGAACGGCAGGGTGGTCAAGGAAAACAACGAGCTGCACCTGCAGCTCCTGAAACTGAGGGAAGAGAAAGATTGTGTCATCAGAGGTAAATGTGGTCAAAGCAGCTCCTCCTCTTCGGGGCAGACTGAACCTTTCTCTGTCATTTCGTTAACTGCAGGTGTTAATCCCTCATTATCCTGTCTACTAACAGAGCTCAAAACTCACGTTCGGAAACTGGACCATGAGACATCTGACCTGAAGTTTTTAAACAATCAGTATGTACATAAAGTTCGCTGCCTGGAGAAGGATAGCAAAGCTAAAGCTGAACGCATCCAGCAGCTACAGGAAAAGAACATGCAAGCTGTTGTGCAGACACCAGGTAATTTCGGGGGTCTGGTATAAACACTTGTACAATGTGCTCAAAGTGATATTTGACATTGACATACATAATGTTCTTCTTCTTTGCACCCCCATACTTTCCCAGGAGGAAAAAAGCGCAGCATTCCCTTTAGACGACAGAGAATGCAGATTGATGACCTGGTTCCTCCCTCTTTAACATCTGCTTATCCCGTTCTTCAGCCTGATGATCCCTATGTAGCAGACCTCTTGCAGCTGGCTGATGGAAGGTTTGCTGTCTTTTTTACAACCAGTTCCAAAAAACATAGGAGATAATGTAAAGTTAAATAAAAAACAGGATGCAATGATTTACAAATCTCTGCAAAGGATTTTCAAAATATATTTATCGATAAAGCAGTTTTGAATTTGAAGGCAGATGCATGCCCCCAAAACACCATGATAGGGAAATGTTTACCTTATCCTCTAGCAACATTCCACTTCTGGGAACAAGAGAGAACAGATGCAAGATGTTCCCTTTTTTTTTTTTTTTTTTCTTCTTTTTTTTTTTTGACTGATACAGCGTTTAAGCTCCTCAACAATCCTGTATTTTTGATTCCATGATTCACCAAATGTTTTTAGTTAGTGAAAGATCAGGATTGCATGCAGGCCAATTCAGCACCCAGACTCTTCTTCTACACAGCCATGCTTTTGCAATGGATGACCTATGCAGTTTAACATTGTTTTGTTAATTGATGCAAAGCTTTCCTGAAAAAGATGACTGAATGGGACAATACGTTGCTCTAAAACCTGTTTATACCTTTCACCACTGATGTTTCACCTCCAGATGTGCAAGCAGCCTATTACATAGGCAATAATACATAGCCACACCTTCATAAGTGAGAACTGATAACAAGTCAATTAACTCAAAGTCAAATAAAAAAAATTCCATGATGGAGCTTTAACATAAATCTGTGGATGGCTCAGCATTTATAGACGGAGATTACTCAAAGTCAAACACATCCGGTATTGATTTTCAGCTCAATTCAGTTTTATTTATATAGCATCTATTACAACAGAAGTTGTTTCTAGGTGATTTCCAGAGACCCACAACATGAACTCTGAGCAGTTTTCAGCCCCGTCTTAGTGCAGAGATTCTCCAGATTCTCTAAATCTTATGTTGATATTCTGTACTGTAGATGTGTAGAATATTTGCAATTTTACAAAACATTGATGAACATTATTCTGAAATTGTCTGTGTGCACACGTGTCTAAGCATTTGCATCATTTTATCTCAACTCATTATAGTTTTTACTTGTAGAATTCATGAACTACAGGAAGACATCATCAAGGTCAAACTAGACCTCGAAAAAGCCCAAGAATGTATAAAACATCTAAACAAACAGGTGAGGAAGGTAGATGAAGGTATAATGCCATGAGCTAGAGGTTCTGTCAGATGTCACAAGTTATGTCTTTAACAGGTGGAGGAAAGGGACAAGGAAATTGAGCGTTTGAATCATGTACTTCGTGGAGGACGACCTCATGAAGTAATTTCCCTTGAAGCTCAGAACATCAGTAATGAGAAACTAATCGCCCATCTCAACCTTCAGGCAAGCACAGCCATTATTGAAAATGAATTAATTGAACATTGAATTCCTGTTGTTGAAAGGGGTTCTTACGAGCTGTAACCTGTTGCTCTTTGTTACATAGATTGAGTACCTACAAGAGACCAACAGAACCCTGGAGCAGAAAATACAGGGACTGCAGCAGAAAAAGAAAGATGCATCCACAGAAGTGGCCAATCTTTCTTTAAAAAACCTGGAATTATGTGAGGAACTGACGCACATAGATGACCTTGCAAAACGTCTGGAGACTGAAAAGGAGCGTGCATTGGAAACTGCTGAAACGGAGCTACAAGATACTAATGTTAGAAGATGAAAAACAAGGAAACATTAATTAGAAATTCTTATGCAGTGGTAACACTGTTATCTGGTTGGTGCAGTGAAAATAACCGTATTAAATGTTTGTTCTCAACAGAAAGAAATTCAAAGGCAGCAGAAAATCATTGAAGACTTGGAGGATGTTATCACAAATATAAGAAGGGTGTGTAAAATGCAGTATGTAGGACAAACAGTTGTTTTTTGGCTATCTGATAATAATAGTGACCTTTAGGACATACTTGCATAAACATAAACAAAAATTTTCTTTGGAATAATTGAATTCAGGAGCACTCTGAAGAAAAGTTTGAAATAGGCCATCTCAGAAACCAGCTGGCGGAGCTCAAAGAGCAGAATGAGAAGATGGAAGGACTGGTTAACTTCCTGGACGGTGAGAAGATCAGGCTGCAGGACAAAGTGGAGAAAATGATGGCAGCTGGTAAACACTATTTTGTTTTTACTTCATTTTTTCAAACATCATTCAGTCGGATTTGCAGTGTTTACATGATTGTGTTACTTGTCACTGTTTTCCTAGACAAAGATCTGGTGCTGGAGTTGGAGAACATGCGGGCTAAACACGGTGTCTGTGGAAGAGAACGCTCCCCATCTCGTCTAGATGCCTTTGTGAAGAGTCTAGAGGAGGAGAAGGATTACCATCGGCAAGAGGCTGAGCGCTACAAAAGAGCCAGAGGAGCAGGGGGTCTGGCCTTGAGTCCCAGTCGTAGTCCTGAAAGAAGCAGGAGCCCGAGGGCCAAAGTAATCAAGATCAGAGACTGCAGTTTAGAAAAGGCACAGAGAAAAGCTGTTGTCAAATGTTGACATTACAATGCCTAACATTTTTTCAGGGAGTTGTTGCAGAGGCAGAGCTGCTCCGTGCAATTAAGGAACGAGATGAGCTCAAGACGGTTCTGTTGGACTTGGAGAAGCACTTGGAGGAGGTTCAGAATAATGTGAAGGTGCTAAGCAATGAAAGAGACCATTTCAAGACCCTGTTTAAGCAAGTAAGTTTTAAAGGGATGTTACCAGCACGTGTACATTGTAAAATAGCAAAGGTGCTTTTAAAGGAATAAAGGATTTCTCTCCCCCAGTGACAGAGTGTTTGTGCTCATTTAGGCTCAAGATGACCTGAAGTTGCCTCGAAGTATAGATATGTCGGCTGATGTTTTGAAGCTGCAGGAGGAGATGAAACGGGCAGAAGTGCAACTTGAGCAGGTGACCGCTGAGAGGGAAACTTTGTTGGAGAGGTTAAAGGTCAGTCCAGAGTAATGCCTTTCATTGTGATGTTGGTGACCCCCTAGTGAAACAATTACACACAAAACATCTCTGCCATAGAGACCCTACCTGGAAGTCTGTCCTCCACTACTTAAGTAAGTAGTAAGTAAGTAAGTTAGTCTCTTAACTGATTTAGTTTCTAACTGCAGGTTGCCCAGACCTCAGCTCTCACAGACCGACAAGTAGAGGAAAGGAGGATTCTTGAGCTGGAGAACACCATCAAGAGTGTGAGCCTGATGGATATTTAAAAAAAAAACAACAACTTCTCAACTGTTTTTCTGTTCCAATTGCTCATACTTGGGTGGGTTTTTTTTCTTTTTTTGGTCTGCCTCATCTATTTTGGGGTGTAGCTGGAGCGGGAGCGACTGGACCTGCGGTCACAGGTGTGTCTGCTGAAGGAAAGAAGGGAGGCTGCAGAGGAGGAGCTGAAGATTCACTCTGTTGCTCTGGTCCACAATGTGGAAGAAGTCAGCCAGCAGAAGGCCGAGGCCAGTGCTCTGAGGTACGAGCCTGCAACGTTCACTGCTTCCTCTTAAACTGCATGGCCTCTCTTGATAAAACTAACTAGTAGATCTGTGATTCTACTAGAAGTGCTATTAAATCAGTACTTGAATCCAGCTTTGATGTCATGTTCTGACAAATTGCTCTTTTCAAAAAAGAAAAAAATCGAATTACCAACTCAAATGAAATCATGATATACTTTTTGTCTGTTTGTAGGCTTCTACAAGAGCAGATGGAGCAGTCACTATCCGATACCCAACGCAGGCTTTCTGTGAAGATGAACGAGCTGTACGTGGCCCATGAGCAGATTGAAAAACTTGAGGGGAAATTGGGTGAATATGCTACTTTGACTAGTGTTTTTAGGCTCCTTTTCTGTTTTCTGCTTGGTTGCTAAATGTTGTTTTTCTTCTCAGGGGAGCTGAGTCAGCACAGCTCCAAGCACAAAGAGGATGTAGCGTTTCTCAAGAAGTCAATCTCTGCCCTGGATAGAGAGAAAGATGTTCTCCAGGATGAGGTGGATCAAAAGACAGAAAAGCTAGTTGTTCTCCAGGAGGAGTTGTCGAAGAAGGTAGCTGGCACCACTAACATCATTATGTAATGAGCTTCAGGATAAACTTGCATTTTAGAGTCATTATCTAAATGCGCTTGTTTTATATGCAGTAGAATCAGAAATTATTAATTCTTGTGTTTGGCTGTATCATCCAATCTGCACATATTCTGTTCTGAGCAGGTCTGTTTCCTCTCCCATTCACAGCAGTTAGTCAGTGCTGCAGAACGTATCGAACCATTCGCAACAGGGTAGGGGTGGGCTTTAAGCAGGGATTCCACGAGTAAAAACAATCAAAACGGCAGCAAAATGTTTAGTTACAACTTATATCATTAAGTTTTGCTGAAAAAACCCAGCAACAGTCATTCACTGGTGTTCCTTCTACACTTCTTTTGTTGGTTCCAGTGTGGTTGTCTCTGCCTACGTCACTGGCTTAAGTTCTCTGATTGGTTGAATGTCTGTTCAAGTGGCATCCAGAAGCAGTTTCATGTACGGCTGTTGTTTCTGCCTCCTGGAAATCAAAGTCCAATCTGGACGGACCAGACAAATTAATTTATTAAAGAGGAGTAGTGATCAGGATAGCTGGCCTGGCTACTTAAACCTCAGTTTGACAGACTGACACTTACCCTTCATCTTATTTGAATGACTTATTTGGACTTTTGGGGAGTAGATGTACCACAGTTTTATTTACCTGGTGACAATTAACAAACAACCTCAAACTGATTAAATACAGTCAGATGTAATCCAGTGTAATGTACTGTTAGTGTCTTTATTCAATGCCCGTTTGTTAGTGTAGCGCACTGATTCTTCGGTTTTGTTCAGGCACCTTTCTTGAGCGAGTGTGGGGTGATAGCAGGAAGGAAAAACTCCCTTTGAAGGAGACCTCCGGCAGGTTCAGACTCAGAAAGAATAATCACTTTCTTTGACTGGTTGGAGGTTGAGGAGACGAGACAGCAAAGAGACGAGCTCAGGGATATGTGCAACGGGAAAAATAAAATTTTTTTAATCGGGGAAGCATGCGTTCCAAGCATACAGAGAAATGTACGTTTTTTTTTTCTCTTCTGTGCAAAACAACTACAAAAATAAATATGCATAAAGGTAAGTAAATTAATTAAAAAATAAAATCCCTCTATGTTTTGTACAATAGACAGAGACCTGTCCATTGACAGTTGATTCTTTTCATGTACAAGTAGATCATTAAAAAGTATGTTGAAATGCACTAAAAGTTCCAATCTTTTACTTTCACTAAGCATAGGTGGGTTTTACTTATATTATCACTGATTCCCAGTTTTGTATTTCAACAGGAAAAGACCCTTGAAGACGTGAGACTGACAGTTAAAAATTTGGACAACTCACTCGCGTGAGTACTGTGCACTGAGTGGATTTTAATATATGAGTAAAAAGACTTCACTGGTAAAACTGGCCTTGTGTTGACTTCAATCCTTTCAGCCAGCTTCAAGGAGCATTAAACAGCCGTGAGAGGGAAATAAAGAGTCTGAGGAGACAGCTGGACTCGTCGCAGGAGGAGCTGGCTGTGCTCAGGAGAGACAAAGAAATCACAATTAGAGAGAACAGACGTTTGCAAGATGACCTGGCCACTATGACCAGAGAGAATCAAGTAATTAATAAATCTCATTTTCACAGCTGAGAACCAGGCTGCTCTGTGTGAGATACTGAGGAAATGTGGGGAATAAATCCTAAGGCTCTTTTGTCTCTCTTTTACTTTTTTTTTCAGGCTGTACATGTGGAAATGGAAGAGGCTTTGCATGAGAAAGATGAAATGAAGTTAAGGGTGCACTCTTACATTTCTGAAGTGTCCAGAATAGAGAAACTGATGGCTACAAAGGCAAGTGGATACTGCTATTCTGTTGTTTAACCATCCCGTGTAGTATTTGAGCCTTTTACATTTTACCTGTACACCCCAGGAAGGTGCTCCGCTGACGGATACATGCGTGTTGTATGTTTACTTCCCACAGGAGCAGGAGAACAGGAATTTGTTGGAGCGTTTCAGGGTGGCCCACTCAGAAATGGAAGAGCGGAAGCAGAAACTGGAGCAGGTTGAGGGGCTGAATAACTCCATCCGCCTGGAGCTGCTTTCCTCAGACACAGAGCGCAGGCAACTCAGAGAGACCATTGGACAGCGGGAAAGAGAGGTCCAACAGGTGACACACACTAGGAACATGTTTTGGCTACTTTGTTCGCATGAAAGAGGATTTCTTTTTATGTTTCCCTGCATCTTCTAGCTCAGGTTATACTGTATCATACTTTCCCTTTTGTCTTTATATAACTTTGATACCCCCGTTTCTCCAAGCACTTGCAAGCGCTGCAGGCTTATGAAGCCAAAGTGTCCTCGCTGGTCCGTGGGATGTCCCGGCTAGAAGAAGAGTTGCACAAGGCACAGGAGGAGAAGGCCAGTGTTCTTGCAGACCTGGCCTCTGTCAGGGAGCTCTGTGTTAAACTGGATACTGGAAAGGAGCTCACAGCACGACAGCTGACTGCCAAGAGCATGGACCTTGAGAGAGTGAGGATGTTTTAGGCATATCTCAAAACACACTTCTTCTACTTTTAGCTGTAAAACTGGTTGCATTCCTCTGTGCATATTTCCTGCTCCTTCTCTCGCTATCCTCCCTGTCATAGTTCTGCTTTCTGTTGTAAGGTGACAGGGGAACTTGAGGACATTCGGTCAGAGGCGGAGCTACTAAAGAAGCAGCTAGCCAGTGAGAGGGTGACCGTGCGCAACCTCGAGACACTACTGTCCACCAACCGGCAGAAAGAGTTCCAAACTCATCTGACGGCCAGCGAGAGAGAGTCGGAGCTCAAAGTCCTACGTGACAGGCTCTCCCTGGCTGACAGCAAAAAGTAAACGAATCTTATTTAGCAACCTGGTTTCATTTTTTTCTTTGTTTGTTTGTTAATAATATTATATTTGTTCATTTGCATAAAGTGTAGAGCACACCAGAGAGGTGTCCCAGCTCCGAGGCAAAGTGTCCCAGCTGCAGACAGAGATGGACGTTCTAAAAAGACAACTGACTACTGAACGCTTTGAACGGTGAGCTCGCTTTTCTTTACGCCAGTGCTTCAGTGTTGTTAACATGCATCCTGGGTAATCTGTTCACAAGTGGACGGGACCAAATACACGTGTGATGCATTCAGGGGGTGTCTGAGACATTTGTGGCCAGGTTCTTATAACGGTACGATTGCAGATGTGTCCTTGAGCTCATTGAAAGACCATCTACTCACCCACAGTGACTCCATGCAAGCAGGGAGAGTTTCATGTAGACGTTTGCATGCTGAAAACAGTTGTCCAAACTCAGAGGATGCATTATTCACATAAAACCTTCTGATCATCTGTTCTTGTCATTTCTGAAATGACTGTGTGCGAAGCAGCCGTGTCAGGGAAGCTTCAGATCTATTTTGATGATATCCCATCATGATGTGTTGTTGGGTGGAATTTATGATTTTTAGCTGATGTTGTAATCAAATTCAACATTCTTGAAGGATGTTTAATAAACCTCAGTCAAATTACAAACGGCAAACTTGTGATTCAGCATCATCTGTAATATCAACAAACTACATTCAAAGGAAAGGTAGAGGTTTCTGCACGACATCATGTCTGTTGATTTAAAAACAAAATTCAAACAAAACGCAGAAACGGGGCTCCTCCCTCCAGCGGTTCCCATCATCAACTCTCCCAAGCTTCTCTCGCCCTCCTCACCCCCACTCCACAAGCACAACCAGCCCACATGCAGGAGCATCAACCCATCATGCATGGAGCAGTCTGGTTTGTAATCTTTTGTCCCAATTTGTTGGCAAGCCTGTTGTGCATCTCTAATGTGACTTCATATTTCGGAGGCTTGTAGATTTCTGTGCAGCAATTGCAGCATTAATGGCAGGCTCATGACTTTTTTCATCACTTCTAGCCACAGTGTTACCTCTTGCTTTAAGTTTTTGTTTGTGTAAGTGGGATTCAATCATCCTGGAGACTCGGGATACAAGAGGGAGCCAGGTTCACTTAAGAACTATGGATGGCTCATTTTAAAAACATCACGCCTCGACTGAAGAAACTGATATATGAGACACTTACTGTTTATCTTTAAACGTACATGCAATCAAGATGTAGATCTGAGAAAGCCCTCGTTATTCTCTTGAAGTCAGACATTGAGGTTTGATGATTTCATGTTAAAAATGTTCTAGATCTTATTTTTAATGCAAAAAAATGTTAATGCAAACCCTTAGATAATGATTTTTCTGCATCAGTTATTCGGCTGAAAGCTTTGTGTAATTAGAACCCAGAGTGACAAGAAAATTGCTACTGTAAAACATGTTTTTAACTTTTCAATAGTTTGACAGGAACACACAACTATGCTGACCTGACCCTGACCCCACACTTTCTGACATCTTTAATGTGCTTTAATAGATGTATTACCAATACTGTTGCAGATACTTCTTAGAAGTCAACTCATTTAGGCATTTCTTCAGCTCTTACAAAAATATAGTCAAAACATATTATTGATATGTTGTCTGTTTGCCGTTCTGTCCCAGTGAAAGAGCAGTTCAGGAGATGCGCAGACAGGGCTTGTCGTTCTCATCTCCCCTCAGCATCTCCAGCAGTCCTCGCCACGCCTCCACAGAACGCTCCATCCCCCAAACACTTGAACGTTCCACAGATAAGTAAGACTTTCAACGTGCAAGCGATGACAGTTTTTATTTCTCAAAACAACCTAAAACCAGAGTGAACATAGCAGCAAACTGGTCGGGTTCTTTTAAAATGTAAAACAATTTTTTACTGTTTATTTCTCTACAGACTTAAATCCCCTCTCTCTTTTTTTTTTTTTTTCCAGGAGTGACGGTGCTGATGAGTAAGGAAGAAAACACTAGAAGCTTGAGTCTGGACATGAAACGATAAAGCTTTGACAGATCTGTAGTTTTCTTTAGTACCAACTCTTCTGCCCAACCACAGTCACTCAGGACAAAAAAAATAAGCAGCATCTGTTGTATGATTTTAACCATTTCTTCCCCAGTTAAAAAAAAATTCACACTCAGTATCAAATACAGGCACGGATGAAAATAGGATCCATCTGGCTGAAAGAGTCACTAATTATTGTTGGGAGGCAACAAGTTTTGTTTATGTTCAATAGTCATGTTTTTAATGTTACAATTATTAAATTATTGTAAAAATAAAGTAATGAATGGAAAAATTAAGAGCTGCACATTTATTTATTTTTATTTATATATATATAGTCAGTTGTATTCAATGTTAAATAGTCAAATGGTATAAGAAAGTTTGTTTGGAAATTAAAATAAAAGCCTTCCCAGTGGATGGTACGTGTTTTAGCCCGCTAAACCACTGAATACCCACTGAGGTCTTACACATTTACCTTCTCTAAAGTCTGCAGAACATAAAGAAACAAAAACAATTAACATGTCAAACACTGCGAACAGAACTGATTCATTTACTAATGACAAGAGTTTGTGTAACATGTTTCAGTAACATCTTCCTTTTGTATTTAAATTCATACTTTAGTGGTTTTGAAGTCTTCTAACAACAACAATTTAGAATAACATGCAGACATCAAACAAAAAATACTGTATATTCCCTAGAAATACAAAATAGCAGAAGTGATTTTGTATGTATGCGTGTGTGTCTTATCAACTATAAACATTGGACCTCTTTAATGCCGGCAGTACGCAGTGGTTGTGTTGGGGAGGGGATAAGCAAATAGAGAAAAGTCTAAAATGTACTTCGGCAGGAGTTCCCTCAGAAGCTTCTGAGGTAAGCTACACAGGTAATAGTGCAACGTTTCCGTGGTGACCGGCTTGTACCACGTTTGTCTCTCTGGGAAGTGAACAAAAGGAGGTGCACCGATGCGCTGAAGCACATACTCTGCATCATTTTCAAGGTGCTCATATGAGCCGATGAAATCGTAAGAAATGGCACATGGTTGGCATAAGTTGTACATGGGCATCCAGTGCTCGTTCATGTGGTCCACATCTTCATCCAGCAAGTACCGGACGAACTCTGCGAACGTTACATCATCCCCAGTCACTGGTGCGTCTTTAGCGCGGCCTTTTCTGTACCGCCTAATGATCTCCACTCCATATTTCTTCTGGTAGGATTCGATCTCTCCAAACTTGTTCCTGTATGCAGACAGAAGACGCTCCATGGGCTCTCGCACAAACATGAACTTGAAGTAGTGTGTGAGGCGGTAGCTGATCTCCTCTGGCTTCAGAGAGGCCAAAAAGAGCAGGTCGCTGCGGTGGTCCATCTTGATGTTGACTTTCACACTCTCCAGAGCCCCGTTTAGGACCTTCAACACCCTCTTCCAGTTGGAGCAGGCCACTTTGGGGACGTAGCAGTAGAGGAAGCGGTACTCGTCATTTACCAGAATGTGGTGGAGCAGTGACTTCCTCTGTGGCTGGCCCAGTGACCAGATGTTGTGGGGCATGTTTTTCTGTTTGCACATGGTCTTGATGGTCCGGTTGCGGATTTCCTGGAGGATCTAAATGTGAAGGAAAAAAAAAACATGTCTTAGATATGCATTTCATAAATCTGACACAGTTTGCAAGCTGGTAACTTTAATAAGTATTAACCATTAAAATTATGCCATTCTTCAATAAACAGAACAAATACGGCACTACACTGATGGATTATTGTATTTGAATGTGCAAATGTTATCTGTAGGCATCAGTTTCAGTGTCATGTAACTCCACCTGAACACCACATGCGCCTTCTTTTTGGCAACATTTCCACTACGTTTAAAGCCACTATATGTAGCAATACCAGTTCTTACCACATGGGGGCGCGCATATAGCTGCTGTGCCAACAGCCTGGTTTAACAGAACGATGTTGGTCTTCACAACCGCTCTGGTGTGGATCAGCTGAAGGAGCTGGCAGGCTGAAAATAAAATGGTTATCCTGGACAAAACGCGTTCTTCAGCTGTCGAATCAAAGCCGTGTCCAGTTACACTGAAGTATCCCGCTAAGTGCCAAATTTATAGAATTCATTGGCAAGAAATGTAGAAAATGTGCTACTAAGGTGCATGGACAGTAATAATTGTGTTGTGTGCCACCGGTATTTATGTCTTATTTTGAAACAAAACACATATGCACTATTTAAAAAGACTGGTTTTCTTTCACATTTTTTCGTTAGTGTCAGATTATTTATTATACAAGGTTGATAAATTAGTTGTAGGGGCCCCCAGTGAATTTTGCAAAAATGTTCTTATAAATCGGGGGGGGGGGGGGGGGGACCAGAAAAAGTTTGAGAACTACTGTCCTTATCAGTAGAATAAGCACAGAAAGTGTATACCCTTCACTGAATCTCAGTTTAAATAAACAAATAACGTTGTTTTGCCCTATGTCGGAAGTTTACGCCTGGGTTCTACCTTCCATGCATGCGTCTGTGCTATATTCTTTTGTTTACAGCAGACCGGCAGTTTCCGTGAAACATGACTGCATTTCGTCCACACTAGACTGCGTTTCATTACTTTTACCTGCGAGTCCACGTCCACGCCGCCGGGACCGTCTTTCCCGGTCTGTCGGATGAAGTCCAGCCGCCTGCCGTAACTCCGGGGAGAAGGCGTCTCCATGCCGTTCAGCATTCCTTTCTCGATCATGAGCAGGAGGCCTCCAGATGCGACGATCACCAGGAAGGTCAGCACCGAGGGAATCACGGTGGAGCCGCGGCGAGCGGAGCCCGGTCCCGCAGCGCTCCTCAAGTTTAGAACCAGGGCATTCCGAACTCCTCCGCTGCTCCTTATTCCATAGTCCTGCCTGCGTGGAAACATACTTTATGTCCTGAAATATCTGCCTGGTGCCTGCCAGCCTTTTAATGTTAAACACCGACTACTACGTATGTAACTTATGACTTGTACCACGTATCCATATTTAAGTTTAACTGAGGTTTGTAAACGTATATAAGGAATTCCTGTTTGGACTGCCGCAATAAAAGCATGCACCTTACCACGTCTTATTTTATTTGTTTTATTATCTTGTTTTATTCTAAACGGATGTACGGATTGGGAAAGTAAACAATATTATAACAAAAAGTGTGAATTATAAAAAAAATAATTTTCTTTTTTAGTTTTCTCTCGTGCTTTTTTTCATTAGAGAAACTTCATAACTAAATATATAGAACATTTTAAAATTAAACCGCCCCTAATAGATAGTAGCACTGAAAAGCAAGGATCGTGAGTGTTTTTTTTCCTGAAAAAACAGATTTCTGTACAATATTATATTTTTTTAAATATTGTTTAGCAATTCGGAAATAAGCAGACCGTTATAGACGGAAGTGCAAAAAAAATCCCTGGCTCCTCCCACTTTAGATGCCTACTGGGAGACGTAGTTCAGATAGTGTAGTCTTTAGTGTTCAGCTTTACTGTTAATTCAGTAATTCAGTTTAATTAATGCAGCATCTTTAAAACAGTTAACAGTACTCATATCAGCTGACCCAGTGATTCGTGCCACTTTGTTTTTCAAATAGTTGTCACTTGTCCTCAACTGCTGTGTTACTTGTTCTTTTGTATCTCTCAGATAATGCATCCACCCGTCCGTTCAGTCCAATGTTTCTTTACTTCTTTATGCTCAACTCTCATTTCTTCTTAACATGGTTGAACATTCTTTTTGACTGACACCCCAATTTCACGATACATGCTACTAAAACTTCAGGCTTGTGAAAGCGGACTCTGGTCTGTATACTCTGGCACACTTGGTGAACTACGTTTAATACTCTTGCACAGTAACCGAATATTCAGCTTATTAGTGGATATCGCAGTCTTGTGGAAAAGTTAGCACCCCTTTTTTCCCTCTGTTCTTTTTTGTGTTAAGAAAAATTAACAAGCACAGTAAATGACTTGCCATATTTATTTTACAAATAAGAATAATAATCATGTGGTCAATGCTGAGTACCTCTTCACTGCACTAATAGGGTTTAAGAGGGTAACATAACTTAATAACATAAATGATTAAATTGATCACCAGATGTGTAGACCTCCATAAAAGCAGACATTTTGATGGTTTGTGATGCATTAAAGTATGTGTTACCACAATGCCAAGAGGGAAAGACATAAGGAGTGGTCATAGAAAAACAGCCGTTATTGCACATCAAACTGGAATGGTTTATGTTTTGTTTCCAAATAATTTGGATTAAAATGTTCAACAGTAAGACAAATTATTCACAAATGGAAAGCATTCAAAACATCTGCCAGTCTTCCCAACAGTGGACATCCAAATTTGAATTTACCCCAAGGTCGGACTGTACAATGCATGAATCCAAAGTTGAGTGATTGAGGCCCAACACCATGTTTGATTTTAAAAAATGCAGCATTTCAGCAGAAACACCTCATGTCACCTTTAAACATTTCACGTTTTCACATGGAGGACTGATGGCACCGTACAATTATTGAGCTGACCATGAACTCCTGAACACCAGATGATTGACGGCCAAAGCTTGATCAAAGTTGGGTCACGCAGCAGGACAGTAATACCAAGAACACCTGCAAATTTAAATAAAAGCCAAAGTCCAGACCTCAACCCAACCAAGATGCTGTGACAGGACCTTTATAGAACTGTACACACGCAAATAAAAGCTCAATAAACTGAAGCAATGTTGTAAGGAAGATTGGACCAAACATCCTCCACAAAGACGTGAGAGGCTGATAAAGTCTTTACAGGAAATGACTACTTCAAGAAGGATCTGAAAGCTACTGAATCATGGGAGTCCTCAGCAGCTCTTGTCCATATTATTTTTTTCTTTTTTGAATTTTTATTAAATAACTAATCGCAGGGTGAAAAGTTACACGTTGTTGTTCGCAGCCTAATAGGTCGTACTTGCCTGACAAGACCCACTATGATGAGATTACTTATATCACGTCTTTACACAAACAGACCCACGCAGATGTCTACACATAGGAGCGACTTATAGGGCCACAGTATAATATCAGATCCAGACACACTACATCTCTGCAGGATTCCTGCTTCCAGGAGAGTCCTCGCGCGCATGACACGCATGTTTTCCCCCTCGCGCTGGCCGCAGTGTTTCCATTCAGCTCCCAGATTCTCTAATGACTTCCGATACGCACGCGCTCACATTGGCGTGCTGGCATCGCGACAGTCGGCTCTCACCCTCCTTCCGCAGCCACGCCCTCCCTCCTCCATCTCCGTGTGGCACGCGTGCAGCTGTGCGGGACCGAGTCGGTGCGTGCGTCTCCCTGACGGGCACCCGCAGCATCAGCAACACAAAAGAGGTCGGAGCTGCCGGGAGCTGCGCTTTTGACGGAGCGGATCGGCGGAGAGGAATCACATCGGCAGACAAAAGGTGGAGGGATTTTCTTTCTTTGCTTTCACCCTGCTTGTGTTTGTGCTGACAGTTTTCCATTTTTGTCATGACGCTGGTGACCTTGTCACCGTGGCTCACTTCTCATTCACCATCGACCTGCTCAGATCTTCTGCTCCGTCTTCTGCTCATCAATCCCAGATGAGCGCGTGCGCTCCTATTGAGCGGACACTTGCAATCTTATCCGACTGGAAATGCGCAAACGTCATGTCAACAGGGCAAATTGTGCTTAATCGCTACTTTTTCCAAATCCCAGACAAGGCTTATCAGTTGAAGCTATTTGTGTGTCATCTATGACAATGTGCGTGTGGTGAAAACAGAGGCCAGATTCTTTGTTCTCCGCGCGCGTTTTAGATTGCGGTTAATAGACTGTAGTCCCCGTGCAGCAAAGATCTGTCTCCAGTATTGATTGGTGTCGTTGAGGTCTGCGTTGATGTAGTCTTTTCTTTCACAGACCATCGAAAATGTCACGATGTTTGAATCAGCCGTAACCGCGCACAGGCCATATGGCGCGGGCCTACATGTGGGGGGGACATTAAATTATAGATTTGCTTTCCCCGCGTGATTTAATGGCTTTTAAATTGATGTTTGCATTGCTGTCTCCACCAGTCGACTTTGGTGTTGAGACACACAGGCAGGGAGAATAAATGGCAGATTGCCAGGAATTAATTCACAAACTGCTTGCACTGTAGCTACAATGTTGGATAAACTTAGATATTTTTTTCTTTCCATTGAGGGATTTGCAACTTAATTGAGAGACACATGGGCTGCATCTGCCTGGAAGATTTACATTAAGGACTGGAGCCTTAAAGGGATGCTTGTATGCCAAAGATGAGCCTGATCATCCATCTTCATAGCCAGCCTGATGCCTTGGAGTCACAAATGCACTGATTTACTCTTATCATGTCATCACTACTTCAGTGGTGACTAACGGAGGTCCTCCAGACACATCTGCGGAGGGCCTTTTCAACACGTGTCAGGTGAATCTGTAATTGTTGAATTGACTTCATTCGTGGAATCCAAGGTCTGGCTGACTGTGCGTGGTGTCAGTTAATATATCAATAGACGGCATTCGCTTGGCTGCACATTACATGACCACAGACCTGTTGTAAAGGAAACACCTGTGCTCAAAGCTGAATTGAGAGTGTTAGTCCATCACTAAAAGAATGTGTAAAAGCATACCAGAGCACATTACATGATGCATTCACTTTACTTGTTTGGACAACATATTTCAGTTTTATTGAAAGGAAATGAGGAACTCCAGTTTGCTCCATGTTTGTGTATGATAAGAAGAGCGATAATATTCATGTAAAAACTGCCTGTAAATCAAACAAATCTGTACAACTTGTATTGATTATTGCTTTGTTTTACACTCGGGCGCTTTTGAATGGGGTTCATTTTTAATCCCTGTGGAACCAACATTACTTGACGTTATATTACACAGATATTTGCATGACCGTGGTGTTAAAAAAATAAAAAAGTTAGTTCAGTCTAGCACACAATTTGTTATGCCAGCCATGGCTCCCCTCCTATTCACTTCAACTTCCACCGGTGCAGAACATGCAAAACCAATGGCAACAAGGCCATGTAGGGACTCCGTCGGAGGGTCCCCCTGCAACAAAACCGAGATGACTGATGGTTGCTAATAACACCTTGGCTCATCAAGGTTTTACTGCAAAACTGACAACATTCACCATCATTTTTAGCCCCCTGCACATCGTTTTCAAAACCTTTTGTTGATGCTACTCTGGGTTTTGGTCTGCCTGTCCTATGTTTTGATTCGCTGATTGGCTGTATGCCCATCCAATAGCCTCCAGAGGCAGTTTCTTCTGGTTTTGGTACTGTCCCCTGGAAATCAAAGTTGAATCCAGAGGAACAAGACCAGTTCTTTGTATCAAGGAGGAACATTAGGATGGCTGACCAGGCTAATGACAACTGTCTTATTGAAATTATGTATACCTTTAAAGCCCCTTGCCTGTAATGAGCCAGAATAGGCTCCGGCAGACCCCCGTGACCCTGCAAAGGATGAAACTGGTGTAGAAATGATGGATGGATGGATGGATGGATGGATGGATGGATGGATGGATGGATGGATGGATGGATGGATGGATGGATGGATAGATGGATGGATGGATGGATGGACCTTTAAAAAGAAATATCCTGCCCTTTTACCATAAGTTGGCAGGGTTTGGTCAAAAAGGCCGCGGACGTGGTAGAACAGCGCCCTGTTCGTTTCTTTGTATGGCTCTTTTCATAGCAGTTGGTTGGGGTCAGCAACTCAGTGCCACCTGTCTCCTCTCCATAGGGTGTGCATCTTTCAACGTAGGTGTCACAGCTCTGTGAATACCTCATCTGAGAAACAGAAAATGCTGTGAAATGAGCACTCAGTAAGAAAAAATGATGGGGAGGCTGGATAATTCCGCTGCGATCTGGGTCTGTGATGTCATAGAACCCTAAAAACCAAGCAGCTCATTGAAAGACATATTTTCAGACTCAGGCTGCCCAAAACTAAGAGATAGGATTTTGTTACATCAGGCCTTTTAATTTGGAGATAACTTTAGACACCCCAATATAGGCCTCAACCACAAAAAAGTAATTTTTGTTTCGTATGTCCCCTTAAAAATGTGTATTCTGTTTAAACCAGTCTTAACATTATGTGACTGATGTGCCTGAGGAATGTAATTCATGGAAATATGAAAGAAAAGCAGCAGGCTATAGATCACACAAATGGTTTTGATACTTACAAGAAGCAGTGTATTTATCATGTTTTGCCTAGAAATCAGTTCACAATCTTCCCTTTCTATGTCCTATTTTCCACTCTGGCGTACAGGTATGTTAAAGAGAGAGCACACCTTCCATATCACGAAACATTTAAACATTTTCCAGTCCTGACTAGATCTTAAACCTTGGTCAATACCGTCAGATCCAGAAGTTATTGGCAGCTGTTTCATTGGAGCTACCAAGATGAAGCAAAACAACATACATTCATAAAAGAGGTCACAAAAACCCCTTTACTTATCACTTGAATCAAGTTTTTTGTACATTCTTAAAAAGAAAGAAAGCACTGATGAGCTTAACAACATCAAAAGGTCTGGAAGACCTCAGACAACAACTTAATCGGGTGACTGCACAGTCCTTTCCTTGGTGAGAAAAGCACAACATCAGCAGAAGTCAGGAATACCACAGAGAAAATAGGCATGTCCCTGCACGACTGTAAGCACAAACGGTTTACAACAAGTAAACTATTTGTAATAGTCAAAAAGAGTTTATCGATGATGTGACTGCTGGCAGAAGTATCACCATGTCCTCAGACGTAACTGAGGTGTATAGGGCTGCAGTCTGGTCACATTCGGTGCTTTACCTGCAGTCACATATTGACCCTAAAGGTACTGCTATAGACCTTTTTAGGGGAAAGAAATGAAATATTCCTCCATGGCCAAGTCAGTCACCTGATCTCATCCCAATACCGTAAGATTTGAGTTACTGAAGACAAAACTAAAGGCAGAAAGGCCCAAAAACAGGCAGCACCTGAAGGTGGCTGCAGGGCAGGTCTGGACTTGGTGATGGGCAGGGACTCCTCATAGTTTCCTAAGCGAAGCAATAATACTTTTTTTCTTTTATTGGCTTCTTAAAAATTGGTGACATTTCTCATGATTTGGCATTTTATAAATAAACTTGAATAGAATAGAATAGAATAGAATAGAATAGAATAGAATAGAATAGAATAGAATTGACTCTGAACTTCAGCCAATGACTGCAAAAGATATCAAAATCAAAATGGTTATTTATTCTCATTTTGCCCAAATACTTTTGAGCCCCTGAAAACAGAGGTACTTTTCTTCAAATGGCAATAATACTCAAATTGTACCTGCCATCTTATTTGTTGGTTTTTTGTTTTCTTTTTGTAAAACCTGTAAAAAAGCCGGAAGTCTTTGATCACTTCTTGATTGTTTTATTTTACATTTATAGTGATGTTTTATAAAGACAATTGGTGTGTGGATAAATGAAGTAGAGTACTTGTTCAGTGTTTTAACTAACTTTACTGTCATGAACTTTAACTTTTAACATTCCAGCAGAAGCCAGTAGAGTCTGAGATGAAGCTCTTGTTTTTATTTTATTTCATTATATCCATCTTATTTACCCGGGCAGTTTTCTGAGCGTTGCACAGCCTGACCTTGGAATGAACTTGACAGGACGTCCTCTCCTGGGAAGACTGTCTTGAGTGTTTTCCCCTTATGAATAATATTTATCACAGTAAAACGCTGGACTCCATCTATTGTTCACAAGTGCATTTGATTATCATCATCAGGCTGCTGCATCCTCACCTGTGGAAGCTGGTTGTGCTTAGTTTTTCAGACACCTTCTGCATTTTGGCTTAGTTTTTGTCTTATTTAAGGTATATTTATCTAATTTTAAGACAGTGCAAGGAACAGAGGACCCCCCCCCCCCCCCATATTACGTTATAAACCTTGGAATTGAAAGATATATACATTTTATACATTTTTGATTGTCACACGACTGCTGTTGTGTGAGTCCAGCCTCTGTTCTCAGAAACTGAAGTCATCGAGAGTCTCTGCTGGCTGTGTGTGAACGTCTGTGCAAGAATATGTTTATGCTGCTTTACTCGAGGTTTCTATTCCTGCACATTGTCAGTCAGAGAGCCGCCTGTCTTTGAAGTACTATGCTGCTGTAATATAGGCAGCAGCCAGGGTGGTAAAGCCCCATCATTACCATATCCCTGTGAGACTGCAGTGTGATTCTGCCAAAACTGGAGCGAGTGGAGGGGCGGGGGGGGGCGGGGGAGCGGGGGAGCGGCCCTTGTTACCCAGTAACAGTCTGCTGATTCTTACAGCCATTATGATTCCAAATCAGACTGAATGAAGCCATTAACTGATCATCCTGTTTAGAAGTGGGGTATTTTGGTTACTAAAGTCAAAGAAATTAGCTTTTTTTTTTTTTTCTTTTCTTTTTTTTAATCAGGATGTAAATGACATTTGCTTTTGAAAAATAAAAAAGACCACTGATAGCCTGTGTGAGGCAAGCTCTGCAGGCCGAGAGCTGCACAGACCTGACTATACTTTGCACTTGTTGTCATAATGCCATTAAACAGCTGTGATTCGTTGCATTACAAACGATTATAATCACACATGTGCAAATTGCTGTTAACCCACAATGAAGTCCTTTGTGTGCATCGGCCAGTTGAAATGATGAATGCCGGTCTGTTCTCCCGCAGTGGCCATTCGAATGGGGAAACAAAGTGTCACTTTGTGCCTCCTCAGCACAGCAGCACTAACAGACACAGGAGAATGGCTGTCTGTCTTCGCTCAGCGCTGCTCCTGTCCCCGGCGACACACCTCCTCTCCTCAGACTGTACATGTGCTCCTCTCCCAGCACACATGTGCACTCATGAGTTCACATCAGTCCGGTAGATGTGACGGCACCCAACAGAGGCAATCAAATTTTCATCTTTACCGTAATATACAGAGATGCTTCCTGAGTTTTTCTGCCGTGTACGCCCACACGTGCACACGCACACACACACAACCAAGTACTTACTGCATCTGACACCTGACTCCAGGTAATGGCCTAGATCCACAGTGACAGCAGGCAGGTGGAGCAGCCACACTCTCGCTCAACGCCAGCCTCGCAGACAGAACGACTTCAGGGCGGTAAGAAGATTTTCTCGTCTACAAAGTTGGCTTTACGTCTTTTACATATAGTAGATCATAGATGGACCAAAACTGGAGGTTATATTTCGTTGTGTAGATACTGTTTCTTCCTCTGTGTGCAAAACTGTCATTAGCAGCTGATGCTGAGGGAGGTGGTGTAGTGGAGTCCATTCGGGCGGCCGTGCTCCTGAATGTTTGGTGTTTGTCATCATCTAAATGTTTGTGCGTTCGATGTGAAGACAGAGGAGGACGGGCCACTTGAGCAGTTCGGTGTTAGCTAATGTGGAAAATATAACCATGGTCATGTGATACATGTTGCATGTGACTCTCAAATCCATTGTTTGGCTTCATTCACTCGTTGGGTGTAAGGAGTGGGCATATAATCAGGATACCTGTGGTTGGGTGTTTACTTCTGATGGAAACAGAAGTTTTTCCAACATGGTTTTTAGCCACACAGGTGCCGTCGCTGCAGGGACCTTGTTGTTATTCAGTCGACTAGTCAGCTCACCACATGCTCCAGACTGATTTGTCTCAACAAGTAAGCACGCTAAAACTTTAACTGATGTTTCCATTGAGCAGCACAGCTCAGTTCAGGTTGGCATGGTGTGGTTTGCAGCGGCAAAGCCTGACCCGGCATGCATTTCCGCTGCCAGGTGTGTAGGACAGATGGCTGTAGCTGCACCAACTATGTAACAGCATGAGATCATACCATTACGTACAATTACATCACCAAGAACAACGCCATTTGAAAGACACACGCGAAGTAAATTGAACCATAGAACAAGTAGCAAGTGAAAGTGGTTTAGATACGAAAGCCTACTGACAGACTGCATCATCGTCTCCAGCAGTGAGCTGGTCACTCCCGCTCCTCCTACAGCTGCTGTGGCGATGGACGGCGTCAAATCAAACCACTTCAAGATTATTTCTGTGTACGTCACTCTAACTCTTAGGAACTTTTTCTGTTTTCACTAAACAGTCTGTCAGCTTCTTACATTTATTGCAGAACTGCTCACCACTGGACTGGACACATTCAAACTCCTTTCTTTCCGCAACCAGTCCAAAAATTTCTCATTCCTCGCTCGGACATCATATTCCATTTGCACCTCTTCTTCTCCCTTCATCTGGAGGAAGTTTGGTTTGCCTGGGTTTGTCCATTTATCATTGCTACGCTCTGCTATTGCTGTATAAAACACACCATCTTGAATCTTCACTCATCCACTATGACGGCATTTCTTGTACTTTTTACCATACTGCTTGGAAATTACAGTCCTTTGTAGACCAATCAACAGAGTGTCATGATTGTTTTGTCTTTAAGCATACTGTACCCTGTTTTTGTGCTTCAAAAGTAGGATGGGAGGATAGTAGAAGGACATGAAATCACTTTTGGTACCGCATCCAAATTGGCAAGAAGGACAGTTAATCAAAATCTCTTTGTGGATATGCACGTAAAGAGCTGAAGACATTGTGGAACAGCTGTCGTTTTTATTTTAGTACTTCCTTCCACACACGTCAGGCCGAAGGTATTGTTCCACACAGGTCCAGTCACAATCAAAGATTTAAAAAAAATGATAATATTGTAAACACTGTTTAAACCAGTGAGGGAATATCATCACTGGGAGCCGTCTGCATCGGGAGGCGGCTGCTACACCTGGTGGCCAGACTGCATGGTAGGGGGCCACAACCCACCCCTAGGCAAGATAGAGTACCAAACACCACCTTTGTTGGATGGGTGCATGGACCGCACCACAACCCAGGGATGGGTGGTTCTCGGGTCATCGCTACAGCAACCGGAGACAACAGCCCTCCCAATGCAGAGGACTCCCACTGTGGAATCACTAGAGTTATGACAAGTATGAAAAATATAAAAATAAAAATAAGAGAAATAGATAAATATATAGAAATAAAAAAGGTAATAATAATAATAAATCGTAATAGAAATAGACAAGTAAATAAATAAGATATTGGCAATTAAAAAACAGTCAAATACACAGGGCTGAACAAATATCAAAAGCAAAGAGGGATATTAGTTAAAAGCCAGACTAAAATAGTAGGTGTTGAGTCTTAAGAACGTCAATGTTCTCTGCAGCTGTCAGGTTCTCTGCCAGGTGAGAGGCCAACCAGATGTACCAGGACTTAAATCTTCTGTGAGTCCAGGTTGCGCCTGAGATCATTGATGATTTTTTATAAGACATCTCTGTACTGTGGTTCATCCTAAACCAGATTGAAATCTTTCACAAACATTATTTTTGTTTGAAAAATGATTCAACTGAATCAAAACGAGTTTCTATAAAAATTTTGCTTAAAAATGGCAAGCTGGATACTGGTTAATAGTTATTAAAAACATCAGGATTCACATTTCTTTTCTTCAGAAGGGGCTTCACCATGGCTGTTTTGAAGGCAGAAGGAAAGATACCCGTCTGCGTTAAATGTAGACATTTAAACACTATAAATATGTGCCGTTACCTGTCCACACGCTGCGTACATCAACATGATAGCTTCTCACAGCGGCTGCTGATCAATTGTTAAGATCACCCTGTGTTAATACTTTTTTCTTTTACAAATAAGAGATATTAATAGATACGAAGAAGAATGACTAACCACATGGCAAACACAAATCCGTATACATTTCCCTTCCAGCATCCTACATCAGACAAAGGCTAATGTATTGAGGTTCACAGCAGCAGCTTATATTATTCCAGTTTAACTGTATGACTTTAAATGATGAACACAATAAAGTTTTCCTTTTTTTTGGTAGATGAGTAATGCATTTCCAAGAACAGCAGTATTCAGACATTTATAACAGTTTATGTTGATATAGATGCGGACCGTTACGTTGTCGGGTTACTAGCTGCCACCGACTACATTCTCCGTCGGTGATGACGTGGCAACCAGGAACTAAGCTTCCAACCACAAGTCAAGGTCTGCTGTTCCAGTGACACAATTTTACAACAGTGTTTGCGAATGTTCGTGTGAACTCGTTCGTGAAACACTTGCATCGCATGACTTGGTTCCGACTATGTTAGTTGCTAACATAGTTAGAATGGTTTTGGGAAACACACCGCTGAAGTCTTCAGAGCGTCACCCCTCAAAATGGTTGAGCATTTTATTTTTGCTATGTTCTTTCAAAGCCAGTGTATGGAGCAATGCCAATTCTGACCACAAGGGAGCATCAGGTCACAATGACGTTCATGTGTCAGCCAGTGGCACAGGACACAACAAAGTGCACCTGTAGGTGGATACAGTATCCCCTTTTACACTGGCCGATACCCCGTGTTTGTCGTCTGTCCTTAACTGTAATCTGCAACTGGCTACTAAAATGACAGGCCGCTGCTTTGCAAGAAATAAAACTTGAGTCTTAACAAACTGAAGAGCTTCAGAAAGAAGTTCATTACAGTCAATGAACACAACAGCAGGAGCAACAGGTGGGGGTCTGTTGGTCATACTTGTGCAACACCATTTGCGGAAAGTCGCAACGCAAATCCTGTTGTTACTCAGCATGGATCCGCCTCCCGCTCCATCTCGTGCATCAGTCAGCTGATGTTGGTGAAGCCAGGGTGGCCAGCCAAACAGACACCGGGCTGATGTGTTACGTAGTACCGCTCAATAACCCCTCCCGAGTCATGTTCCTGCCCCTCAACTTGGCTTCAGGCACCAGAGAGGCAATAACACGACTTGCATTTACAGCGTGCATCCAGCATGCGTTAAACACACATTTAGGAAAAATAACTAGACCTAATCTAAAAATTCCTAGCGATACAAGACATGCCGGACCATCCCCACTGTTGGCACAGTATGCACAGTATTGTCAGAGGTTATTGTGGTCAACACAGCAGAGTTATATGCCCCCATGAGGTCAGAATTAGTATTGCTGCATAGAGTGGCTTTAAAGAGCATTCAAGTGTCCACTTTGGTGTTGCAGTTCAGTTCCGGCCTTTTGTAATGTAAATGCAACAAATTTAAGGGTGCATAAATGCCTGCACAGAAACTGGCATACATCAGTAAAATTTATACCACCCAGACTCTCGCATACTCACAATCACAGGAAGAATAAAATGAACCTTACATCACCCATATGAACTATCTCAGCTCACACTAAATACTTTATACTAAATACTAAATACTAAATACCACATAAACAAGATCCATATGCTGTCAGGCCAAATAATACATTAATAATAATAATAAAATGTTATCAGCTTCCCTGCCGTTAGAGCTACCATAGTGATTAATATGTTTCATCTGGCAACAATTTATTCAACCTTAACTGATGCAAAGAGAAGTTTCTAATTTCTTAAACAACCACGATGATAAACACATCCTCTGGTCATTAGTTAACAACTAAAACTGGGTTGAGAACATGTTGTTAAAACCTGGATGGATAGCAGAGAATCATCGTCTTCGAGGAGGAAATATGGTCCTAGAAAAATTGTGCGTATTTATGATCAGACATCTTTTAAGCATTTTGTCTAATCAAAGATAAACAAATAGTAGAATAAATAAATACTAGAACCCACAGTAATGTTGAATAGTGAAAGAATGAGCATTTCATGAAGAAAACTCAAAACATGTATTCAACACATGTGGTCTTAAGAAATCCACCGGTCAGTGAGAATAATTAATAAATGGCTTTCGTTTGCTTGAGAACATAGGGATTAGAGTCTGGAAGATCTGGATCTGGCATTGCTTGGGTTGGTCAGGTCTAGGATCAATGTTGTGTGCCGAGATTTATAAAAACAAAACAGAAAATGATCCGGTAACTAAGTAAAAAACAAAACAACAGAGATTATCTTATCTTTTTTGGCTCGGTTGTATGTAAAGAATTGATGCATTCAGGTTTCAGCGTGCTTAACAAAGCTTTTGCGTCTCTAGTGTTACAGACTGAGGAGGTGGTGATTAATCACAGCAAACCTCTGATATTTATTTTCCATATTTGGAATTACTCAGCATTTAGCGAAATGTCAAGTGCTCTTGGATGCTCCCTCCCTGTCTCTGTGCTCATGACCCAAATTAACCACAGCAGGAAAAAAAACAGCGTTTGCACATATGCAGGCATGTGCAAAGTGAATTATTTCAGTTTGTTTGTAGTGAGAAGGATTTGTTGCGCTTGTTGATCCTGTCTCCTCTGACACTTGCTACTGGAGGTTGCCATGGAAACCAGAGGCGGTTCGAACCACAGAGGATGGTGGAGGTTGGCATGAGACTGGATCGTTTGATCCTAAGATAACAAACGTGATGGCGAAGTTGTGCACTCTGTAAGATCAGTTTCACGAGATTTGTGACTTCACACGTTTCGACAGACAACATGCTTCCTCATCTTTACAGCCCCACATCACCCTCAATGCTGTTCCCATCTTCCCCACCCTAAGTGCACCTGATGCTAACATACTTAACCAAGCCAAACTTGCTGTTTTGTCTCTGTTTTTTTTTTTTTTTCACCATTTTCTCCCAAAGCCACAGTGGAAGCAGCAGCGACAATCATCCGGGTAAAACAAGCATTGTGATAAAGAGCAGATCGATGTTCCCTAAGGTTTTACTGCAGTGGTGCGCAGCCATCTCGAGCTGCGCTGCTCAAATAGGTAAACTGTTACACGGCTCCGCCGCGTTCGTCTGTCTGCTTTGTCAGCAAGCTACTTGTGCTGTAAGGTTATGACATTTAGCCGCTACAACACAAAGCCACATGTCACGAGGTCTCTGGTAAGCTGTGTGGCACAGAGGATGTTGAGCTGCTGGGTCGTAAGAAAGCGCTGAGACGCAGCATCGTGCTATGCCTCCACCATATGATGATGCAGCTGTGTGCTTGTCAAAGGCATTTCCCTGCTTCTGTAGAGCACATGGCTGCTCCTCGTGCTTCTCATCCCATTTGTGTCTGCAGCAGTCAGACCACACACACAACAACAACACAACATGCACACAACACACACACAACAACAACACAACACACACACAACAACCACACAACACACACACAACAACCACACAACACGCACAGACACAGAATCTCCCCGACAAACAAAAACATCCTCAACATGAGGACTGGTAGAAAAACTCACAAACAATAAAAAGAGCAATATCAACAATATTTTTTTTACACGAGCAGACACAATCCCAGTCGCTCTCCTCACAAACACACACACACACACACACACACACACACACACACACACACACACACACACACACACACACACACACACACACACACAAACACACACCGTTTACACACTTCTACCGCCAAACATGCTTGTTTGCTTTTTGTTCTGCTCTGGCTGGAGTCAGACTGGACAAAGAGCTCTTCTTCTTCCTGTTTTTTTTTTTTCTCTCGGTGCGAGACATTTCTGAGAGAGCCTGTCCAGCTGTGTCACCTTCAGGGAGGAAGCCCACGGCATGCTGATCCCACTGGAGACGGCGGGCTTCTCTCCAGCTCCCTCAGTGCTGTCTCGTACACTGGTTTTACACAGCTGCCTCGTCTTTTTGTGGTTTTACACACATACACAACACACATTTCTGCAGTGCATCAGAAAACCTCTGGCTCCAGTGACACGCTGTAGACAGGTGTTGTCTGTAGGACACGGACATGTACGGATTACAAAAAACATCTGTGGTTTGTTGGGTTTATACCCATGAGTGAAGTTGTTTTTTGTTGTTTTTTTTTTTTTAACTTATTTCCATTCATTTAAAGACAGTAATTATACTGTTGTGTCTTTCTGCAAATAATTTCTTTTTACTGTTTATGCACCAAAAGCCACAACAGAAGGGTTTTTATATTGCAGAGACTCATGTCTCATGTCCTGTCCATGCTTGGGGCCTTGGTCCTCTCTCCTACCTTTTTCCTCAGTTAAAAGCTTGTGCTTCTTCTTTTTACCCCCTCCAGTAAAGCAAGTAAAAGCAGCCCCATCATCACTTCCTTTTTCTCTCACCACAGCCAAGGTCTGCAGTGACCATGGCAACAGATGCCACAGAAAGTGGGAATGGCATGGCTTTAGAGGTAACTGAATCCGAAGGAGCAGGTAAATGGGAAGAATTTAGTGCTTTTAAAGACGTCTTAAAAAGACAGTGTATTAAAACAAATCAATAGGATCAGAATGACACAATAACCCCAGTTGGACACCAGTATACCAGTGGTGTTACCACCAATAACACTGTTTTTTTTCACTGTCATTTTAAGAGCTGCATGGTGTGTGATGGGTTTGACTAAATAGATGAGTTTTACAAACCTTTTTTTCTTCTGGTGTGCTGTGACTACTTTTCTGACTTTTCTGGCCACATTTTAACTACTTTTCTTTCTACATTTAAAGGTGGGTTATGATTTGATTCAATTCAGTTCAATTCAGCTTTATTTATACAGCAGCAAATCAAGACAACTGTTACCTCAGGGCACGTAAACAATACAGTTCAACCCATTCCAAAGTAGACCAATTTATATAAATCCAGACTGAATATAAACCCAGAATAAAACAACAATAATAACTTTTGCTTTGCTAAGGAAAACAACAGATTGCATCAAAACCTTTTTTTTGATACAATCCCTTATCCTGGGCATGCACCAGGCGACTGTGGAAAGGAAAAAAACTCCCCTTGAACAGGACTCAGGATGTGGAACTGTCAGCCTCAACTGGTTCGGGGTTGAGAGGACAGGAAAGAGGAGAGAACAGCAACAACAGATCAGGAACACCTGCTGGGAAGAAGGAACGTAGGTAAATATCAACAATAGTGTCAATAGTGGAGATGGGCATCATGGGATGCTGGGGGATCTCATGCTTGATGAGAGGCGCATGTCCAGATTACAATAAAAGAGCAATTTACGCTAAAATGTCTAGAAGCTGCATATGTATCTGTAAACTGCAATAGATATCTTAGAAGTTAAAATCCCAAAGCTTGGCCTGAAGTGGATGGTTGCTGGATCAATCCCAGCTCCATCATGTGCCAAAGTGTCCCTTGGCAGGACACTGAACCTCACCTTTCCCTGGCTGTCTCAGCCAGTAATCATGCTGCTCCCAAGTGTGGATAAATGGAGATCGTTATGTCAAGGCATCTGACGTAAGAAAAAAACAAAACAAAACTACGCCAAATCAATGTGCAGAAATCCCTATGATTCGCCATGGCGCCCCCTGCAAATAAAAAAGCTGGAAGACGTTGCTTTTGTAGTATTTTATTTCCTCGCTTCATTAATCTTCTCTGTCTACTTTAACCCTGTTCAGGGTCACAAGGTAGTGGAGCATATCACAGCAATCATCGAGCAAATGGCGGGGCACGCTCTGGACCGGTCGCCAGCCCACCTCAGGGCCACACTGAGACAGGCGACGTAGAATTACAGCGGCATACAACCGCGCTGCTCTCTGGCTTCACAGTTCTTGTTTAACTGTGGATCCCAGCACTTCTCTCCCTCAATTCAAATATGCTGCTTTGATTGTATTTTTAGTCACAGCATGGAGGTGTTTTAAATAAATATTCTAAAAACTCTTTATTCTCTACTAGATCAGCACTAAATAGCAGACAGACACAGTCACAATACAGCTTGTCCAGTCGGTCTCTGTCTCTGACACTGAAAACCTGATGACTTTGTTTTTATTTTTTGTGGCATCTTTTTCCAGGTGTGTCTTTTTTGTTATTTATTCTCTTTTTAGCCTGACTGGTCAGATTGCTTGCAAGCCCGTGTCTCACTGTGTTCGCAGCCAACTTTGCACCCGTTACACCTTCCTGCAACGCCATATCCCCCAGTACTCACCCCTATTATGGCTAAAACACTGCCTCACAAGGCGGTACAGCTGCATAATGAAAAATGACACTGTTCCATGTCCTGTGCCATTCCGACAGTCCAGTGAGGCGAAAATAAGGCGCTACAGGGTGGATTTAATTGAATGTATGACTGGAGCTAGAGGCTTAAAATAGCATTTGATTTTGACGTAGGACAATTCCCTCAAGTGTTAACATTCGCTGTCCCTTTTCTGCAAATGCATATTCAGTTCTCACTAACAACTGCTTCGATTTATTTTATTTTGGTGTCCAATGCAAGTTTCCACTTCTCACTAATTAATAATAGATTTAGACTTGATTTAAATGTTACTTTTTTGCTGGTTTCCCCTGCTGCTTGTTAGCGTGTCTTCTCGGGATCGGTAATACTGCCTTACCTGGTTTGAGCCAAAAACATGAGGAGTCTAGGTGTAGACAGTAAGATTAAAACACTTAAAGCAACCGGGAAGCAAACCCTCGTCTTAGGTTGGTCTGCAGCCCTGTGGAGTGTGACGGCTGAGTCTACTCTGCAGAAGAAGTGTCCTGACTTGTTTCACGCATGAGTGTGTGAGTACGCCAACGGGGCGCATTATGGGCTTTGTGCCACTGGACGGGCCCTGATCCTGGGAGAACAAGCTGCGGGAAAGCAGAATATCAGTGAGAGTGGACAAGTCTTTCAGAGTACTTTATGAGTATTTCACCACAAAGAGACCACACAGCATTAAAAGACCCGACCTATTCTGGTCTGTAGTATTACCTGGGTTTACTGCCCTGAGATGACACAATAAAGTCTCATTTTCTCTTATTCAGCACGCGATTCAAGAAACATGCAAAACAGACCCTTCAAATTAGAGAAGACACATCGGTTCTCTGTCCAAGGTGATCATGAATTGAATGTCTCTTTACAAACTAAGCATTTTAAATTTCTTTTCCTATAGCATTCACGTCCAGGGATTCACACACATAACTTCGTACCAAAGTGTAGATTCGGTGAGGATTTAATGAACGACACGGTGATGGTGTTTATTAGAGATACTGATTATATATTTGTACCAGCAGAGCTGGGGTGGCTTTTCCCCTAGACCTGCTGCTACGCAGCCCTAACAAGCTGATAACCAGTAAAACGAGGATTTTAACTTGACTTCCTCAAATTGGATTTTGTCTTGCCTTTTTGACACGGCCCAAAGTTAGCCCCAAAAACGATGTCTCCAACAGCGTCTTTTTCTTTCTAATCAAATCTAAACATGGTTCAGATGCATGTCAGTTTTATTTTAAATAAAACACATCCAGCTGCCAACCTATGATACTAGCTCATGTTACCTTGCATTCATGTTGATCATGTCCATCTATCTGTCCTTGTTTAAAATGTTTTTACTGAAACGAAGACACCGGCATTAAAACAGAGGCTACTGGATCTGGCCACGAGTATAAGTGGAGTATTTTTGTAAGGGTCTCAAGGAGTTTTAGCGAAAACTTTTTGGAAAAAACTGTACAGTACAAAGTCTTTGACCGCTTTGATTCAAATATTTTACAGTAAAAAACAAAAGTGCATACAACAAATCAGGTTTGTAGCAAAATGTTTTTCTTTAAATTTGGTAAGTGACTCTTAAACACAGGAGTTTACAGTGTACATAAGTGCAGCAGATACTTCCCATCATCTTGCATTCAACATTATCATACCTTAGTTATAGTTAATGGTAAGTGAAAAAAGTTAAGGGTCAAAAGCGCTAAGTGGAGAATTTAGTTAACTATATCACCTCCCATCATGCCTCTAGTTTAGTGGGCATCATGTGAAGTGAAATCCCACACCAGTTGCTACTTATAGCTCTGAAAGGGATACTCACAAAGCCCTGAGAGCAGCCGTCTGTGCAGTGGTGTAAAGTGGCGGCGTAGCTCTGTAACCTCACCTACTCAGTTCATCCAGCGTACGTCCTCATGTACACGGAAAATGCTACGAATAATCAACAAAAGCAAAACACACAGTGGGACATGTGTTTGCAAGCAAGCAAAGCAAACTCAGAGGAATCACCAAGATGCGATCCGTATTATTTGTTCAAACTCAGATATCTGCAAGTATTTTTAAATTACATGAAGTCAATAAATATCATCTTCTGGATCCTGAGGAAAAAACAGAGTAATTTTTTTTTTTTTTGTCTTCACACATTGGAAACTTTACCTTTTGTTTGAGAGTTTACACTTCAAGTCATGGAGGATGAAAAGAAATTAAAGATACTGGCTGAAAGTCAAAAGATGAGCTGGTTTTTTTTTTGTTTATTATAGGTGGTTTGTTTTATTAGATGGGTTTTTTATTAGATTAGTTTTGGCCTCACGTTGGTCTTATCAATTGTGTCTTATTTGGCACATCTGTAGAGATTACACTATCTACTGATAAATGCATGAATGTGCTGGAGCGATTAGCTGTGATGTGTGTAAAACGTTGAGATATTGGTCAAAGGTGACACAAGTCAAACAATCTGACATTATCTCTTGGAGCTGTCTGGGTTGTGGCTTTTTCCTCCCTCTCTTTCTTTTTTGTTCTCCCATGATTAAGTGTGGATTTTCCCACTTTCAATCTCAGAATATGAAGGATTTAAATCACAATTTTTTAAAAGCTGGCATGGTGTTTGGTGCGCTGGAATCTATCCATATCATTTCCTGCAAATGTGTGGACGTACAAACCAAAGAGCCAAGGTTTTCTTATCATTCCATCTGCTATCTTGGTTCTCTTTCTTTGAGCTCCGTCAGTTACATTTCATTATCTGCTCACATTAAAAAACATAAAAACACGCCTTCAGGCACCATCCTGCTTGTTGTCTTGCTGGGTGAAATATGACGATTGGTGATTGATTGCATGTAGCTGTGGTTATCACACGGTTTCCTCTTACTGGCAGAGAGAAGACGGCAGGGCAAATTCCAGCCCTTCAGACGACTGTTTGGGAAGAAAAAGAAAAGGGCGGCAAAAGGCAGCTTTGCAGTGTTTAAAGCAAGATTTACGACCGAGGAAGTGTGTAATGGAGTTGTATCCGACGATGAAGAGTGTAATCAAAATCTGAGGTGGGTGCATGCAAACATTTGTGTTCTATACAGAACACTAGGAAACTGAGCTTCTCCTTTTACCATAAAACATTTTACTATAAAAATATATACAGAAAGATGTTCGTGCAAAAAAAAAAAAAGGTACAGTTGACAAAAGTCTCAAATGCTAAAAGCAGCTCAACCAGTAAAATGTTATGATTCTTGGTGTCCTGATACAACATCCCTTGTATCAAGTGGTCATTCATTTAATTTTGTGAAGTGATTTGTGGCTTGCTTATAATAAGTTACAGAGATGAGCTGCTGTACACTGATGACACTCACTCTTCTGCAGGGAACTGAATCCCATCGGCTCTCGAGCCCTCTCACACGACAGCATCTTCATCCCAGAGGAGACGGTGCAGCCCGGTCTAGATCACAGCATGTCCCAGGAAAACGTTTCAGATAAGGTTAAGAATCTGCAGGTGGGGCTTAATAGAGGTCTCAAATTTCTCCATGCTCTCTATGGTTATGGTATAGTCATATATTATTTTCTTTTTGTTGACAACACAGAGGCAGATAGCACAGGGTATAAAGTTTGGCCAGAGGCCTCTTTCACTTCGGAGGAGTGAAGGAGACGAGGGTACATCAGATGAGGAAGAGGTTCCTCAGAGTCCTCTTAAGGTTTTGGCACAAGTAGAAGCTGAGCCACCAAAAACAGAGCCAAAGGTAAGAAGGACCTCTTTCTCTTTCACGACAGCATTTCTGAAAATAACTTTCCCTGTTACACCTAATAGATCAGGTCTTCATTAGAGCTAAAAACATGCGCTGTCGTTGTTGAAAAAGCAGGTCCAAGGAGCTCAATCGTCTGGGCAGCACAGCACCCCACTGAAGTCCCAGAGGTCCAAACAAGTTCTTCCACCAACTGGTACGATAGAATCTATCAACCTGGATGCCGTTCCTCAGTCTGTTCCTCTTTTGGACAACACTGCTGCCAAACATAAACTTGCAGTTAAACCGAAAAACCAGAGAATTTCCCGGAAACACAGACGGTTCACACAGGTGAGGCAGAGATGAAGTTGAGCTATGTGTTTTTATTGTGTTATCTATTTATTTATGTGTCTATTTATTTATTTTTGCGACATAACCTACCACCCACTGAGGTTAAGACATTAGAAACTAATATTACTTTTGCGTCCTCAGGACCTCCAGGAGGTGTCAATTCCTGGAGTAGTGGAAGAAGATCTGGAGGCAGCTGGAGCCTCATCAGAAAACCAGCGCAGAGCATCAGTAGAAGATTCCCGGGAAAGCCTGAAGAAACAGAGACTCCATGAGGAAGAAAAACAGGGGGTAAGGAGGAGAAGAGAACTGGAGGACCAGAGGCTCAGAGAAGAGGAAGAGGAAAAAACCAGGAGGGCAGAGGAGCTGAGGCTGCGAAAACTGGAGGATGAGCGATGCCGTAGGAAACAACAAGACGAGGAAGAGCTGAGGATGCGAGAGGAAGCAGAGAGACGGACAAGGGAAAAGGACGAAAGGAGGATCAAAGAAGAGGAGGAGAGGAGGCGGAAGGAGGGGGCTGAGAGAAGAAAAAGAGAGGAGGAAGAAAGGAGGATTAGAGAAGAACAGGCAAAGAGGCAGCAAGAGGAGGAAGAGCAGGTGAGAAAGATGGAAGAGGAAAGGAGAATGCGGGAAGAGGAGGAGCATCGACAGCGACTGGAAGAGGAGAGGAGACAACTGGAGGAGCAAAGGAGGAGAGAGGAAGAGGAAAGGAGGAGGCGAGAGGAGGAAGAAAGGAGGAGAGGAGAGGAGCAAGCAAGGAAACAACGGGAGCTTGAGGCAGAAAGGAAGAGAAAGCAAAAAGAAGAGGAGGAAATTAAAAGAAAAGAGGAAGCTATGAAACTGAGGTTGAAGGAGGAAAAGAAAAATACGGAAGCAGAGGAAAGGGTGAGAAAAGAGGATCAGAGGAGAATGTCGTTAGAAGAAGCTAATGGAAGCTCTGACACACAGGAGAGGAAGAGGATAGCAGAAGAGCTTAGATGGAAGGAGATGGAGGAGAGACAGAGGCCTTTTTCTTTCAAAGTCTCCTCAGGAGAGAAACAGATTCTCTTCCAGAAGGTCAACTTGACGCCTGTTAGTCCAGCCTCAAGCCACCAGAGCCCTGCCGTTCCTGATCAAAGAAGAGGAGCTAAGGCGTCCTCCCCTGAAGGACCTGACTCCCCCAACCTGCCTGCATCTCCATATATCCCCCATACAGCCATCTTGGTGACAGGTGCCCAGCTATGTGGGACAGCTGTCAATTTAGACCAGATCAAAGACGCCGCATGCAAGTCCTTGCTGGGTTTGGGAGATGATAAAAAGGGCCAGGGAACACCGCCAGCAAAGAGCAAAACCTCTCCGGACCGCAAATCTGGGAAAACCAAATCACTCACTGAGTCAGCGCTCTCTACAGACCAGTCCAGTGCAGCTGCACTGGCAGAATGGGCCAGTATAAGATCAAAGATATTCAAGGGGGTCGAGGACGGGAAGTATGATGAGTACCCAGAACCCTCAAGCAAGAATCAACCACAGCCCAGTAGCGAAGAGCAACCTCCGTTTGCTCATTCAAATCTCAGAAAGACTATGTCTGCTAGCGCCAAATTCTCCATCACCCCAGCAAAGAAAAAGTTTGGAGATTCAAATAGGAACTCTGAGGTGTTTGCTCAAGATGATAAGGAAGCAGCAGTGGAAGCTCCTCAGCCTCATAGCCTCATCACAGCCTCTCCAGTTCCTACAAATAAACCTCAAAACAGGACAAGTAAAACTGTCCGCATCGTAGAAAGAGCATCAGATGAGTGTATGTTTGCAAAAGACCTCCCATCATTCCTGGTTCCCAGCCCTGGAGACCATCCTAATGGGTCAGAATTGAAGAGTCGCCTTCAGAGTGAACCAGCGATGTCTGGCAGCAAAGGAGAAGGAGTGGAGCAAGGGCAGGACAGTGACGACAAACCCTCTCCTTTTGGTATAAAGCTGAGGAGGACTAACTACTCTCTGCGTTTCCACAGCGAGCAGTCCTCAGAGAAAAGGAAGAAGCGCTACAGTGCTGGAGACAGCTTTGACGGCGTCCCTTCCCCTCTAACCCCCATTGACCCAGACTCTGATGCATCCTCTGTCTTTTCCGACAAATCAACTCCCACTTCGCCTCAGAAAGATGTTGTTAGCAAGTACTTACAGGCATCTTCTTCTCCCACCATTCCCCAGGGTAAACTGAGTAAGATTAGCAACCCAACAGCACACAACGAAGGTGAGAAAGTGCTTTCCAAACCACCGCCATATCGAAGACCAGCTACGTCACCTAAACCTTCAAATGCAGTCCCAACACCTCCACCATCCCCGCTACCTAAGGTACTCCACAGGTCTCCCTATGATGATGCAGTCCAGAGGACAGGGGGTGCAGATTTATCCAGCCAGGAGCAGGAACCATCAGCGTTGGCTCAGTCTCAACAGAGCAGTGAAGGCCAGACCCAAGGTGAAGAGGAGACAAAGGAAAAGAGATCATTCTTCCCCTCTCTCAACATCCCCTGGAGAGAGAAGACGGACAGGAAGACGGAGCTCATCAAGAGAGGTCAGTGACCGGGGACTTTGATGTTCTTCAGTTGAAACTGAAGATTAAGAGTTTTAGAACCAAATAAGTGTGTCTTTGGGTGGCATGATGAGGGTTTGAGCTACGCCAAATGAAAGAGCTTGTTTAAACGTTTGACAAGACTCAAAACGGTCATTCCACTTAAGTGGTTGTGTGGTAGGGTAGGGGATCGATACGTGTGCAAAAGATGTGTATGAAACATTGTTTGTACCGGCATCTCCATCCAGTCCGTACAAGTAGACAACTGATGTTTTGCAAACTACTGTGTATAGATGCAAAAGGAGAAGAGTTCATGGTCTCGGCTGCTAACAGTTTCCTACTTCGCAATAAATCTGTTCTGTCGGTACTGATCCAGTTAAATACTTTGGTTTTTCCGTTGAGACCCTACCCACACCATCACTTAAGCCGAAAGACATTTTCGAGAAGTTTTATTTGGATATTTTAGACACAGATTTCAAACTTTATGGGCAGTACATAATAATATGATGATATGCATTCCCCTGCAGAAAAACCATCCCTACAGAGCAGGCACTCGCTGGACAGTGCAAGAGTCCAGGAGAAGGAGGCCGGGCCCTTGTGGATCACACTGGCTCTGCAGAAGCAGAAGGGCTTCAGAGAGCAACAGCAGAACCGCGAGGACCGTCGAAGCCAAAGAGAGGCCAAACTAACCGAAAAGCAATCTAGAGAGAAAGATGGCGTAAGTGCCCCAGATCCTTACTTACCCACTGCCTTATAATTTCCTTGACATAGTTTCCCTTCAGCTGAAACAGTCACAAAATGATTTGGCAGGCTGCACTGGTGAGCCCCACAGAGAGCAAAGGAAGCTGGAGCACCAGTCCCTCTTCCAAGCCTCAGACACCAGAGGAGCCCAAGCGACCCGACAGCCTCCTGGGACGATTTGAGCGTCGAGAAAACTTGAAAAAGGCCAACACTTTACCGAGCTCTGTCACTGGTAGGACGCTGCACGTACAACTGTGGAGAACTGTTTGTAACACCTGTGTTTGATAAGCACATAACAGTTTCATTTGAAAGATTCTGCGTTCACATGAGGACAAGCTTTTCATTGTTCTGTTGCAATTTGAAAATTAAAAAAAAAAAACTAGATGATTGGAAATAATGCGCATCAGTGGGAGTTCACATGTGAAGTTGATCGTTCTTAAACTGATGGGTCACTACTTTGATTTGCATTTGTCGTTTCAGTGGAGATTGCAGACTCGACACCGTCGCCTCCTGCCGTGAAGGACGTATCAAAGCGCTTCCCTTCCAGTGACTCTCCGCAGGTGTCTACAGAGCCGGCCTGGCTGGCACTGGCCAAACGGAAGGCTAAAGCCTGGAGCGACTGTCCTCAGATCATCAAATAACCCCCCCCCCCCCGCCCCAACCCTACTCCGGCTTCGTGGCGTTCATTGATACTGCACACTGCCCACGGACTCTGAAGCACCTGGAGAGTCACCGTCACCTGTCCCCTCCCTCCAAAAGCAGCTCATCTCTCAGCGTGAAAAACTGCTGACTCTGCAACAAGAAAATCACCCTGTAACCCTCCACACACTGGCTGCTATTACGATCATGTTAAAGTGCGCTTCACATTCAAATATTCCAATAAAATTGCACAGATTTATGAAAACAAATGTTGAAAGCATGCATATATCTTAAACAAACACCCAAAGTTTATGTCGCCTCAAGGCAAAATTCTCAACAGCCAATCACAACCGTGGCTGGCCACTGCAGTAGCCAAACCCTTCTTAAATAAATCCTTCGCTCATCACAATATAATACTCTTGTATTATTGTGTGCAGCTCTGACGAATGGCAGTGTTACATCTCCAGAGGGTATGCGTGTGAATTGTGTTTTAAGGGCTACCTTTGAAAATAACTCAGCATGACTGCTTCTGGACAGCTGATGGAAGTGTAAAGGGCATCTTCTCTGTCCTCCTTGGTATTATTTATGTTAATCATCAGTCTTACCTACACTGAAACTATAGTGTATCTTTTCTCTGAGCCTTGTTTGCTGTGTAAAAAAAAAAAAAAAAAAAAAAAAAAGAAAAGAAAGAAAAGCAAGATGAGTTTTTTTTTCCTTTTGTTGTTTTTGAACTCATACTGGAAACATTAGCATAACAGTTCTTTCTGTGTCCGTGATGACTGTGATGGCTGTCCAAGAACTTTTTGTACAATTTAGTCGTTACACACCATCAGAATCAGTCTCCAACAGCACTGACGACAGAAAGCGTTTGAAATCTTTGCTTTGCTCATGTAGACGGACACGACTGCTCGCTGTGACCTATGATTCTTGTAGCTGTCTAACATGTATGTTTGCTGGCTTACACTGTCACTTCCTCTTAAATGTGATACGATGTTACGCAATGCAAGCGTTTCCAATAGAAGAAGATATCCTGCCACTCATGCAATGATCTGCAAGTAGCTGTCTGGGCTGTACGACAGTCAGAGGTGTCACCGGACCTTTGCTCGGAGAGAGGCCACTTTTGTCATTTTGTTTCTTTGATCGTGCACAATAGTGTAGAGTACACAGTGTTATATGTAACAAAAATGTTTGGTATTATTTGCACTTTTGGTCCCACTTAGAGATATTCATGAGAACATTCTTAAAGAGATACAAAATGTTATGAATGATGTAAATTAAATACTGATGTCTGAACCACAGGCCTGAGTTCTTATTGCTTTACTGCTCTACAATCATGCACAAGTTAGTGTGTAAAAAACGTAGTTAAAGTCATAGTGGATTTTTAATACAACCTCAGATGAACATCGCATAGCTTTTTTTCCATTTTGCAAACCAAAAAGAGGAAAGAAAAAAAAAACGTGGATAAAAATATAGTTCAATGTTGATTCAACAGCTTGAAGATCTGTGTTCAGCAGCAATAACTCTGGCATGGTTGTGGAGCAATTTTGGTCCATTCTTCATTCCTGCATTGCTTCACTTCATTGAGGTTTTTGGGCATTTGCATGCTCTCACTTTGCCGTTGGGATGTAGATTTGCTGGCGTGGTTTGGATCTTCGTCCTCTTGCATAACCTAGTTTGGAACAAACTTTAGCTGTCGGGCAGGTGACCTCACAATACTCCAGTATACAGAGGACTTCAATGATTGAGACGTGTCCGGGTTGGAAAAAGACAGCTCCAACTGTTCAGCTTGACAGAGGACATGAGGCGTTTCTGCTGAAAGGCTGTTTGGTTATCTGCAAACATGTTTCTCAGCATTAAGACCAAACAACTCAGCTCTGACCTCATCAGTCCATAGGACATTGTTCCAGAGGTCTTGATTTGAGTTTGTTCAGATGCAGTTTTTAAAAACTCAATTGCCCTTCAAGTTTCTTTTTAGATAGAAAAGGGCCTCTTTCTCCTGGCAACGCTTCTAAAAAGGCCATATTTGTCTTTTCCAACTGTATTATATATTATTGTTACTCATGGGAGTAACAATTGCTTGTTTTAGACCATTGCTTATGTTTTTACCTCTTGGCATTGTGTTAAGACACACCTGAATAATCCAGACCAGAAAACCACTAATTGATTAGTTCAAGCAGCAATAATTAGCAGCATCTGGCTGCAACTTACAGATTTAAATTTCATAGAAGCAGTAAGGGGGTACTAAGTATTACACACGTGACTTTTTTATTCTGCTTTTGACTTCATTTTTTCTTAAAAAAAAATGTTTTGACATGGCGAAAAAAGTTCTATATTCTTTGTCTGAGGTTTTGTTAACCTAACGATAAGTCCCACTACGATCAGATTACTTCATTAATTTTTTAGGTAAAGATATTTTAGGATTAAAAAAGGGGATTCTAACTTTTCTAGATCCTCAATCCAACCCTTTTCTCCACAGCATCATCACTGCTTTGACACTGAAACTGTGTTTATTGTAAAAATATCAATAATAAAAATACATTTATGGTTTTAAGTATCTTTTTTGATGGTTAGGTTTAAACAATAAACATAATCATTACGACACCCTATTACAAGAGACTTTTCCCACACCACCGGGGATGAAAATAGCTCCCCAGGTACATGGTGCGAGGCCAACATTTGTCCATTGAGTGCGTCCAAGATCCAGACTGTGCCGTCTGTGGAGGCCAGGCCCACCAGAGTCCCCCTTCTGCCAACGCATGAGCCATCGAACACACAGGGGGAGGAATACACTTTGCCCGTGGTCTGAAAAGTCCAAGCTGAAGAGCCATCAGCACAGTTCAGACAGTACAGGCGGCCGTCATGTGATCCGCACAGAAGCCTCTGCTGTTCTGGTACGAAGCACGGCGAGGAGAAGACGGGTCCCTCTGTTAAAAACTGCCACAGCTGCAGAAAAACACAAAGGAGTCACACGCACAAGTTGTACAGCGTTGACACTTGAACTCGGCTGCGTTCAGTTTTCAAAAGACAGATTTCTGTCATGGTGGGTAGTTTCTGTGATCGCAAAAATCTGGGAATTTTACAGATGAAACGTGGCTGTTAAAGCAAACATGGTATAAAAGCTACTTAGAATAAACTACAAATTTGTCATAATAATGCAGGCACTAAATAACTTTTTTTTTTTACTTTTCACCCCAGCAGGACCCCTGTAGGTATGGAGGTTACATTTTTTGTTAGATTCACGCTCGTTTTAGCCATTTTCATCGTTGCTGATGCGTGACGCAGTAAAGTGGCGGCGGTTTGAAGTTACTTTGGCTGGTTTTTCCCAACAGCATTAACAACCCTGAGATCTTATTGGTTATACCAATATGGTATCAACCATAAATATATGTGCAAACAAGGAAAAAAAAAAAAAAAAAAAAAAAAAAGAAAAACAACCCTGAGATCTTAATATTTAAACATAAACCTCTTACTAATAATAAAAACCAAAAGACAACTTTGTGCTACTTTAAATGTAGTTGATACAAAAATATATTTCAGCGTAATCTTGGTTAAAACAATCAGATTTAATGCCATTTCAGGTGAATTTCTCAAACCCTGCACAGGTCACGCAAACAATCCCAAGAACTACATCAAATCAAAGTAATATCCACAGTTTTGGATTTTACTAAGATACATAAATGTGACCTATGGTGTTAAAGGTTAAGAGACAAAATCTTTGTTTATACAGGAACTAACCACTGAATCAGATATACTAAATGTAAAATAGCTGGTGTTATTTCATCGATCATTTAAGAGGCTGGTTTTCATTGATACTAGTTTTTCTTTTACATTCAGCTAGCCACTTTTCCATTATGGTACAAAAACATAGATTAAAGTTTGATTTATCGTCCAGACTGAGGAATCTATTAAAAAAAAATTTTTTATATTTTTTTTATTTTAAGTTTCTAGAATAAACAGTTGTTTACCTCATTATATATCAATGCATGACATTGCATAATGAAAACAAATTATGTTTGTTCACGCTGCAAGGTGTACAATGCAAACACAGAAAACTAGTTTAAAGGAATGCACAGATGTACGGGAGTTAATCCCACTCTGGTTACGGCTAGAAATCAAACCGCCATCGATGGAGATGTCAGAATCCACCGTTCAAATCAAAGAAAACATCTGCATGGTGGGGCTTGAAAATGGTTTAAGTACATTTATTGACTAATGCTCAAAAAGGTGCACACCATGAATACAATTAAAAAAAACAGGTTTGATTTCATGGTCGTGAAAAAAAAAAAATACTCCCAAGTTTGCCTCAAAATTAACAAGAACCGCAAAAAAACATCTATCAGATCACAACAACAACAAATAACCTCACAAAATCTTTGTGACTGCGTTTTTAAAAAAAGATTCCTCAAATAATACTTTTTCACTCTAAATCACTCGTAATGAGTATGCAAATAAAAGTTATACTTTGAAGAAGAATGACTTTTTCAGTAAATATATATATTTAAGCCCTGCAGGGACAGGATTGAGGTCATGAACTGACCTTCAGATGAGCAATAAGAAGCATGAACTATAGTTATCGTCCTGACAGGAGAATGCTGTGGTGTCAGGTAGTCTGGTCATCTAGACAGCGAAGTGCTAATCTGAAGGAAGAGGGAACATCCTTATCAATATCTCTTATGCGCAAACATACTAATCTTTTTTTAAGGGCAGAGCATTTCGTTTCCGTCTCTGTGTAAATGACCTGCTGAAAACACGAACTGGCATCCTGCTCCGCTGCGGATCTTGTCAGCCGGGTTTCTGAATCAAAAGCATCAAATCTCATCTGAAGCTTCCTGCACTTCATCACTGATGTCCCTCACTTCTACAAGATCAAACTTTTGCGCAACAATGATAAGTCTAGAGTTGCATGTATGCATTTCTGCTTGAGCAGTAATGATGCTTGATAACTATAGTTCATGCTTCTTAAAGTTTATTACTCTTCTGAAGGTCGGTTCATGACCCCAATCATATTATGAAATGACCCTGCAGGGCTTAAATATATATTTATTGAAAAAGTCATTCTTCTTCAAACATTACTCTTGATAGAAAGTAATGTGAAGTGACCAAAGATGGTGAGACGTTGTATTAAAAGTTAGAAAGAAAAAGAAAGAAAAAAGAAAAAGTGAAAGTATTAACAGTCCAGGCTGCGACCCTCACCAGTTTCCCGGTGTCGCTCAGGCAGCAGATGTTTCCATCCACCGAGCCGATCACAACGTGACTGTTGAAGCAGTTTGGAGAGGAGAAGAACGGGTGCTCTCTACTGTATGACCACAGGACATCTCCACTATCCTGAAAATCAGAAAACGCTTGTTAGACACAAAGTATGGACACTCAGCTGATTTTCTCTCATGTTTTTGTTCAGCTGTCTGGTTTCATTGATTGCATCAGCGTTAATTCCAGTCCACACTTTTGCCAAACTCATCCTGCCCTCTGCTCCATGTAAATAGCAGGGCCGCGCTCAGTTATTCGCTCCTCTGCCACAATGTCCTCAACTTACTGGGTTCAAACAGAGCAGATGTCCTCCCAGCGACGCCACATACAGCTGTCTGTGTGACACGTCAAGGTGCGGAGAAGAAAACACAGCTCCGCCACCACAGTGACGCCTCCAAACACACCCACGAGCCTGAAAAAACAGTGGGTATATCTTCATTTAGTTAAAAACAACATGTAGATTTCACTAATCATGAACATAAAGCCCGGACAGTGGGCATGAAGATCAGTGGGGGAGTAATCAGTTTGCTTAGGTCCGTCTCCTTGGGGGGCCTCTGGTTTTGTGCAGACGTTTGACACCCAGAGCAGCCAATGACAGCAATAGTCACAAACAGACCCAATACTGATTCAGTATCCCGAGTTGATAGGAAATAAAGGTCTTAGGGTCAGACAGTGCGGCATGCATCACAAAGACGACTGCTCTGACTGCTTAGCTTTTTCATCCAAAATGGTCATAGTGCAGGTAACCGGAATGATACGTTGTTGTTTTGTGTCTTGGTCTTTTTGCCCCCAGTAACATAATACAATACAGGTGTTCTGCAGATGTGCTTCATAGTGCATCAAAGACAAGACTGCACTTATACGCGTGGGGCAAAATGACTCCATATACATATGTAGTACACCCAGAGTTACCACAGCTGGACAATGAGAAGCGGAGTTTAGTTTTACTGTGCACATTTTATCAGGAAGTCTGACAAAAATGTTTGTTGTACCGTCTGAATTTCAGAAAATTGCCCTTTTAATATGCGCGTCACTGAATAGGAAAAGCCTCCGATGTCACCGCACACTCACCTGTGGGTCCAGAGCATAAACATGCCCATCATGTGAGCCCACCATCACCAGACCAGTGAGAGGGTCCACAGCAGGACAGCTTTTCACTGCGTCTCCCGTCTCAAACACCCAGCGTGTCGCACCAGATTCAGCGCATAGGAAATATATGCAGCTGTCATAACAGCCTGAGAAAAAACAAGCAAATATAACACCCCGAAATGACAGACTGTAAAACATTCCTGTAAGATATTCAGAGATGTGATGCTGACCTACAACTACGAGGGAACCGCAGTGAGACACGGCAGCTGAGGCCTCGATTCTGCCTCCGAGAACTCGCTCCCACAGGAGGCTCCCAGTGACGAGGTCTAACGCCTGCACCCTGTGGGAGTGTGACCCGATGAACACAGTTGCCTCGGCCACAACAGAGCTCTGGTCTGCTGTGTCTCGTACTAGAACCACTGGTGAAGCGTCCACGCATCTGCCAGTGTCTGAGGTCCAGCTCAGGCCCAGCGCCGGGTCAACATCTCTGCTAGAACCCTGTCCTCCGAGTTTGGCATCCTGCTGGTTTTTTCTCGAGTCTCTTCTCCTGGGGTTCATTTCTATCACCTCACCTGCCCGTCTCACCACTGTAACGCCCCGTTTGTCCAACCCCAGCGTCTCAGGTGATTTGCGCTCTCTCTTTGGCTGAACCAGACTGGGAGGATCAGCGTGGCGTTTCATGGCCTCGGATGGCGATGAGGAGCTGGTCTCCAGTGATGTAGTCAGCGTCACCTGGCGAAGTACATCTGAGAAGGTCCCGTCGAGTATCACCTCCAAAAGCTGTGGTGAGGACGCTCCAATGGTGGCGAGAATGTCTTCACAGAGACGCAGCGCCTTCAGGGAATCTCCGCCACTAAATAGGAAGTGGGACTGCTCATCGATGGTTGCGTCTCCAGGGAGACCCAACGTATCCTGTCGACAGGCGGTTGAAGAACTGAGTTTGAGCATTCACTATGTCCATCACAAAGTTTAAAAGTAGAAATACCTTCCACAAAGCCTGGAGAGTTTGCTTCAGTTTGCTGGCATCTCTTTGTGAAGACTGTGGATGTTCTCTCTGTCCTTCATACGTTCTCATCAACGCCTGCATGTCCACCTTCCCTGTAAAAAAACAAACATTGCAATGGTGAATTACTGACCTGCGTTTTCTGCACTGAAGCGACCGGATGTCTAATGCTCACCGTGAGAAGTCAGGCACAGGGCCGGGACGAGCACCAGCGTGTCGGGAACGCCGTGAGAAGGCAGCAGCAGAGACAGCTGGCTGAGGATGAGTCTCTTTAGATCGCCATCTGCACCGCCTGGATGCTCCAGGTGGTGTTTGACAGAGGAGGGCAGGTTCTGCTGATGCTCGGCCGAGGCAGGGCCGTTTTTCTGCGCTTGCTGCTGAACAGACGAGAGGGCGGAGCCCGCCATCTGGTCTGCAGCAGTGGAGGCCACGACGAAGGCGAGAAGCCGAAAGCCTTCATGGAGACCCACGGCGCAGGCCTCCACCTGAGGCAGACTCAGCATCACCTGGAGGAACGGAGACGGAGTCACAACCTGAGCAACATTCTCTTAGCTGATGTTTCAGACGAGTTTTAAGTAACTTTTTTTTCACAACTGCACATTTACTTCAATTAACTGTTATTATCATATGAAGCTTTTCCACATCGCTCCTTAAACCCAAAATATTCTGCCTGCATGCACAACAACATTGATGAGACAAAACACAAGACAACTTGGGTTCTTGTAATAAATGACAAATTAGACAAAGTTAATAAAGAAATCAGTGTTTTGCATGCAGGCAGAATATTTTGGGTTTATGGAGCGATGTGGAAAAGCTTCATATGAAAATAATACATCCTTTCCAGCATTTCCATTCTGCAAAGCATCCAAAAAAGGGCACGGGTTCTCAAGTTCATCAACAAAAGCATGAGAAAAGTAACTGAGATGTAAACAAAATTATATTTTGGCCTGGACACTTTGCAGTGTATAATTTCTTATTGAATTCAGAAGACTTTCAGAGTGAAAAGGACAATGACACAAGTTGTAAATGGACACTTGTTATGTCTGAACCCTCACGCAGCACTGCATAAGAAGATGGAGGTGGACTGTTATCCTTTATTGTGAATACTATCACTAACAGTATTTGAAGATCTTCAGGCACTTTGGCAGCAGTGCACGGCTCTGCTGTGTGCAGTCTCAACAAAGCGCACGGTGCGACTCGAGCACGCCTCAGTCCTCCTACTCAAATCTGATCTCAAATCTGTTGAAGAACACAGCTGCAGATTTTTCTGCTCAGTTTTGATTCTTGGAGCATGACTAAAACACATGCCAGAAGGAACGGCAACTCTTTTATAAATGAAGTTTTCAAACCATATTTAGTGACTGTGTTGAAAGAGAGCACGTGTTCAACCTAAAAGACCCTTTCTGGGGCTTTTTTACATCACAAATGATTCAGAAACCACGGTCTGTTTCATGTTTCGTTGCCTTGGTAGAGACATGATCTGTAGTTTCACTTGACTTCTGTCGTTCATTTTTGCAGCAGCCTTTGGCGCTCCGTTAAATGTTGGTAAAGGTTTGTGCTTTCTGATGTTGCCTCTTGTCTCCTCAACTGGATCGTGGCACATTTTGCACAGTTTCCTTTACTTCTGCGCGTCCCTTAATAAATATCAATATCACTGCAGACATGTTTCAAACCTTTCTTGGACATGTTACATAATGTATAACTGCAGCCTTAGTAATTACTTACTGCTTTATTTCAAATCACAGTTTCGATTTGAATTTGATTAATTGTTGAGCCTTATCCGAACTCTTCTAAGAACTAAAACTAAAAACTGACATTAAACGACATTTCCTCTCACTGGTTAGTGTGGACCAAACGTCATAATATGACACAAATTGTGTTTTGACAAGTTTATTTTTGGGTACAGGTGTCTTTTGCCCAACATCGAGTCCTCTCACTGAACATAAAATGTAGTTATTGTGCCACATTGTTGTAACATTTCTAAATAAACGATCTTACTTGCTGCAGGCTGTCCAGGTTCACTCGTTTTCCATTACGTTTGATCATCCTGTCTCTGCGTCCCTGGTAGTACAGCTGTCTGTCTTTAACAATCACCCAGTCTCCAGATGCTCTCATCGTCCCGGGGATAACAGTGTCCTCATCATCCAGGAGGCACACCCTGTCCCGTCCACCTGCACCACACATTGAATTGATCTACAAAGACTTCGTTCATCTTAGAGTGATTTATTTATGGTGTACCCACCTATGAAAACCTGTCCTTCCCCTTCCTCGATGACCCTGCCGAGTTCATCCCTGACCTCCACCACCGTGTCCATCAGAGGAGTCCCGAGAGGTACAGAGGACACCATGCTGCAAGGTCTCTGATATTAACTGCAGAATATTTAAATACAATTCACAGAAAATTATGATTATTTCCAAACACTCACGTGTCGCTGGACTGCGGCAGAATCTCTGGTATTTTGTAACAGCAGGCCCAGCAGGAGACCTCAGTAATGCCATAGATGTTGTAGATGCAGGTTTTATTGTCCTCATGTCTCCAGCTGCTCAGCAGAGCCGGCGATGGACAGGCTTCTCCGCCCAGAGCCAACACTCGCACCGAGGAGCTGGGTGACAGGACGTGCTGCTTTAAAACACGATGCCCGAAGCGCACCAACAGACTTGGTGTGGCCTGAGGGAATCAGACGACGACGTGTCTCAGAGACAAAACGGTCTCAGCTAAAACACGGTCTCCAGTGGGCCAAGAATGACTTACCTGAAGGACAGTGATTTGGTGATCTTTGAACAACAGTTGAGCAAGCCGACTGGGCATCTTCTTGATCACAAAAGGGACAATGAGGAGCCGAGCCCCAGATGACAAGGCCAGAAAAATATCCACAACGGAGGGATCAAAGGTTAAAGGTGAGGCCAGAAAAACCACATCATCTGCACTCATTTGAAACAAGGACCTGAGATGAGAAAGGCATTTTATTTTGTACAAAACTCATCAATTCTGTTTCAGAAAAGACAAATAACAAGAATCCTCACAAACCTTAGATGCAGTATGTTAGGTAGAATACACTTGTGTGGCACCCTCACAGTCTTGGGAGGGCCTGTCGTTCCAGACGTGTGCAGCACATATGCCAAGTCCTTGTGTCCAGCATCTTTTACCAGAACAGATGTATCCGCAGGTACGGTGCCGCCTGCTGTGTGAGCTCCGGCTTGTTGGGTACCGGGTTCACGCTCGGCCACCGGAAGTGGTTTAACTTGTATCACCGCCAGTTTGAACTTAGGTAACTCCATGCAAACTTCCACGGTTAAGTAGTCGATGAAAACTGCCTGGAATTGCTGGATGGGAAGGGGAAGAAAGATCACGGCAAACATCCATGGCAAGCACGAACAAAAAGAGAATCACTGAATGAACTACAGCTGTGCAAACATAATTTAAAATAATACAACATGAATCTCTTTTTGTTCCACACATAACTCCTCCTTGAACCGCAACCTTATCGTGGTGGAGGGGGTCACTTAAGGATTCTATTTATTCGCTTTCAAAAAGTCTTAACGTGTTTACAAAGTATGTTTGGCGTTAATGTCCATCTGCACTGTGAAATGCTGTCTTATCAGTTTTGTTTGCACTATACTCCCTCAGGATTCATCATGATGTTTCTGTCAGCAGTCGCATCAACCATAAACACCAGTGAGCCTGTTCAATGGCAGCCATACACATTTTATTTTTCCTTACTTTTCTTAAGCCCAATGCTTTCTTGACTTGCAATGAGATCTCCTTGGACTTCCTGACATCCTCTTCAGAACTTTTATCTGCTTCATTTGTCTCAACATAATGCAGGAAAGACTCACACCTGACCACTCCATTTCTCTTTAGTCACTTCTTTAAATACTTTTGAGCCCTTGAAAATGTATGCTTACAAAAATCTGTAGCTGGGTTTGGAGCGCCTCCTGGAGATCCTGCTCTGACCTTTCAGATTACTTTTGCGACTTAAAGTCATCTGTCTTGAACTGCGTCACACTGCAACTTTCCAATTGTAGTTCTAGTTTGAAGTATGAGAAGAAGCTGCAGGAAGCCAATCCTGGGAAATATCTGGGATGGTACATGGAGTGTTGAGTTGGTGTGTGATGGTCCACTGACACAAACCACAACTTTGACCCGAGGAATGCTAGAATTGGTCAATCACCACACAAGGTGAGCACTTTGCAGGGGCATGTAAATAAAAAATAAAAGTGACAGAGGAGTAATCACAGCTTTACCTTCACAAGGTCCGTCTTCACGGCGCAGTACTTGAGCCCGCAGTGACTCATAACCCCTGCAGAGAGGAGTCCAGGGGCTTCGGGGTCCAGGGGCACGTAAGCAGCAGAACATTGCAGGATCCTGGTAAATACGTGTAATCCACAGTTATCCGTGTTTTATTGAGTATTATTGTGGCAAACACACACAAGCGTGCATATATTTGCACTGTGTTCAAAGCTTACCCCAGAATCCAGACGGGTACGAGCAGATCGTCGCTACAATACAGACCGATAACACCGTTGCAGGGGGAGCAGGTCTGCAGCAAGATGCGGGACAGCTCTCCCGCGAGACGCCACAGATCCCTGTACAGCAGACACGCGGGGCCTCCGGCCGCCGAGCCGCTGTCGTGGATCACAGCCGTCCGGTCCCCGTGCAGACCCGCGGCGGCGGACACGAGTCCCTGCAGCGTCCGAGCAGGCGAACTCATTGTCCACCGGTGACTTGACTGAGCTGCAGGTTTCGAGGCAGGTGTTCAATTCACCTGAAGCCGGCGTGTTTACATCCGGCTTTGTCGAGTGCAGATGACGCCAAACGTAAACACGACGTATCCACAATGACTATCGCAAGACTCCTCTCAACGCTCAAAAATGTAGCCTACTATATAGTAAATATCTGTTAACAACTATCTGTTAAGAAAACAGTATAGTTGTGGCTTCTTATGGTTTTGCCAGATTATACAATTTGCTGTGCTGCAAACGTTTCTTGTTCATGCTGATTTCACTACGTATTCTGTGAAACTGTTGGAACGATTTGCCAGCAAATGCTGACACACGACATGACTGGTTTACATACGTATCAGTACTACCACACCACCTACCACATCTTCACTGGTATCCTAACTAAATGTTTATAGTTGAAGTTTTTGTTTGTTTGTTTGTTTCAACTTATACGCGCTTTTTAGTGATTGTGGTTTACGAGGGCCTCTGAAGGCACCGCAAAGCCACCGTCCAATCACATTTCGCTTTTTGTAACCGGAGCGTCTTAAACGAGCGAGCGCGTTTCTCGGGAGAAACCGCCCGCCGCTTTCTCAAGGCATAAATATCAAGATAACATATATGTTTTTTTAAAAAGCATCAATCATGGAGCGAATTTTACAGAAACAATTAAGTGAAAACAGCCTCAACTTTAAAAAGTCATTGGATCGAATAATAGACAAGGTTTGTTGATGTTAGCGCGAAGGGGCTGCGTTGGTTAGCGTTAGCTTGATGTAGTATATAATATAATCGTCAAAAACAAACGGTTATGTTTAATTTCTTTCTTTCTCGCTGAATTAAACAGGACTGTCGTAACTTAAGTTCCTCCCGTTGTAGAATACGGAGTTTGTTCACCTCTACTATTGTTTTCGACAGTATACAAACCTTCGTGATGGGGGGATAGAGGTGGACGTCACAAATATACAGTTCGGAAGTAAGTAAGCTGCAATACTTTTAACACATTTTATTGATATTTTGTTAAACTAAAAAAATACAGTCGTGTTAACAACAGTCACATAAACTGCCCCGACACTCTGCCACGACTTCATTTAAATGAATGAAACGACGTCTAGTGGCTCATTACTGCAACTGTCGTCAATTATCAGCTAATTAAACTGTTATACTTATTTAATGTTTTGAGCAAGTTTGAAACAAATTAGAGGTGGAAATGTCTGCTTCCAACTGCTACTGCATGGTTGGTCTTTCTGAACCCATCTTGCCCACAATGATGATGGTGCTTTTTCCCTTTTTTGATTTTTAAGATTTTTAAATGATGCTTTTTGTTTACTCAGATGACATTCATGTTCCCTTTTTTTAATTAATATAATGTTTTTTATTTGTATCGTTTGTATTTGTGCTGGCCCTGTGCCTGTTTCAAAAAGTATGTTTCATGCAAACTTAATATGTTGAACCTGAAATGAGGGAAACCTAAACCCAAGAAAGAGGGTTAAAATCGATCTCATGTCAGAAATTGAGGTAACTTATACTTGGGATCTGTTACCATAGTAACATACACTGTGAACATAACCTGGTCAAGGTTTTGTTCCGCAAACCCCGAGTTTCTCTCTCGGTCTCTTGCTGCTCGTAAAGTTGAGACAGACTTAATTTCAGTATTTACTGTTTTCATTAATGGTTCAAGACATCTGAACAATGAGGTGTCCTTTTATTGGTGAAGAGGCTGCACTGGTTACAATGGATCTGCATTTGCAACATGAGCAGTATATTGAGAATCTAGATCATGATTATCATGCTATTTATTTCAGAAATTGCAGTTGCAAGCATTCACACGTGATCTTATGCATCCAAACGTCACACAAGTCTCAGTGCGGCCTTGCCCTTTCTTCACACTAGACTAAAACAATAATTCAGTTCAAAAATACTTTAAGAATCACCAAATACAACTTAAACTAATACAAATTATATTAATACTAATGATATATCGGGCAGAGCATGTATTAATGGTGATTAACTGTTATTTTTAGTTTTTTCATGGTCTAATTATGGACTTTTTGTTTCCCATCTCCTTCATGGTGAAGCTCTCGAACACTACATGAGAATGTCCAGAAACAAGCTGGAAACAGAGGTTTGTACTCATATCAATATCCTCTAGTGATCTACAAAGCTTGTGTTTCAGGAGCACCTTTAGTCACATGTCTTCTTAGAGTCTTGACAGATTTGAGCGAGGAGTTCTTAAGCAGTAATGAAGTTTTATTTTTAATAGCTGGACTCAACTTGTGAAGATGATGCAGTTGATGGGACTTCTGGCTCCAACAGCCTGTTGGATGCAGATGAGAGGGGTAAGAACTCCAAAAACAGTTTTTTTTTTTTTTTTTTTTTTTAGTGCTACACACCAGGACAGATTCATTTCAAACTTAAAACTACAGAAATGTTGTCAGAACTAAAGCAGCATTTATTTTTGTTATTTGGATCCTATAGATGAGACCGAGAGCTCAGTGGAGGTGTGTGGGAGCCGCTTGTTAGAGTTCCAGCCGGAGGACCATGATGAGGTGCTGCAAATGTCTCTGAGTAGTCATGGCAGCTCCTTGGGGGAGCTTTACCCTGACATGATTAGACGGGTGGAGAGGGCTTGGAATTCGCAACATGCCTCTGTGGCCGCAAACTCAGTGCTGAGGAAGTACCGCCGGTGGAGACGGCAGTCAAAAAGAAGCAGTCTCAACAACACCTTCGATGTCACACTCAGACATGCAAGTGGCAGTCCAAAAAAGTTGACCAGCAAAGCACTGCTTAAGGAAAGCTACAACAGCCCTGGAAAGAAGCAGCTCTTGAGACGTGAGACGGCCCCCTGGTCTGCCTTGCAGACGGTAACCAGTGTACACGATAGGCAAACTCAGCTGCAGTCTCCTGGTAAGGAGGGAGTCCTGCAGGAGAGAGGCAAGCCTTATGTCCGTGTTATGGACTTCTCAGAGACCTTTAAACCAAAGAAGATCTCGCTGAATGACACGTTCACTGTGTCTACATTGTCCCCACCCAAAGCAGCCCATTTGGGAGAACAAGGTCCTTTTTTCACTGGCAGTCCTTCACGGCCGTGCTGCGCTGCTGCTAAAACCTCCATAGATCCCTTCAAGATTAGAAGAGTTTCTGCGCCTTCGCGCTCGGCACAGACTACGATGTGCCCCACATATCCGACAATAATTCCTGCCATCGAAGACAGACCTGATAGCTACGGCTCCCTAGTCAGGCGGAGTCCTTTCAAGGGAAGAATGATGCCCAACCTCAGTCGATCTCCCCATGCATTCTCCAGAAGCTGCAAGGAAGATTACGTGGAGCATTATTCCAGAGAGTCTGTGAAACCAAGGTCACTGTCTTCATCTCCAGAAAGACCTGTTGTGCAACTAAGAATGCTTCACCCTCAAGACTCCCATCCATCCCCCCAGCCTCAACTCTGCTCATCTTACTCAGCCGGGGCAGCAGATGCTCATCACAAGCTTAGGCGGCACCTCTCCTTTGACTCAGTCCAGCCACAGAAACCCAAGTCTTACTCGCCAAAGGAAATTGATGAAGATTTCATGAAGCTCTACCACAAGTTTATGTGCCTGAACAAATCTGGTTACTTCAATGGCCCTCCCTGTCGCCTCTGTGCAAGAAGGTCTGAGGCCAGTAGGGGGCACTCTTCATCAGCTCTGGCAGCTCTCGCCCTGTCACCCCACCGCTCAGTCCTGAGGAAGCGCCACAGGGAGTTGGGATGGGATGCCCATCCCCATTCCAAACGATTCAAGGAGGAGCACTGCACGCACTCCCCTGGGTCCAGTCGTCACACGAAACAGATGCTGAGGCAGTATCTTTCTGCGTCTTCATGTGAGCCGTGCAACAGCGGCATCTCCTTTAGCCCCAGTAAATACAGAAGACAGCAGCCCACTATGCATCAGGAAGCCTGGATGAGTCGGCACCAGCCTGCACCGGATCATTCTGGCCTGGGTAAGTCGCATTTATACACTCCTGAATAAAAATAACTCATTTAAAACACATCTGCTCTGAGCCTGTGTCCTGAAGTTACCTTTGAATGTTATTGTTGGCGTGCGTGTTATGCTTCCTCCAACAGGTATTCTACATGAGCGCGAAGTGGCCCACGGCTACTCCCCCAGCTGGTTAAGATAAATTCTTAAATTCAGCATTTTCCTGGCCTGCCACGTTTCTTCAACCAACGGGGACCAGCTCATTTACTAAATTCTAGTGCACAATACTGTTTGCAGTTAAACTTGTGACATTTTTAGAAGATTTAACAGCACAAAAAGTGGCTTAAAGTACAGTTTATATACATGCTTCTGTAATTAAGTGTCCAACTGTACATTTATTTTATTGCGGTTTTTCTAGTCAGGTTTTAGACTTGTGCTATGGTGCATTGTTGCCAGGTGTTCTTAAAGCTTTCTCATATTTTCTACAGGTAATTATTGAAATATAACTTGAATGCAGTTTCTTTCTCAGAGAGCACATTGCCAGTGTATTTCATTTATTACAATACGTGTTTATTCAGTGTTTGAAAGATTAGAAAATAAAAAGTTGAACTGATTCGACACAGAGTGGTTAATTTTAAGTACATAAGTAAAATAAAGGCGGTTTAAACTTTTGGTCACCTTGCAGGAGGCATTTGACATTACACACCATTTAATGCTCCTGTTTTTAAAGAATGGGTAAGACGTTCCTGAAAATTCATAGATTGCAACCATATGAAGACAAATAAACAAGGCGTGTTCAGAAAAGTGCCCCATCCAGTTTTGACAGCACGTTTAACAAAACCCAAACTCCCGCAGTACAGTGCTACAGGGCTCAGCCACTAGAGTCGAAGATCCTTCCACCACGGAAGTTCTGAGCAGAGGAATGATTGAGTGTCCCAGAAAACAGTCCCAGAAAAAGACATAATACCACATTTCCCCCTTCGCTGGGAGAAGTTGGACTTCTTCCACAAAGCTGTTTGTGCTGCATCAGCAGCTGTAACGCTGGTAGACCAGTTACCACTCCAGCTCTACTGGATATTTCCCGGTCAGGCAGGCGGTGCAGTGGCCCACTCCCTCACTGGAGTTGTTACTGGAGCTGATCTTCTTTAGAGAGGCGATCCCCTCCTGGACCGCTGACACGAGGCCCTCCACACTTAAGTACTCAACGCTGTCGGCACCTACACAGTAGATTAAAGTCAGTTACAGAGCCAAACTTTTATTTCCTCTTATACACAAATCAATCTTTAGAGCACACTGTTGGCAAAACTGAAAGTGTACTTCAGGCCTCACCAATATAACCGGCAATGTCCTTAAACTCTGGCTTGTTGGCGATGAGCTCCTCCTTTGTTGGAATATTGATGCCCATGTAGCAAGGAAACCTGATGGGTGGAGACGCCACCCTGATGTGGACCTGCCCAGAAGGACATCTAGGTTAATTATAACAGATGATGTCACATCTGCTGTTTTCAAGTGACCAATTTAACACAAACAAAGTCTGTTTGTATCAAAGTGGTCCCAAGCAGTGATTGGTTGATCTGTACCAAACGAGTCAGACATCGGAGAGGAAAAAAGTTAGTTATATGTTGAATTATATTGATTGAAGCAGTTTTCATTTCGGGTCAGGGAGCACATCTACACTATGAAAACACAAAATACTGACATTCATTTTTTTTGTATTAACATGAACTTAAATTTAAAAATCTGATTTATTCTGAACTCCTGACTGAGCCGCTCAGGAATCGCAGTGGTTTAAAAGTAAACATTTACTAAGTTCTGGGTATCTGACCTCTCTTGCACCAGCTTCCCGGAGCAGTTTAATAATGGGAGAGATGGTGTTCCCTCTGACGATGGAGTCATCAATGATCACCACCCTTTTCCCGGCGAAGTTGTCTGACAAAACCCCAAATTTCTTGGCCACTCCTAGCTGCCTCAAGCGGGTATTTGGCTGAATGAATGTTCTCCCAACATAGCGGTTCTTGCACAGAACCTCCATGTATGGAAGACCAGACTGAGGACGACACACACACACACAAAAAAAAAGAAATGCTTGTGAGGGGAGACCAGGTGGTTAAAAAAAAAAAAAAAAAAAGAAGCACTTTTTTACATTAAAAGAACTCTGATAGACCTGCTGAGCATATCCCAGAGCAGCGGGCGTTGCAGACTCCGGCACGGTGCTGACCACATCTGCATCTGTCGGAGCCTCGATGGCCAACTGCCGACCGCAGCGCTGCCTCACAGTATACACCATCTGTCCTGCAGTGCATTTGTATGTTAGTAACACCCCTGGCTGACCGCACGGGGAAGAACTATTGATAATAACAGATAATAAATGAATATTCAAACCCTCAAAAATTGAGTCTGGTCTGGCAAAGTAAACGTATTCAAAAATGCAGAAAGCAGGGAGGTCTCCTTCAGGGCGGGGTACGACACTCAGGGATTGGACTCCGTGTCTGGACAGCTGGACAATCTCTCCAGGTAACACTTCTCTGTAGTACCTGAGTGAGGACACCACAGTCATAACTCCACTGCAGGGCTCAGTTATACAGAAAATGTTGCAAAGTTGCACAAACCCACTTGGCACCGATGGACTGGAAGCTGCACGACTCTGACGACACCACCCACCCCTCAGTGTCTTCCTCTCCTGCACCTAACCAGGGAGCAAAGAGCCGAGTTAATCATCCTCCAACCTGCCTATTTGAGCTCTGATGAAATCGAAGGGCAGTGTTATACTCCAGTGAGGCCCCCTCTTTATCAGTACATTGGAGGGGGGGGGGGGCGGGCTCGCAGATATACCACCTAAGAGCAACAGTCGCATGTGGAAAGGGCATCCAAAGAGCGCGTCCTCTGTCAGGTACCTTGCAACATCTCAGAAACGGCAGGTTTAATGTGAACAATTAACAGGAGTTTATGTCTATTATTCCTGGCAGTTGAACAGTTCAGATGACGAGCTCCCAGCAAGAACGCGCTGAATACCTGCGCTGTGCAGCTTTGAGACGGGAACAAGCCGTCCGATGCACAGGGGCCGGTTTCCGTAAGGGTCACGCACCACGTAGAGGACATCTTTGAACATGACCAAGAGCGAGTACGATGTAGGCGTCTCCATCATGAGGTTTTTAATTCTACAGCATTAAAAAAAAAAAAAAACCAAAACAGCACATATTGAGATAGTTCAAAAAGAGAATATAAGTAGTAACACTTTCGACGCATCGAGTCTCGACGCCAACCTGGCAACCCAATCGGGTGTGTCGAGCTCCTCCATGGGCGGAGTCAAAGCCAGGAGCTGGGTAATGAGCTCGCTGTCCGAGCCTGTAGAGAGGCCAACACCGTGCCGCATCACCTGTACGACACAGTTCCAATGACAGAGTCCATCATCTGTCTCATATTTACACCTACAGACGCATTTGTGATTTGTAGCGATAGGAACTGACAAGACTACTGAAGAACAGACACTGATATGGAGCACGTTCTCTCCGGTCAAGCAGGGGTCGTCCTCACCTTTTTCCGCAAGGCGCGGGCATTAACCAGCTCTCCGTTGTGCGCCACGGCAATCTTGCCATGCAGCGTATCCACCACAAAGGGCTGGCAGTTCTGCAGCTCGGAGATGCCAGTAGTTGAATACCGCGTGTGGCAAATGCCCAGGTTACCGTTGCGCAGCTTCAGAAGAGCCTCGGCTGGGAAAGCAGTGTTCACTAATCCCATGCCCTGAGAAATGACAAGGACTATTCTTACCCAGTCTGTACACAATCAGAGAAAAAGCACTTTGTCTTATAGAAAAATCACACTATCACACTCTGAAGGCTTCAGAAGCCACCAGAGGCTTTAACAGCTTTAAAATCTTATAGTTCTGTCCATCTGGGTTGTTTGAGTGAACACACGCAGCATGTGTGACTGGAATCATAAAAATGTTTCTTCTGACCACAAAGGTTTTTTTAATAGTGAGTTAATCTGCGTTTCTGTGCAACTATAAGAGGTTCTTGCCATAATTCGGTATTACCTTGTGGCTTATATATGTAGGTGGGTCTGCTCCGTTGCTTGTGACAATCCCAGCACTTTCCTGTCCCCTGAAGACACAAGAAAGGAAAGAAAGAAAAAAAGAAAAAGAAAAACATGAGTGAAATATCAGTGATAACTGAAATTCATAGTGAATTCTCCTTTTATTCTTTCAATTGTGTAAGAGTCAACATGAATAGTGGCATTCAGTTCTATGTTTGATAAGTGCCTTGAGGCAGATCAAACTGCTCTGACTTAAGCAGAAAAAGGGCAGGAACGCCTAAAAAGACTGAAGAAAAATAAATAAATAAAAAAGGTGCTTCTGTGATGTGGAGCCGCCATATATGGAGAGTCGTCTCACTGCGGTTTCAGTTCATTTACCAAGCTGCTTCTCAGATTACAGCAGATCCCGCCTACTCTGCACACAGCTTAAGCCAGTGGTGAGGCTGCTCTTCAGCATGGAGGCGTTGCTTTCAGGCTTAACCGCCTGGTTGCCTAGGGAACCGGGCAGCAGCGACAGAAGGGCTGAGGAAAAGAAAGCGTTTCCAGGTCAGCTCAAACATGGAGAGAGGAGCAGAGAGACAAAGAGGAGATGATAGGGAGGCGGTGGAGGAAACAGGCCCAGTGGATAGGCAGTGGGGGGAGGCAGAGGTGCTGGCTCTAATTTCAGCGTGGGATGAGATTGGAGCTCAGCACAAAGCAGAGAACAGAGCCACATTTGAGGTGATCTCAGAGCGTCTGAGGAGGCTCAGTTTTGTACGCAGCTGGAGGGAGTGTCAGGCCAAGAGCAGGAGCCTCGGACTTCAGAGCACGAAGCCCGACGCAGCAGCAGGCACATCAGCAAACTACAGCTCAGGAGTGGATGCCAGGGCGGTGGAGGGCTGGGAGGAAGATGTGGGCAGTCAAAGAGGAATCTACCCTTCCTCAGCCCCAATACCAATCCATGAAGGTAAATGGGAGTCATGCCCACTGTGGCGCTGACAATAACAGCATACAACTTTTCACTTACGAAGGATCAACAAGCATCTCAGTTCAACCACTTTGTGCTTGCTTGCTCAAATCAAAGTTTAAACAAGGATAACTTTGTGTTCGTGTCTGCAGGATTTAAGAGTCGAATCCGACCAACTCTTCCCTTCACTCCAAATGTGGCTGAAGAGGGAGGGCGCCACTGGACAGACGATGAGGTGCGGGCGCTGCTGTGCGTCTGGGCGGACAGGAGCATTCGGGAACGCCTGAAGAGCACGCTACGCAACAAGTGCATCTTCCAAGAGATGGCCCGTCAGATGCAAAGAAAGTTCGGGGTGGTGCGCAACTGGAAACAGTGTCGGACCAAGTACAAGAATTTGAAGTACGACTACAAGACTGCAAAGAGTGCTCATGCAGCCGGAGGCAGCAGCACAGGAAGCCCTGGGAAGTACATGAAGTTTTTTGAAGAGGTGGAAGCCATCCTGCTTGACCAAGGACTGGAAAACGGGACTGTGGAAATGCAGAAGAGGTTGTATAATGGAGAAATGGGAGCAGGGAGGCTACAAACCCCAGCGTGCACCACAGGACAGCTGACGGCGTCCGAAAACGAGATCGTAATAGAAATCGACGACGGTAAAGATTTATGACGCTACAAAGTTGTTTTTGAGCCCAGATCTCAAAGTATTAATAAATGATTCTTTTTTTTTCAGATGACAACAGTGATGACTATGACATTGATGGAGACGTGGAAGACCCGTGGAGAAGCACAGGTACGGAAAAAACATCCGCCTGATCACCTGCACGATCTAGCAGCAAAGCTCCACTTCCCTCTTTATTCTTTTTCACTCCAGACACTCATTTAGGACACACGGATTCATCCGGCTCCGACCAGTTTCACGTGGTCACAGTGTCGGACACCGGGCGAAATTGGAGCGACCAAGAAGTACGAGCACTGATTGACGTCTGGTCCGACGAGCGGATAAGCAGGCAGCTGGAGAGCTCGACCAGAAAGAGAGACATCTTCATCCAGATCTCCAACAGGCTGATGCAACAAGGCATTGAACGTGACTGGAAGCAGTGCCACACCAAGTACAAAAACCTCAAGTACCTGTACCGGTCCCTTCAACGAGGCAGGACCGAGGAAGCCGACCCCAGAAACCTCATGAGGTTCTACAACGAAGTGGACGCCATTATGAAACACGGCGCCAACGGCTCACCGCGCGACACCGGAGCTGCAGACGCGGCGCATTCACGCGCACTTGAAATCCTGCAGGTTTGCGAGGAGAACCATCAGGATGACGTCTATTTGGCAAGGACGAGCACAGCAGCAGCAACGGTGGGAGCAGCGGATGAGAGAACCTGTAGCTCGGACTCCGTTTCATCCGTGGCCACCGAGGTCCCGTCAAACACGGATGATCTCAGGCTGCCCCCAGTGAAGGAGCAGCATCTGGATCGACGCCACAAACTGATGAGTGAGACGAGGCATTTAGTCACCGATTATGAAACGCAAGAGACTTATAACGTTGTACCTTCAAATATCAGACTAGAAGGGTCTGTGCTTGTTACTTAATGACTTTTATTCATAAAATAAAAGTTGAAAAAAAGAATAGGCGGATAACATTTCAAGGAAACTTTTCGTTTTCATATTAATTTCTGTAGTTAAAAGTCTGCATGTTCAACTTCATTTAATCAACATAAGAAAACTTTTTTTTTTTTTTTAAGGATTGGAGGGATGTCTTGAACCATGTCTTATGTTGTTTGCCGTCTGCAGGCCCTGCTGACACTCGGCTAGAAAAAGAGGGCACCTTTTCAGCAAACAGAGGGATGAAAAGGAAAGCTGTGGATCAAGGTTTGAAACATTCCTCCTTCTGTTATCACTTTGCAGGTCACATGAGGTCCACGACTGACTGAAGCCTTTGTCATTTTTGTCCCAGTCCCGTGATATGCCATGGACAAATTCAATTATGGTTAAGGGTACGGTTGCAATAAAAAGGCACAGCACGCAATTAAATCATCTGTGAAGTAACCATATATGAAGAAATTCAATTTTGCACGAACAATCCCGTATTCAGTTAATGTAAGCAACATTATTTTACTTTTCTCTCTACATCTGCTCTCATTTTCAGACTTCAAACTGCAGAAAGCAGCGAAAAAACTGAATATTGGCCGTGACTCCCCTGATAAAGTGGAGGCCCAGTGCAAAGAGGAGCAGGAGCACGTCCCGATAATAAAGATCAATTCTGTCTGCTCAATGGCTCATCCTAATCCGTCCCAACAAAAACAGGTAACTTCTCCCATTCTCACCTCAACTGCAGTTAAATACCTTATTCGGCTGAGATCACCAGATATGCAAGATTGCATATAGACTTTTAAAACACTGAAATAAATCACAAACTAATGTGCGGAGAGGAAAATAAAACCCCATCACTCATTATTACCATACCGCTTATTTCTGCCTTTTCAAGAGGGAGTCTGTGTAACATATTTTTGAGATAATTGTTAGGAAAACAAAAAACCCAAATACTTTTAATAGAGCACGTGCATTTTTTAGGATGGCATAACTAACATTTTGGTATAAGACTATTAAAAGAAAGTACGGCAAGCCTTCTTATTTGAGGTTTTCTTTAAGTTAGTGGTTGAATTCAGGAAAAACTTAAGTACTTCTTGCGTAAAAGCCTCTATTTCTTGTCACATGGGGTTTGTAGGTCATATTTTGCCTGAAAAAAAAAAAAAACAACAGTGCTGCGTTCAAACACACGAGCGAAGTCAATCACGCTGGTTGTATTTTATCAAGTGACTCGTAACTATTGATAAATGGATATTTTCTTCATGAATGCAAACACATGTACTAGTTCGTGATTTGTTTTGATAAAGGATTTACATGATTAGTTTAAAAACGGAATGTTATCGCTGCTCCTAAACGTGTTTGACCAGACATTATTAGAGTTGATCGAGCGCACCTTTTCGTCGCTTACCTGTGCTGTAAAGCCACCAGACCCAGAGTCAGGACCTGGGCCACCTCCAGCTGGGTGGGCCAGTCCCCGGTCGCGACGCACCCGAACACCCCGCACTCCTCCCCGATACCGGACTCCTCAAACTCCATGTCGCGGCTGCCGTTGGTGTCCCGGGTCTCCTCTGCGGTTCTCCCCTCTGGTTCTCCTTCGCGGTTCTCCTCCACTCTCCTCAACTGACGGGGTCTCGCGCTTGTTGAGAGACCAGCGTGCCCGTGCACGCACGCTCCGCGACAATATTGATCGAGCACGTGCTTGTAAGGCTACAATGTGGTGTCCAACTCAATCAGCCGAAATCGTTTTAAATGTCCGCCACGAGTCCGAAGAAACAAAGTTATCCACAAGAGCAGGGAAAAAAACAAACTCGAAACGACCGTGATAGAAGACAGAGGCAAAGATAACTCCCAAATTAACCGAAACTGAGTTGGTCACGTGTTGCACTACATGGACAAAAGGAGGAGAGACTTTGCAGTTAACCGTAGTCAAATCAGTCGATGGAGTCGAGGGATGTCTGGTTTTTAATCGATATTGAGTTTTTTATAAATTGACTTTCTCATCAACGTGAAGACGGCGGAACTTCAAAGTTTTTAGTCTTGTAAATAGTTGGTGTGCATCACGTGAAAAAGAAGACGAGGTTGTGATTGGTTGGGCGGACCCTTTGGGGGCTGTGATTGGCTGACGGCCGACGTAAGACGCGGCCCGTGGCCGCCTCTCCTGCTACAAGCTTGGGCACATTTGCTGCTGCCTCACCTACTTTACTGACAACTTCTAAGCCCGCTTTGGTTTTCCTTTCAGGACACTTCGAGATCGAGTAGCACCATGGCCTCCACTTCAGGTACCATGCGGCCGTCGTTGCACAGTTTTTTAGGCGGTGTAACAAGTGCAGCGTCCTCCTTTTCCATCCTGTGTATGTGTGTTTTTCAGAGTTGAACTTCGGCCAGAAACTCAATGAGGGAAAGACAAAGCAGATTTTTGAAATCGTGGACCAGCCCGGACTGGTTCTGGTCCAGTCCAAAGATCAGATCACCGCTGGGAACGCTGTTAGGAAAGATCAGATGGAAGGAAAGGCTGCCATCGCCAACAAGACGACAAGCTGCGTGTTTAGACTGCTGCAGGAGTCTGGTGAGGTCCCCTGACGTCGCGACAGTTTGTAAAACCATCCAGAAGCTGCTGGGCTGCAGGTTTCTGGGCTGGATGCGTCCCGCTCACCCTGAGCAGCAGTCCCACACACTCTGGTAGTCTGAATAAGTTTAAACCACAAGAGCACGTTTCCCTAGAATTAAAGTTTATCTTTTTAAAGTTATGGTTTCATATGAAGGCGCTCACACACAATCATAATAATAATAAAGGAGATCAAAGGTGACTGATGCCCAGAAAGTCAGATGACCTTGGATCTATTTGCTTTATTCGTCATTGTATAACAAAGGTTTACTCCTAAATACTTCTGATTATTTGTGGTGAAATGCAAGAAAGTCATGTTTGTTTTTGCTTAAAAAAAAAAAACGAGAACTTGATTCAGTATAAGTTTCTTAACCAATCTCGTGTATGAATAGAGCTGACAGTAATATGCAGACGTACGTCGTGTAAACGGGCTGACCCGGTCCAAAATGACTCGGCTTTGCTCCTGTTTTAGAAGTATAACTGGATAACTTGCAACCATGTGCCAGAGTCCGGCACATGTCGGCCCAGTTGTAGTAATGATAGTCTTGTGACTCGTGTCGTTGCGGTCTATAATTCACTAGGACGTGACCAGCCGCATCCCAATTAACCAGAATTAATTTTAGGGTTTAGGCCTATCTGTGTTAATGTGAAAAACCTTCAAAAAGGCAAGAGTGTTTTTGAAGAGCTCTCAATAATCTATATATTTAAAAAAAAAAAACAACAAAAAAACAGTAGATAATTTTGTTTTATCATGAGATTAGAGATGTCAAGTGATGTTGAAGAGGAGGCTGACAAAGAGTTTTATTTATTTAATGTCCCGTGTTTTTTAAAGGCATCAAGACCGCCTTCGTGAAGCAGCACTCGGACACGGCGTTCATCGCAGCCCACTGCGAGATGATTCCCATCGAGTGGGTGTGTCGCAGAGTGGCAACCGGGTCCTTCCTCAAGAGGAATCCAGGAGTCAAAGAAGGTTACCGGTTCTCCCCTCTGAAGATGGAGATGTTCTTTAAAGTGAGTCTGAAAGCTTATAGTCATGACGTACATGTTATCAGTTTCTATTTATGGAATATTGACGTCTGAAATGAAAACCGACTCAGACTGACTTCTCCCCCTAAACCACCTGCTTTGAACAGACCTGTAAAGATCTGGTTCAAGATGGAGCTTTTACAGTATCTGTGAGATTTTACAAAAATGTGTCAGCTGTTGCAACACGGCCTCAGAATAATTGTCAGTTTTTAGAAAAGAATGCGTTATTGTGGCTCCTTTTTAATCGCCAACTCTTCAATTCTGATTTCCTTGCAGGACGACTCCAACAACGACCCTCAGTGGTCGGAGGAGCAGCTGCTGGCAGCTAAGTTCTGTCTGGCCGGGCTCACGATCGGCCAGTGCGAGGTGGACATCATGAACCGCAGCACGGTGGCCATTTTTGAGATTCTGGAGAAGGCTTGGGCCACTCAGAACTGCACTCTGGTGGACATGAAGGTATGTAGAGGGACATTGCCCCCTGCTGATTGACTATTGTGATCGTTTACCGCATTTTTGCTTGATTTATTTATTTAATTCCCTCGCTTGCAGATTGAGTTTGGCGTTAATGTGAAAACGCAAGAGATTGTCCTTGCTGATGTGATTGACAATGATTCATGGAGATTGTGGCCAGCTGGAGATCGAAGCCAGCAGAAAGATAAGCAGGTCAGGACTTGTCTTTTAAATTCCTTATCATGGAACGATATTTAAAATAAATTTATAAAAAAAAAAAAAGCTTCTCCCCTTTTTTGTGTTTTTATTTTCTTGGAAACGTTTTTTTTCCCAGGTGTACAGAGACCTGAAAGAGGTTACTCCAGAGGCGATGCAGATGGTGAAGAGAAACTTTGAGTGGGTTTCTGAGAGGGTCAAGGTATCCCAATGTCCTAATCTGCTTGCTGTTATGGTTTTTATAAATTAGTTTTATCCTAACAGACAGCCGTGGTTCACGATGAGACTGTTTCATGCCTTTTTATAAAGGTAAAAGAGAAAAGCAGCAGTTTAATTGGATAAATGATTCTTGCGGTGTCATAGCTGCTGCTGGAGCCCCAGGAGACCGGCAGGGTGGTGGTTCTGATGGGATCCACCTCGGATATGGCCCACTGTGAAAAAATCAGGAAGGCTTGCACCTCCCATGGGATCCCTTGCATCCTGAGGGTCACCTCGGCACACAAGGGTCCAGATGAGACTCTCCGCATCAAAGCAGAATATGAAGGTATGCGGTAACATTTGACAGCAGCTGGTTGCTGAAGCAGGATTTTTGTGTCACGTCTTGGATGTGCTTTTCCTCAGGTGACGGCACCCCCACTGTATTCGTGGCTGTAGCTGGCAGAAGTAATGGTTTAGGGCCAGTTATGTCTGGAAACACTGCTTATCCCGTGATCAACTGCCCTCCGCTCACTCCAGACTGGGGGGCACAAGATGTCTGGTCATCCCTGCGCATGCCGAGTGGTGAGCGGAGATCGTACTACTCCATGTTTGCAGTTATGGGTCACCTGGTTTCAGCAGTCCAGCTTACCCTTGTTTGGCTCTATTTTCGCTGCAGGCCTCGGCTGCTCCACGATCCTGTCTCCCGAGGCTGCTGCTCAGTTCGCGGCGCAGATCTTCGGCTTGACCAACCACCTGGTGTGGTGCAAACTGAGGGCCTCCATGCTCAATACTTGGGTGTCCCTCAAGCTGGCGGACAAGAAGTTACAGGCCTGCAGCCTCTAAGTGGTTGGAGACTCAGTCAGGCCCTGTGTGCCCCATGTCTGTTTACTTATTAACGGTAGATGTTTGTCTTACTCCAGTCATTCCATTAAAAGACATTCTTAAAAACCTCCTTTTGTGTCTCTGCTTGTTTAATCCCATTGGAAAGTTGTGTTTTTTGTTTTTCCAGTGAAGTGACATTTAGGAAAAGCACATGTGCTGTCAAGAACATACAATTTTAAAGTGTTGTATAGCCTCTTGCAAAAAAAAAAAAAAATCAGAATTGCTGTTAATTAATTGAAAACAATTAATGACAATGCTACTTATGGACATTCTGACATCGTAAAACTTAAAGAAAAAACAACAACAAACTTGTAATGGCTTTTCTTAAAGATCAAGTACAGGAAAGTGACTTTTTTTTTTTTTTTTAACAAGTCTCAACTGGATTTAAAAGTGGTTGCACATGAAAAAGCTGTGTTTGGCTGTTCCTAGTCAGGCATGTGTAACTTGTATATTTTAAAGCATTTTCTCTTTCCAGCATTTTGAGTTTGGCTTGGTGGGTTTTTTTTTTTTTTTTTGTAAAGAATTAAGATTAAGCTGACTAAAATCCTTTTTTTGCTGGAAATCTGTTTCAGCCCAGTGAAGTGCTCAGTAAACAGTCCTGAATTGACTCTAAACACCTATCAAGTGAATAGAAGAAGTGCACAACAAAGCTTTGTTCTCCAACACTGATTGTTAAACTGCTGTAAGAGACTGTCGAAACCTGATTGATCAGAATATCGATCTTCATTTGTCTAGGTTCCCATGCCTCAAATAATTCAAACTGTTCTAAAAGCCAGAGGAGTTACAGAAAAGTGCATGCGTGTATCTGTGTATATTTATTATATATATATATATATATATATATATAAATTAGGGACCAGAACACAGACCCAAATGGTCCTATCTGCAAAATGGTTTATTAAAGGTAGGAAAATCTTCTAAGCTCCACTTTGCAACTCATAAATACCTCGTCGGTATTGTTAACACATAGTATAGTGATCTTGTTAAAAAACAGTTAATCATTTATTGGTAGCTATAAAAACTTATTTGGTGTTTGCTGTGTCCAGCTGTTGTAGGGATGTTTTGCTGTGACTGGTTCTGCTGTTAAGCAAATCTGGGAATAAAACCTATCTCACAGCTAAAAGTGGCCTCAATGAGACATTTCAGGCTGTTGTCACCTTTGTACTTTTACTCTGTTTTTATTTTTGAATCTGTCTTTTACTAGCTACCTTGTGAAGCACTTTCTGAGCCTCTCTCTGTGAAAGGTGCTATACGAATAAAGTTTACTTTTACTTTTACTTTGGCCCTTTTTTTTGACTCTTGTTACTCATTACTTGTCACATTGCAAAGACTTTGTCATTGAACGAATATAAAACATCATTTCAGCTCATCCAGCGGTGCACAGACCTTTAAATACATGTGGAAGCTTTAAAAATGACCTGTTGCAACATTTTCATACATACCACGTTTAAAGACGCGGTATGTGTACGTAACAGTTAGACCCAGCTTACTCATCTTCACTGCAAAAAAAAAAAATCTGACTCTGCCAGGAGATTACGCAGTTTTTAGGTTGTGGGGAGATAAATGCCCCAAAATATAAGAAATAGTTAATAAAATTGTTATAAACAACAAGGAGTTATATTTCTTATGACATTCATATGTTGGTTGCTGCTGCCTCACCTACTTTACTGACAACTTCTAAGCCCGCTTTGGTTTTCCTTTCAGGACACTTCGAGATCGAGTAGCACCATGGCCTCCACTTCAGGTACCATGCGGCCGTCGTTGCACAGTTTTTTAGGCGGTGTAACAAGTGCAGCGTCCTCCTTTTCCATCCTGTGTATGTGTGTTTTTCAGAGTTGAACTTCGGCCAGAAACTCAATGAGGGAAAGACAAAGCAGATTTTTGAAATCGTGGACCAGCCCGGACTGGTTCTGGTCCAGTCCAAAGATCAGATCACCGCTGGGAACGCTGTTAGGAAAGATCAGATGGAAGGAAAGGCTGCCATCGCCAACAAGACGACAAGCTGCGTGTTTAGACTGCTGCAGGAGTCTGGTGAGGTCCCCTGACGTCGCGACAGTTTGTAAAACCATCCAGAAGCTGCTGGGCTGCAGGTTTCTGGGCTGGATGCGTCCCGCTCACCCTGAGCAGCAGTCCCACACACTCTGGTAGTCTGAATAAGTTTAAACCACAAGAGCACGTTTCCCTAGAATTAAAGTTTATCTTTTTAAAGTTATGGTTTCATATGAAGGCGCTCACACACAATCATAATAATAATAAAGGAGATCAAAGGTGACTGATGCCCAGAAAGTCAGATGACCTTGGATCTATTTGCTTTATTCGTCATTGTATAACAAAGGTTTACTCCTAAATACTTCTGATTATTTGTGGTGAAATGCAAGAAAGTCATGTTTGTTTTTGCTTAAAAAAAAAAAACGAGAACTTGATTCAGTATAAGTTTCTTAACCAATCTCGTGTATGAATAGAGCTGACAGTAATATGCAGACGTACGTCGTGTAAACGGGCTGACCCGGTCCAAAATGACTCGGCTTTGCTCCCGTTTTAGAAGTATAACTGGATAACTTGCAACCATGTGCCAGAGTCCGGCACATGTCGGCCCAGTTGTAGTAATGATAGTCTTGTGACTCGTGTCGTTGCGGTCTATAATTCACTAGGACGTGACCAGCCGCATCCCAATTAACCAGAATTAATTTTAGGGTTTAGGCCTATCTGTGTTAATGTGAAAAACCTTCAAAAAGGCAAGAGTGTTTTTGAAGAGCTCTCAATAATCTATATATTTAAAAAAAAAAAACAACAAAAAAACAGTAGATAATTTTGTTTTATCATGAGATTAGAGATGTCAAGTGATGTTGAAGAGGAGGCTGACAAAGAGTTTTATTTATTTAATGTCCCGTGTTTTTTAAAGGCATCAAGACCGCCTTCGTGAAGCAGCACTCGGACACGGCGTTCATCGCAGCCCACTGCGAGATGATTCCCATCGAGTGGGTGTGTCGCAGAGTGGCAACCGGGTCCTTCCTCAAGAGGAATCCAGGAGTCAAAGAAGGTTACCGGTTCTCCCCTCTGAAGATGGAGATGTTCTTTAAAGTGAGTCTGAAAGCTTATAGTCATGACGTACATGTTATCAGTTTCTATTTATGGAATATTGACGTCTGAAATGAAAACCGACTCAGACTGACTTCTCCCCCTAAACCACCTGCTTTGAACAGACCTGTAAAGATCTGGTTCAAGATGGAGCTTTTACAGTATCTGTGAGATTTTACAAAAATGTGTCAGCTGTTGCAACACGGCCTCAGAATAATTGTCAGTTTTTAGAAAAGAATGCGTTATTGTGGCTCCTTTTTAATCGCCAACTCTTCAATTCTGATTTCCTTGCAGGACGACTCCAACAACGACCCTCAGTGGTCGGAGGAGCAGCTGCTGGCAGCTAAGTTCTGTCTGGCCGGGCTCACGATCGGCCAGTGCGAGGTGGACATCATGAACCGCAGCACGGTGGCCATTTTTGAGATTCTGGAGAAGGCTTGGGCCACTCAGAACTGCACTCTGGTGGACATGAAGGTATGTAGAGGGACATTGCCCCCTGCTGATTGACTATTGTGATCGTTTACCGCATTTTTGCTTGATTTATTTATTTAATTCCCTCGCTTGCAGATTGAGTTTGGCGTTAATGTGAAAACGCAAGAGATTGTCCTTGCTGATGTGATTGACAATGATTCATGGAGATTGTGGCCAGCTGGAGATCGAAGCCAGCAGAAAGATAAGCAGGTCAGGACTTGTCTTTTAAATTCCTTATCATGGAACGATATTTAAAATAAATTTATAAAAAAAAAAAAAGCTTCTCCCCTTTTTTGTGTTTTTATTTTCTTGGAAACGTTTTTTTTCCCAGGTGTACAGAGACCTGAAAGAGGTTACTCCAGAGGCGATGCAGATGGTGAAGAGAAACTTTGAGTGGGTTTCTGAGAGGGTCAAGGTATCCCAATGTCCTAATCTGCTTGCTGTTATGGTTTTTATAAATTAGTTTTATCCTAACAGACAGCCGTGGTTCACGATGAGACTGTTTCATGCCTTTTTATAAAGGTAAAAGAGAAAAGCAGCAGTTTAATTGGATAAATGATTCTTGCGGTGTCATAGCTGCTGCTGGAGCCCCAGGAGACCGGCAGGGTGGTGGTTCTGATGGGATCCACCTCGGATATGGCCCACTGTGAAAAAATCAGGAAGGCTTGCACCTCCCATGGGATCCCTTGCATCCTGAGGGTCACCTCGGCACACAAGGGTCCAGATGAGACTCTCCGCATCAAAGCAGAATATGAAGGTATGCGGTAACATTTGACAGCAGCTGGTTGCTGAAGCAGGATTTTTGTGTCACGTCTTGGATGTGCTTTTCCTCAGGTGACGGCACCCCCACTGTATTCGTGGCTGTAGCTGGCAGAAGTAATGGTTTAGGGCCAGTTATGTCTGGAAACACTGCTTATCCCGTGATCAACTGCCCTCCGCTCACTCCAGACTGGGGGGCACAAGATGTCTGGTCATCCCTGCGCATGCCGAGTGGTGAGCGGAGATCGTACTACTCCATGTTTGCAGTTATGGGTCACCTGGTTTCAGCAGTCCAGCTTACCCTTGTTTGGCTCTATTTTCGCTGCAGGCCTCGGCTGCTCCACGATCCTGTCTCCCGAGGCTGCTGCTCAGTTCGCGGCGCAGATCTTCGGCTTGACCAACCACCTGGTGTGGTGCAAACTGAGGGCCTCCATGCTCAATACTTGGGTGTCCCTCAAGCTGGCGGACAAGAAGTTACAGGCCTGCAGCCTCTAAGTGGTTGGAGACTCAGTCAGGCCCTGTGTGCCCCATGTCTGTTTACTTATTAACGGTAGATGTTTGTCTTACTCCAGTCATTCCATTAAAAGACATTCTTAAAAACCTCCTTTTGTGTCTCTGCTTGTTTAATCCCATTGGAAAGTTGTGTTTTTTGTTTTTCCAGTGAAGTGACATTTAGGAAAAGCACATGTGCTGTCAAGAACATACAATTTTAAAGTGTTGTATAGCCTCTTGCAAAAAAAAAAAAAATCAGAATTGCTGTTAATTAATTGAAAACAATTAATGACAATGCTACTTATGGACATTCTGACATCGTAAAACTTAAAGAAAAAACAACAACAAACTTGTAATGGCTTTTCTTAAAGATCAAGTACAGGAAAGTGACTTTTTTTTTTTTTTTTAACAAGTCTCAACTGGATTTAAAAGTGGTTGCACATGAAAAAGCTGTGTTTGGCTGTTCCTAGTCAGGCATGTGTAACTTGTATATTTTAAAGCATTTTCTCTTTCCAGCATTTTGAGTTTGGCTTGGTGGGTTTTTTTTTTTTTTTTGTAAAGAATTAAGATTAAGCTGACTAAAATCCTTTTTTTGCTGGAAATCTGTTTCAGCCCAGTGAAGTGCTCAGTAAACAGTCCTGAATTGACTCTAAACACCTATCAAGTGAATAGAAGAAGTGCACAACAAAGCTTTGTTCTCCAACACTGATTGTTAAACTGCTGTAAGAGAATGTCGAAACCTGATTGATCAGAATATCGATCTTCATTTGTCTAGGTTCCCATGCCTCAAATAATTCAAACTGTTCTAAAAGCCAGAGGAGTTACAGAAAAGTGCATGCGTGTATCTGTGTATATTTATTATATATATATATATATATATATATATAAATTAGGGACCAGAACACAGACCCAAATGGTCCTATCTGCAAAATGGTTTATTAAAGGTAGGAAAATCTTCTAAGCTCCACTTTGCAACTCATAAATACCTCGTCGGTATTGTTAACACATAGTATAGTGATCTTGTTAAAAAACAGTTAATCATTTATTGGTAGCTATAAAAACTTATTTGGTGTTTGCTGTGTCCAGCTGTTGTAGGGATGTTTTGCTGTGACTGGTTCTGCTGTTAAGCAAATCTGGGAATAAAACCTATCTCACAGCTAAAAGTGGCCTCAATGAGACATTTCAGGCTGTTGTCACCTTTGTACTTTTACTCTGTTTTTATTTTTGAATCTGTCTTTTACTAGCTACCTTGTGAAGCACTTTCTGAGCCTCTCTCTGTGAAAGGTGCTATACGAATAAAGTTTACTTTTACTTTTACTTTGGCCCTTTTTTTTGACTCTTGTTACTCATTACTTGTCACATTGCAAAGACTTTGTCATTGAACGAATATAAAACATCATTTCAGCTCATCCAGCGGTGCACAGACCTTTAAATACATGTGGAAGCTTTAAAAATGACCTGTTGCAACATTTTCATACATACCACGTTTAAAGACGCGGTATGTGTACGTAACAGTTAGACCCAGCTTACTCATCTTCACTGCAAAAAAAAAAATCTGACTCTGCCAGGAGATTACGCAGTTTTTAGGTTGTGGGGAGATAAATGCCCCAAAATATAAGAAATAGTTAATAAAATTGTTATAAACAACAAGGAGTTATATTTCTTATGACATTCATATGTTGGTGCAGATTTAGAGTTGTGAGAGATTATTAGTGGATAAGTTAAATATATAACATGTGTTACACCAGTTTCTTTAGCTGCAGTGTCAGTCATTGCATCTATTTTCATTTTATTCAATTTAGTGTCTCATTTAACCAGCAACTGTTTAAAAGCAGTCACGTTGAAAGGCACTCGAAGTCTCATGTGTTCATATGAGCCACAAGAGGGAGCCTCTAGGCCGCGTCCCAGTCAAAAATCGAAGCCTGTCATTTCCTTCCAATAGTTTGGAGCCAAAAGAATGAGTCACCGCACTGAGCTATTAGTTTATTTCATTTTTTTCTGCTGTGATACTACAAATCTCTCTTTGATGATACATATTGGGTATAATGACCCGCGATGTGCTAAATCTCTGTTCACGTGTGGGTGGCAGTGGGAGGATGGCAGTGCTGCAGGTAGGGAAGTGCAGACGAGTGCACGGAGGCTGATACTGTACTTGATCAAAAATCTCACTGTCGTTTACTTTGGTATAAAAGGCTGATAATGCAAATCCCTGTTGAAGAACTGTCCACAACTCAATGTGAACATAAAAAAAAAGATATATTTACAAAGCTGAAATAGACATGATGTCTGTCTGTGACTTCAGGTTTCCTTGACAACTGTAACATGGCAACAATCACTCTATAGACACTAATGTGCCTTTCCTTTGCTGTTCCTTTCTTTATTGCCATGCTGAGCTCAGTAGGGCTCTCTTATTCCCTCGCTCTCTTATTCCCTCCTGCCCTCGCTGTCCTCTGTGTATTTCAACGCTTACCATCGTCATGGACACCACAGCAGCTTTGACAGAATGAACCCAATATGAATCATCAGTAAAGGGTTAGGAATATATGTAATCATGACTGCGCTGGTGTTGCTCTGCTGTTGAAGGTGATCACTTCTTTTCTCTTCTAGGTAATCGTGATATAACAGAACTCAAGACCAAGATTAAACTATTTTCTCAAGGTTCAAAAAGCCGTTTATTTAATTCTCAAAACTATGAGTGTGGCAATTCATCACTTCTAGAGCTTATTTACATTCAGTTATTCTACAACAAGGTTTTTATCTTATTTTTCTATGTTTGGTCTTGTGTACATATTTTTTAAAATCATCATACAGACCACTACTAACATTTGTTGTCTTTCTTCTGTTTGTTTCCTCTCTTCTGTGCATGATAATGTTTCACAGCGTTGACTACTAACATCCTGTTGTTTCTCTAGCAACCGCTCCGTCACTCACATCCTCCTCTCCTGTCCAGTATGTGCTGTCACACTCTCTCCTCTGTGTTTCTCAACTGCATCATTTCAAGCTATCGCTGTTGAAAATCAAACTATCAAACTCCTCGCCATCACAGCGCCCCTAGGTCGTGGCAGGAACGAGACTTCTGCCTCAGGAATTTGCCCACTTCTCTCTCCCGCGGATAGCGCGGCACGAGACTGGACAGGAAACGTTTGGCACGTGAGGTGATGCTTTCACGCTGGCCTCCTCCACCCATGTCCTCTGCACTGGTCCCTGGAGGCCACGGGGACTGGCCCCTAGCGAGTCGCACCGCACACTCCAGGAGCTCTGGCGTGCGGTGATCCAGGGAGGCTGAGATCTCCAGATACAGACAGTTGAAGAGGGCAGCGCTGGCCATGGCCTCTGATGGAGGACATACGAAGGAGAGGGACAAGTAGAAAAATAGATATTGTAAAAGTTGTTACTTTATAATCTCTAAGGAAGGTGAGTTAACTTTACACTTTTACAGCTCTAGTTCCAAGAATATTTTGACTTTGACAATGGTGACATTTCAGAGAGAGGATTTAACCAACAAAAACATAAGCACCTCCCTCTGTAAAAGTACTGCAACCCTGACAAATAACATGAGCATGATGTGGTCATGGCGGTCTGTTTAAGAAGAGTCAAATTATTGCTCTGCATCAAAACAAAAACAACCAAGGAGATTGCTGACATTAGTTAAATTAGGTTAAGAACTGTCCGATACATGATTAAAACCTGGAAGAAATCAACAGTGGAACTCAGGGCAATGTTTATAAGTGAAAGGTAGGCCGTTTCTACATACGCAATATGAAGAAAACGCAGGGCGTAGGGTATAGACCGCTGTTTGGTCTTCAGAATAATCAGTTGTTGATGAGTCTAATTAAAAAAATAAAATAAAAAGGATCTTTTGTTTGTTAATTTGTTAGGGAGCGTAAAGATTGGACTCTTGAGCAGTGGAAAATGTCCATTTGGTGCCAAATTCCAGATTTCTACAGCTTCAAAATGATGAATGCATCAGGGTATGAAAAGCGACAGATGAACTGACGCATCCATCATGCCACCCAGGCTGGTCTGTGGGGGCGGTGTCCTGAGCTAGGTTCCCTTGGTAAGGTCAAGGTTCAGCAACGTTATGAGACCAAAAACTGAGGTCTTCTGCCTGTATACACTGAATGAGCAGGTTTTTCCTTTTATTCCCTGATGGCATGGACACAGGTGAAAATGTAAGGATTAATTGGGCTGAGATTGTGAAAAGAGTGGCTCGCAGAGCATGAGGCATTATTTTTGCACATGTGGCTTTCAGGACTTCAACTCTACGGAGCATCTTTGGGATGTAACGGAGCAAACGTCATACAACACTTTGATTTTCCCTTCATTAATACAATGTCTTGGAAGAAAACAAACAAACAATGAATGCAATTCTGGATGGAAATAAATGTTGTGACATTATATAAGCTTATCAGAAAGATGCAATTGGGAATGTGTGACATAATCAAAACTAAAGGTAGGACAACAAAATATAAGAGTGCTACTTTTATTTTGAAGGGAAGTCTGAACAATGCAGGTTCATTTGGAGAGCAATGAGTGATGGTAACAAAAATAGAAAATGCGTTAATTCTAAAAAAACACACACAGATGAAAGATTTCACAGCTTATAAAGTTAATTTGCAGAAGGTCAATAATGTCAGAAACAGGATATAAAAAGAGCATCCCTGAGGTTTTCAGGCGCAAAGATGTAAACGGCTCATATAAAATGAAAGACTTTGTGGACAAATAGCTGCTTTATTTGACCAAATCTAACAATGTAAAATAATTTGGAAATTTCAGAGATCAGAGGAAATCTTTCCCTTTATCTCATTCATCAATTTGCTCATCTTCAACTCATCTGTTTCCATCACAACTCTCGCCAGAGATGCGACAGGATAAGGTGAAGACCGACACGAGCCGGTAGGAAGCAAAGTAACTGATATTTAAGAAAATGAGATAATCCTCCTTTGGTGTAGTCAATTTAAACCACCATTCATTATTTATGATGTGTGACACAACTGCGTCATCTAACCAATAGTTTTTTGCAGTATACAGCTGTTTCTGTTATTTCTGTTGAATGTGAAACATGTTTGTGACAACTTATATCCTCTCAGTCCCAAATCCCCATTCCTGCAGGAATATTTCAGAAACGGATATATCCTTCAAAATGCTCAGATAGATTTTTAAATCACAGGCGGGTGGACAGTGGAGGGAGGAGACAAGAGACACAGATGAGATAAATAGTGAGCCTTCTGTATGCAAGAAAGAGAGCTGAAAACCAGTGTTGACTGGCTGAATTTTTCAGGCTCTCGGGGAGCGCTGCGTGAAACACAAATAGGATTCTGTAATGGAAATCGCTGCATGTCCTCAGGAGAACCATTGTTACTGAACTATCTGTGCTGCCATTTAGCGAGGTTACAATATATCCCACACAGGTGGTACAGGATGAACACACAGAAAGACAAGCATTCAAGGTTTTTTGTATGAATAATTTAGAATCATCAATAAATTTAATACACGTGTTTTTGAAGGGAGACGCGTGTAGACACAGAGGTAATGTATAATCTCTACACAGAGAGACATCAGCTATGGTTTGAACATGAATCATCTATCATCTTTCAACTCATAATACAATATTAATATCCAAACTGTTTAATGCAATATCTCTGAATTGTGCATGTTTGAGTACAGGGGTTCTTATTAAATATAAAGGTCTTGTCTGTGGAAGCATTTACAAATATTGTTGATTAAACATAATTGCTCTACAAAGAAATACAATGTTGAATCAGTGTCATATTCCTGCAAAATGCTGAGATTTTGAAATCTCATCACTTTAACAAACCATAGACAGCAAAATGCAACCACTCTAAACTAGCTGAAGACTGAAGACGCATTTAATTAAACGGCTTCATGTGGGGGAAAGTGCAGCAGTGTCCCATAGCTGCAACAATTTTGGTTAATTAAAACCCACAAATCTGTTGGTTTGTTGGTTAACCAGTGCTGTTTTTTTAATCTGTTGAAAGGATGTTAAACCTTGATTAAACGGTAAACATAAAAAACCCACCACACGCCAGCTCTGTTACATAGCTGTAAATGTGTTTGAATGTGCACACAGAGCAATCACAATGAATGCTCTCCAGCTTTAACTGTAATTGTGACACCCTTCATACTCCCACACGGCGATGAGGCATAACATTTATATTTACGTTAGTGTTTACTGGCAGAGACAGAGCTGAAAATGCCACCATGTACAGTGAGGGCAAAAGCCTTTGCTAAAAACAGACCTTTAAAACGATGTAAGACAAGGGAATGTGAGGAAGATGGAAGCTGGAGGTTCAGCCTACCTTGAGACGTGACCTCACGTGTGCGAACAAGATCACTCTTATTACCGACGAGGATTATGGGAGTCTGGGGCTGAGTCTCCCTCAGGAGAAGTCGGAGTTGAGCGGTTCGGTGGAAGCTTCGTCTGTCAGTCACCGAAAACACCAGAACACATACCTCACACTGGAGAACCGACAGGTCCTGAGGGACAAACACAGGCAGGTGCACGGAAAGCCAAAACGTGGTGAGTCCAAAGCACTTATATTATATCATATTGTTCAAACACATCAAAAACTATTGCCAGGAATCCTGAAGAGTTTACTTCTCATCACTCTTGCAACTGCTGACAGCCTCCAGAGCTACATCTGAGATGCCACTTGAGGAGAACTACCAGTTTTCTACCTACAATTCTACTTAGTTCAATATCCCTCCAGCAGATAATGGTAACAGCTGTACATTTATTTTTTTTTGTGGCACACGGATGCCCTCATCCTCCCTGAGAGCAAACAAACAAGTCTCCAAAAATAACTGTGCATGAAAAATGTTTCTGAGAAAATCTTTCTCAGCAAACAGACGAAGCAGCAGCCTGTTCTTAGTTTGTGCTGCCATGGTTCATTGGCTGATCATTTCAATATAATTAAAAGCAAACTTTGCACTCTAATGACACACACTGGCATGATACTGAAAGGACACAAGTAAATTCATTCAGTCATTAATATATAACTCAGAGTAACATTTCAGAATCATCACACCAAAAAAGATAAAAGACTGTGTGCTTTCAGTGATTTTACTCATCCACTTAGATCAGAAACACTAATGCAGTCATCTGGCTCACACGTTCTGTGGGCAACTCTCATCCACACAGATGATTGTGAATTGCACTCCAGGGAAAAAGAGGAAGAAGTGTAGAAAGCAACCTGAGAAGGAGATTTCTACGGCAGAGCAGATGCATTTTAATGTCGTCCTGTATGTTTCTCTGAGACAGAAATCCATTTCGTCATGGTGCCCTCAAGTATGAGAAACATGAAATGTGCCCCAGATAGACAACCTGACAATACTGTGCACTAAGCATCTTTTATATGCAATACTCCCTTTGTTTTTTTCTGTTTATCGTTTGTGTGTTATCTGCTGTTTGTATAGGCTGCTTGTCTGGACTCATTTGCCTGCTGGAGCATGATCATGTTTGGATTTATGTCTGGATGTGCAGATGCATTGATGCTGTCACTGTGTTTTCTCTGTACCAAAAATTATGAATCTGGAGATTATTATGATTTCTCTGGCTCATCAGCAAATAAATCTTTGCAACACACAAAATAAAGGCAATAAATTAAAATGCAATGCTAGACATGTTTTTTCTCACTACCTGACATTAAAGCAGACTAAACTTGTCCTGTTTTAGGCCGGTTAGCATTACATACTGCTTCCTTCTTTGACATCGTGGGAAAATCCAAATTAAAACAAATCACCCAAAATACCAGGAAGGGAAGCGTGAACCTCCACAAGTCCGGTTCATCCTTGGGTATAATTATCTGGTGTCTGAAGGTGTTTATCTGTTCAAACAATTCTATGCATGTATAGACACCCAGAACAAAAGCAAACGACCTTGGGGAGATGCTGGTTGAAGCTGGTAACAGTGTCATTATCCACAGTGAAACGAGTCTTGCACCATCATGGGCTGAAAGGCCACTCAGTGAGGAAGAACCCGTTACTCCAAAAGCTAAAGAAAGAGGCTAGATTACAGTTTGTCAATGCACACAGAGAAAAAAACGTTCATTTTTGATGTCCTGTGGTGTGATGAATCAGTTCCTCTGCACGACCTGCTCTCAGCAAGGCGGATCATAATCTGGTCTTTCTCTCCTCCACCTACAAACCTGTGGTCCAGAGGCAAAGTGAGACCAAAAGGACTATGAGGAGGTGGTCACAGGAAGCTGAGGAAACTCTGCGGGGTTGTTTTGAAGCTGCAGACTGGGATGGACTCTGAGAGCCACGTGGAGTTGACATCAATGCCAGGACTGAGAGTGTGACTGGCTCTGGTAACTTCTGTGTGGACAACATCATCCCCACCAGAACAGTCAGGTGTGTAATAGATTTTTTATTATGTGCAATGTATGCAATTATTGAACCTTTCACCTTTAACTGTCTTTAGCTTTACCTTCTGACCCTAAATCAGAGGCAGAAGGTTTGACTTAGTTCTTGTTTTCACATTTTTCGAAGGTTAACCAATTTTTTTCCTTTCTTATAAGATTGTAAGGATTAAGAGGAAATGGTTCTGACATCTGTCCAGAAACAGACAGCCACGATGTAAACAACCGTTATATATATATATCACGTGTCTCTTTGTTCAAGGATGCCCTCTGCTAGACTACTCAAATGATTTCTTTTGCTGCAGAATAAAACATTTAAAAAACTTTGCAAAGACAATTGAGTGTTAATATCTCACTGAGGTTTCAGAGATTTTCCACAACATTTGCTTTCCTAATAACAATCTCTGGGTTACCAGGGACCTAAAAGAGCTCCTTGGTGAATTTTCCTCAATTCTCTGAACATCCTCCAGCTGATCCAAAATGCAGCAGCACGAGTGCTGACAGGAATCAGCAAGAGAAACCAGTCTCTCCTGTGTTTGCCTCCCTTCATTGGCTCCACATAAAATTTACAATACAATTTTAAAAATTGGCCTAGCGCTGCGATATTTGCAAGACCTGATAGAACCATTTGTTCCTAATAGAGCTCTCCGTTCTCAGAGTGCAGGTTTCAAGAGGATCCAAATGTAGATTTGGAGGACGGGCTTTTATTTTATCAGGAACCATCACTATGGAACCAACTTCCAGTTTGGGTGAAGGAGGCTGACACCTCCTCCACCTTTAAAACCAAACTTAAAACATTTCTGTTTAATAAAACATATATTTAGTGTAAACTTTAGTGTGTTAGGACCAGTAGTCATAGATGCAGCTGCAGGACCAGACTAGAGCAGCTGGTCTTCAACACAGCTTCATCCTAGATCTGCTGCTGTAGACCTGCTGCAGGGGGACCCCAACATGATCCACTGAGTGGTGCCCCTCGCCTCCTCTATTTCTCTTTTCCTTCTTCAGCTCAATCCTCAGTTATAAATTAGAAGTATCTCATCAGTATAATTGTTCTCCATTGTTCTTGTAGTTTGTTATGCTGGTCTGCCTCCTCTTTTTCTCTTCCGTACATGTTACCAGACCAGAACCTCAGGAGCTGCATGCTGACCTGCCATCCCACCCTCTGACCATCCCAGTTCACCTCCACCTGTCTGTATAGATGTCTCTGTTGGATACCTGCTGACATCATGCCCTGTAGTCCCACCCTCTGACCACCTCAGTGTCTGCTATCTGCACCTGCTTGTATAGTCGTCTCTGTAGATCACCAACTAACCATGCATCAGTCATACGTACATGGAAGTCTTAGTTCTCTAGGTAATGGATAATTAATACTAATTTATAAGGTAAGATAAGAGATAGGATAAGACTATTGACCCAACGGGGAAATGTGTTAGTTACTACAGCTCAAATGCAAAATCAGGAGGGTAAGCAAGAAAGCAAAAAGAGCAAATAAAATACTATATACCACGTTAGCTGGTATTCTATGTACAAGCATACACAGTATGCATTATAGATGGGGTGTTGTCTTGTCTTTTGTACATTTGACGATGTGTCTGTGTCTCTCCCCTCTCTGTTCTTCATTCTCTCTTTCTGATCTCCCTTTTCTTGCTCTACCCAGCTGGTTTTCAAAAGGAGGGTCCTCCCTTATGATCCAGGTCCTGCTCAAGGTTTCTTCCCTCTTCAAGGGGAGTTTTTCCTGCCACTGTTTGGTTTAAGGTTTTTCACCCACTAGGGGAGTTTTTCACCCACTAGGGGAGTTTTTACCTGAGTTTTTACCTACCTTTAGGGGAGCCAGGATTAAGTGAGATAGTTTTACCTTAATAATTGCTCGGGGTTCATATTCTGGGTCTCTGGAAAGATCCTAGAGACAACTTAACAGGCGGTATATAAATAAAATTGAATTTAACTGAATTGTATAAAAACAACAAAAAGTCAAGATTAGAGAGATAACAAGAAGGAGTACAGAAGGAAGCTGATGAGCAAGCTCCAGGAGAACAATGTGAAAGATGTGTGGTCAGGGATGAAGAAGATTGCAGGCTTCAAGCAGAAGGAGGACCAGATAGATGGAAGTCTGGACAGAGCCAATGAACTGAACACATTCTTCAACAGGTTCACTTCAGAACAATCTCAGCATCCTCCTCTCCAACCCCAAGCCAAACAGTACTCCCGTCCTCTCTTGACCCACAGCTTCCCTGTCACACCTCAGCTGTCCCATCTTCCTCAGTCATGGATCTTGCAGGTGCTTCATTGTTGTCTCATATTGGCCCGATCCAGATGGCCTTAGCCCCAGAATACTGCAAGCCTGTTTGGACCAGTTATGTGGGTGTACTTTCACCACTCCTCTTCACGCCGTGCACCTCAGAATTCCAGTACAAGTCGGAGTCCTGTCATCTGCAGAAATACTCAGATTACTCTGCAGTTGTTGGGTGTATCAGTAATGACTGAGTAAAAAGAACTAGTGGACCAGTTTGTGGCATATTGTGGGGCCAATCATCTTATATTGAATGTGAACAAGACAAAGGAGATGACTGTGGATTTTAGGGGAGCCAGGATTAAGTGAGATAGTTTTTCCATCATGGGAGATGAGGTGGACATGGTGGAGAAGCGGATAAAAGAGAGGATAAAAACCTTGGTGTTCGCCTGGACAGCAGACTGGACTGGAGATACAACATTGATGCTGTTTATAAGAAAGGACCAAGCAGACTTTACTTCTTGAGGTTCATCAGCGTTTGCAGCATATTATTGTATATCTTCTAAAAGTCTTTTGTGGATGTACAATTACATCTGCAGTCATCTGTTAGGGAAACAGCATCAGAGCCATAGACAACCTGGAGGACAACACTAAGTGGTGAAGAGGATCATTTTCACAACAACGGAGCGTCTTCAGTCAGAGTCAGTCGGAGAATTTGAACCAGTCTTCTTCAAATTCGCTTCAACACAGATTGCCACAGGAGAGCCTGCCTGCCTACAGCAATAAACCTCTACAATTAATGTGAATTTGAATGATGACTACTGCAACAATTAACTTTCTTTCAGGAATTAATAAAGTACTTTTAAATTAAACTGAATTTGAATTGAACTCAAATCTAACCATTTGGCCATTATGACCATTGCTACATCTGGAGGAATGAGGGCAAGCTTGCAAGTCTGAGAACACCATCTCATCTAAGTACAGGGGCGACGGCGTCATGTTGTGGGGGTGTTTTGCAGCAGGAGGGACTGGTGGACTTCACAAAGTAGATGGCATTACAAGAAAAGAACATTATGTAGAAATATTGAACATTATCCAAATGAACAATGACCCTCAGCATACCACCAAATTAGTTACAAAAGTGGCTTCAGCACAACAAAGTCAATGTTCTGGAGCGTCCAGAAAGCCAGATCTATAGAAACTCTGTGGACTGAGCTGAAAACAAACCTGCCCCTAATACACCAGTTCTGTCAGGAGGAATAGGCCAAAATTCCAGCAGCTAACAAACAAAAAGAAAATGTAAAAAAAAAAGAAAGAAAAGGAAAGAAATTGTGAAAAAGTAGGTGAGCACATTCTGCACAGCTGCACAGAGGGTTCACTGGCCTAATAAGTGAACAGAGAGCTGGAGGAGTGGGAACGATGGCTCACCTGTCGCCAGTTGTCATAGATAATGATGGTGCTCTCCTCATCATCCACGGTGACTGTGTGCACATAACCCTCCCCTAAGGACAAGGACAGGAGTGGTTAGGTGTCATATGGGAACTGAGTACTGTTATTCATTTACTCACTGTTGACAGTGCAGTGGGCCTATATAGGCCATCTTCACTCTGCATTAAAACTCTCAAAGACCAAGCTTCGTACCTTCAGAATCTACAGACGCAGTCCTGTCCATGTCTCCAGTGAGGGCGATGGCCAGAGAAGATTTCCCCACGCCATTCTGTCCCAGCAGGGCGATCCTCAAAGGCCCGTCAGGTCTGCCATCTATAGTCACGGCTGGAGTGTCATCCAAGGCAGGGTTGAAGCTGATCGGTGAAGGAGAAGGTCCAACTGCACCTGAAGTCCAGTCGCAGTCATCGTGGACAGCTTCTTCTCGCCTGAGTTGGTGCTTTATTGGCAGAGGAGTACTTCCCCTGCGAACTGTCGGGGTGCTGGACAGAGTCATACTGTCACACTAGAGAGAGGAGCATGGGCGAACTGTTTCATACTTCCGTAACATTTAAAATCAGACATGGCAGGTTCTCCACTATGTACGTATGTGTTTTTCACTATTAACATGTCCAAAGCACTGACAATCTTGCAAGAGATAAAAAGCTGCGACAACACCAAAGTGAGACAACACATTTGCATTATAGAGATTGTATTCCTTCTATTTATTTATTTTAGGTTTTTTTAACTTTCTAAATAGAATATAAATATTTTAAGGAGTTCCTCTTCTGTTACAGCAACAACATCACACTTACAGAGAAGAAGCAGCATCCTTGTTCTGTTAATTTATTAAAAATAATTTCACCTCATCAAGTGTAAATATTGACGATGTGTAGTGGTAACAATTAAGGTGCAATCATTTTATTGATCAAATTCAATGCAAATTTCGGGTAGATCCCCTGTTTTCCTGTAATCCAATGAATTATGTTACCAACCTAAAGTAACCTAAAGTAACAACAGAACCATTTTAAACTATTTTTTTTCTTAGATTTATTTTGATAAAGTAAAAACTATTTAGATTACTGCAATATCACATCTGCTAAATGTTACAAAAGGTTTGAGCTTTCCAAACACCGTGGTATCCTAATACCACACTGTTGACTCATTGCAGCTGAGTTGTTCATCTTGTATATAAATAACTAACATTAAAGTGTAAAGTGTAAAAGCTAACCCTAGTTAAATTCTGATGCCATTTCTGCATATTCACAGCATTCAAACATTTATTCATATTTGTGACATGCTTCACACCGTGCAGTTCACACAAAACTGTCATAAAAATGGAAATTACAGCAGTTTTTAAATCAGTCAGTCAGTCAGTCACATAGTTTCATGTTACACGTAAACAGAACACAATTATAGTGACTTGACAAACGCTTTAAAACCTCTCAAACATAAAAATGGAATTGCTGAAGATGTTAAAGATGTTGTTACAGAGGTCAGTGTTTTAAACTGTTTTTTTTTCAAAAGTAATTTGAACCTGAAAACTGCTGTTGTGTGTGAAATGCTAGAACATGAAGGATAAGCCTTTGACTAACTTTATGCTGTTCAGCGTCGAGCACCTAGTGAGCTGCTTTCCCACCATGTCGTTCAACAGAAAACAAGCACCACTAAGTTCCTCCTACAATTGAAGCCAGTACCATTTTACTACATTGTCAAACAAGTGAAAGAAACTCATTTTAAAAGGCCTCTCAGTTCAGTTGCCAGAAACGGAGAAATTTATATATATATATATATATATATATATATATATATATATATAGAGAGAGAGAGAGAGAGAGAGCGAGAGAGAGAGAGATAAATATATATATATAGATTTATATAGTGATTGGATGGTGTTTTTAGAGCGTTGTGGCTATATATTTATATGTATGTGAGAGGAAGAGCATTTTCATTATTTGCCATCCTGTGTGTAGAGAATTTTAAGTAATATGGGCGTGGGTGGGGGCGGGGGGCGGTGTAGAAACGTGTGCTACCCTACCTTTACAGAGAGAAAAACGACATTTGTGCTGCTCTAACTCTGTGAGACAATATTAAAAGCTGACTTCAACATCTCCACCGATTTGTTTCGAATTGTAACTGAAGAATAAATGCACCAGCACCACCACCAAGAGTCTAATTAGGCTGAGAAATTCAGGTCCAGTATTTTATAATGCAGGACACCAACACACTGCACTACCACCTACCTATAACACACGTACACTCTTTTACACGCAGAGATACCCACACACACGTACTGACAATCTACAACAAAAATAATTTACTATGAATCGTGAATTCCCCCATTATGGGATGAGCTGCTGCAGTGCTGAACAGTTCAGTCGGGGCTCCTGATGCCCCGTGTCCCCCCTACCTTGTTTGCATTCTCCTCGTTGATGAGTCTGTCTTCGGGCACATCTGTCGGCATCTGCAAAGTGAAATCAAGCAATTTGGGATAAGGAGTCCTTAAGACAGGGAACACCAGCAGCACTCCTCGTACTCACTTTATGAGCCCCCAGCCCAAGCAGCCCGGTATAATCTCTCACCTGTCAGGTGTCTGGAGGAAACTGAGAAGTAAGCTCGAATCTGCTCCTCTGGAGTGCTCTCTCTCTCTCTCTCTCTCTCTCTCTCTCTCTCTCTCTCTCTCTCTCTCTCTCTCTCTCTCTCTCTCTCTCTCTCTCCCCCCCTCCCTCCGTCTTTATCTTCGCTCCTCTTCCCTGTCTCCCGCACTGTCTTCTCACATTAGGGCCCTGGTCCAGTTCTGCAGTCAGCACCGTCATTTATCACTCCTGATTAACTGCTGTGTGACTTTGTGACTTGCTCTCATCTTGCTCTTCAGATCTGGATTTCCCGCTGAAGTTAAATTAAACTAGCCAGTCCATGGACCAACTATAACTGCTATAAGCGACTGCTCCAGATACATGCAGCTCAGTGACAAAAGTATAACGGGGACTCAAGTAAGTCGCGTTTAGTGCTGCAGAACGATGCTCAGGATCACGAAGCGCTCCTAGTCCTCTCCGAGATGGGTGCAGTACACAAAGCGGCCCCCGGGGGGCAGTGTAACCTAAGTTTTCTCCTTATTGGTTATGAGGCGAGAGTGTGCATTTTCTTGGAGTATAAGTTCAAAATGTCATTGGGAGCGCTCCTCCTGCGGCACAGAGCTGTGACAACCTGCCCACGCGTTTACCATTTCTCTCATTTTTCTGTTTCCTGTCGAAGACAATCATAAACTTTTTCTTGGCTGACTCACTTATGTTTTGTCAAATAAGCCTTCTCTAGCCTCTTACTGGAGAGGTGTATCTGGATGTATTTTCTGTCAGAATGTGAATGCGACAATGAGCAGTGGTGTGCCCCTCCCACACAAAGCCACAATAGACTCTGGCAGTGAGCAGCCGGGGCACTATTATAGCCCTAATCCTGCTCCTATTATACAGGCCAGAGAGAGAGCGAGAGACACAGAGAGGGAGGTAGAGCTGAAGATGAGGTCATCCCAAACAGCACACACCCAGGTCACTGCCTCACTATAGAGGCACTGGGATAAAGAGAGGGATGGAGCCAGGCATGCAGCTGCAGAGAATAAGCCTGCCAGAGACAACGTAAAGAGATGCTCAGATAGGGATACGGAGGGGAGAAAAGGTCAAAAGTTACATTACACCAAGCAGACACTTTTATTCGAAGTCACTTACAACTGAGTAAAAGAGTCAAGCAAGAGCAGCCATAATAAATTGTGGAGTATGTGCAGTTAAGATATCATCAAGGTGTGGATTCAAAAGTTAGAGAGGTGAAGTTGTTTAGTATAGGAGGTATGCTTGGGGGAGTTTTCAAGAGCTTCTTAAAAGTAGCAACTGGAGGTTCGATCCCCCACTGAGGAACCATGAACGAAAACAGACTTTTGGGCTGATTTAAGACCAGATGCGGTGCCACATTGTAGAAGTTTTATTAAGCAAGGTGGTTAACCGGCATTAGAGTAGATGAGGTAGGATTTAACCGTTGCTTGTACCAAGAGATGAAGGGTATATTTAGTCGGGTAAGTCCTGAGGTAACATATGTTGTAAGGCGCAGAGCAGCATGACCGGGAGACCGAGGCAAAATGGTCAGAGAAAGATAACTGGTCATCAATTCTGATATCCAGATTCTTTGTGACTGCGTTAGGAGCAACAGTAGTAAGAGGCAGTATTTATGTTGGTGTTTTGTCTGACTGACAGATGGGGACAACTCGGACTTCAGGCTTAGACAAGTCATGTTGAAGGTGGCCTTGCTTCATCCAAGTGGACAAGTCTGAGAAACAAGATCTAATGCAGAGATTGTGGGGTCATTTGGCAGGAATGAATCGCAGATAGATTGCAGTTCTGTGCAAAGGGTACAAAAACAAAAAAACAAAAAACGTTACAAGGATGTTAAAGAACTTTGTTTATTTCATATGCATATAAAACCACACTACAACAGGAGCGGAAAACCATGATAATGGCCATCATTTTGTAATAATGTTAATTCCTAAATACAACTTGATAATAATACAAACTGTAGGAAAATAAAAATGCACACTAATGGGATAAAACCTGTAAAATAATTAGAATCAGTACATAAATAAACGATAAATACTGAATAAATAAGAGAATAAATAAAAGAACAATTTATTTCACCTACACTCAAACAAAATAAATAGCTCTAATGCATGAAACCTGGCAATAATTTTATGGGACAGTTAAGAATGTCTCTCCACGAAGAGTTTGCATTTTTGTTCTTTTTTTTTTTAATCCCTGCACCGTTAATTGATCATCAGTAGCCCACAGAGTCCACAGTGACCAGCTCTGTGGTGCCGCCTTTGATATATTGATTGTCCGTGTGTAAGAGAGATGTTCAAGTCTCCCAGGAAGAGCTTCTGTAGTTTGGAGAAATGGACAACCTCCCCACCATAAAAAATAAAATCAACCACACCTTTTTAATGCCTCCTGATGGCTTCGTTAGCCTTTTCGGCCATTTACAATCTCTGTAGTTCAGCACACTACCAGCCCGTCTCTTTGTCAAATGCCAACACCCACTTTTGAGAGCAAACAGCAAACCTATTCTGTCAGTTTCAATGGCTAAAAGTCACAATTTTTCAGCTAAGAAAAAGTATTTTTTTTGTTTTTTTTTCTAAAACACAAGGGCAATATCCCCACTATTCATTTAGCACAATCACTGAAAGATTCCCATGAAAGGTATCATTGTACATTCTTTAATCTATGATTATTCATCTTACAAAGAATAACAAGTCTTGGTGAGCTTAAACACTTTGGTAGGCAACTGTGAAATATTAGCTGGCAAATACTTAACTGCATGCCATGGACACTTTTTCCAAGCCCATACCACTCCATATATCACCACTGCACTACTCAGACCTCTGCAGCATTAGCAGCTTATTGTGGGAAAAAACAAAAAAAAACAAAACAAACAAAAAAAAACTACATTGAGCCTCAACCACTCATTTAGAGTACATTGCAGATATTGTATAATATTGCATAGATAACCTGCTCAGGAGTGTAACTATTTTAGCTTTCTTGCAAGACAAAGCATTTTCGAACCATTCCCACGGTTACATTTGTTAACCGTTGCACTGATTTCAGCAGCAGGACAGCTCCCAACCAGTTTTTGTGCATTCACAGTGAAGTAAATCTGAGTCCATAAAGCGGCCTGGGGCTGAGAGCAACCCCTCAAAAAACCTCAATTCCCCTTTAATCACTCAAAGGGTGGCTTTCACAGTTGCATCCTCCTAAAAGCTACCTGCCAATGCCTCGCTTTATTCTCTCTCTCACACACACACATACACAAGCACATGCGTGCAAACACATTCACATCCTTGCCCCCCCGACCCCATCCCCACAAGTCTGATTACTCATCAGTTGTTGCTCCATGTTGGCTGTCCTTGTTTTTCTTTTTCTTTAGCTGTTCACTCAGAGGAAGTAGTCAGGGGGTGGGGAAGATGGGTTGCTGGTGCGTGTTGGAGGGGCGTCAGTGCTCGTGGCGTGGTTTGTGCTGAGGAGCTTCTCGTAGCGAGCCTTGTAGGCGTCTCTCTCCCTCAGCACTCGGGTCAGCTCACACTGTAGCTGTTCCAGCTGAGGGGAAAAGTAAACAGAAGACATGATTATAGTTTCTTTGTGCTTCAGGAGACAACACCGCGAGAGCTTTCCTTTAGCAGGACATATTCTGTCTGGGGAGTAATCCCAATGGACCTGCAATAATGTCAGATGCCGAATGTTTTATTGTGTTTCTCTCCTTGAAGGGACATTTTAGTTATTTTTAAGTGGGGTTGTGTGAGGTCGAGCGGACGTTGGTCACAGAGCCCTCCGTCAGGAGAGAACCAGGAGGAATACTGTGGTTGAACTAGGCCACCACTTCACTGAGGCACATTTACAACAACTAAAACCTCAAAAATGTCAAAGCAAATTGAGCGAACTCTGTATTAGATGGAATTACACCATATCAGCATTTATTTGCTATGATATTTTCTTTACAGCAGAATGTCTGTGACTTGCAACTCAAGGACTGTACTCTATGTAGACCCAGCATTGGCTGTTCACAGAGATCCTGACACTGCCTGGTAATCCCAGTGGGAGCACTTGTGAGATAGTCAAAGGGGGTTATAGACAGTTATGGCTGTGGGTAGGAAGGTTCTCCCAAAACAGTCTGTCTACTCTTAATCTAAAGATCTGAATAAGGCTTTAAATAAGACACTGCTGTTGAATCACTGTGTTGTGAAGAGGATGCTCAGAGTTCTTCATTGTGTTTTTCATTTTATGAAGCATCTTTCTTTGTGCAATCAGCTCTAGACGCTCCAGAGCAGCGTGCAGAACAGACCCTGACTTCTTTTATCAGTTTTAGTCTTTTTTTATTCAATCTGATGCTGCCTCCCTAACAGATGACTACAGATGAGATTGCACACTGAAGGTCTTAAACTTCCACAAGAAATGTCATCTACAGAGCATGAGTATTTATTTAGGATTACTTTATTTCTGGAGGCCATGGATTATGTAACCACACAGACCATGTAGCCACGTGGAAACTGTGAGTACTGACAACAGACAGTGGATATTTATGAAGCCACATACTGTATGAGTATGTACAGCGTACTAGTCTGGTGACCGCCATCCATGTGTGGATGCTGCTGCACATACATCCCATGTCTTAAGTATCTTGTCTGCTCCAGCTGGATTGGAACTGCACAGTGAAAATGTTCCTGGAAATAGCATTACAGTGTTTTGTTTTGGTTTTTGAATTCTGCAGATTTAGCAGTTACGGCATCCTACATTTTGGCAAAAACAGTACACACTTGTGTAGTTTGTAGTTTCAAAAGTGGACACTGTCTAGAGAGTTTTCTCTATCTGGACTTCCAAGTCCCTTGAGGGGACTCTCAAGTTAGTCCAAAATGAATGAGGGCAGTGGAAATGTTTTGCCAGCTCTGCAGCTCTGCAGGTCCTCTGGCATGGATTAGTTGATAAAACTAGGAACCATGGAAGATAATTTCAGAATCAGTGACCGCTGCTCAGCTAAGCTTCATCCTCTGCCATGATTCGGCCAGACCACCGCCAGTCACAACAACAAAACATATTCTCTTTAAAATATGAATGATTATGCTCTGTTAGGTTTTCATTTACAGCTCATGAGCTACGCTCAGCAGTCAACGCAGTACTGAGCACTAAGTAGTAACAGCGATGACTGACGAGGGAGTGATGACTACTAGCCAGCTGCTATTCAAAAGCCCACTCCCCTAATTATACATACATTTACTGCTTTATGTAATTGTATCTGATGTGGTGCAGTAAAAATAAATAAAAATACAATTGTCAATGATGTAAAACAAATCTTTTGAACCAGGCTATAAATATGCTCTTTTTTTGCTGCAAAGTTGGACCTTTTAACAAGGGGGTCGCTGGAGATCGAGTCACTTTTGGAGTCTGCCCCCTGTGGTCAGTCAAGGAACTGCAACATTTGTCTCTTCCTGGCTCACATAGAAGTTAGATTACTGGCCCTTGGGAAAGACACTGACTACTGATAAGTACTTCATTCAACCTCGTGACTGGAGTTAAGAGTTTGGTGAAGACTGGGGGCATAGAAATATTGAATTTTCCAGTTAGAGCCATAAATGCACACGCATGCATGTTTACCTGTTGTGTAAGCACATGCTTCTCCGACTCCAGAGCGTGGCGGTGCTGCAAGCGCTTGTAGCGGCAGGACTGCGCATAACCGCGGTTCTTTAACGTGCGGCGTTTCTGCTTCAGGCGCACCACCTCATCTTTGCTCACTCCACGCAGGTGTCGATTCAGCTCGCGCACCGAAAGGCTCACCAGCTGCTCATCAGAAAAGCGCTCATTCACCCCACACTGCCAGACAGATGGAGAAAAAAAACACACATGGAGAATATGCCGTTTCTCACTGTTAATTGACAACGAGACATATGCTAGACATGACTGCAAGTGCGTGCGCTTAGAGGAGCGTGAAGCAGTCTAACATTTATTTACAGTATGTAACCGTGATGTGACATTTATACATATGAGGTGTGTGAGTGTCTGTGTGTGGTATGTGAACATGTCTGTCTGTCAGGGGGCACATTTCAGCACCACATGTCCATAATCTGTCAAGTAATCTGACTAACTGTGGGTGACAGTTATCAGGATTACATACAGCAATAATAGCAGATATTATCATAAGCTCACACTGTGCTCTATATAAAGATCCATCCAATCATCTTGATCAACCAGAACAGTTTATTTACCTCTGAATTTCCTAGTAACACATCTTAATGTAGTTGCAAGCAGAAATCACAGTGTATGTTTTTATGTGTTTTTAACACATAAACACATACATTTTCCACATTTGTTGTAGACTTTGCGCTCTGACAGACTAAATTTAAATAAACACTGCCCTTAAGCAATACTTATGTTGTATGGGCTCAGTAATAACTTCTTCTGCTACCTTAGTCTTAATATTTCATCGTACAACCCTTCTATCTTCCACCCAGCCATCGAGTGCAACACTATGTGTACCTGGTTGACCTGTGGGTGGTGATGATGGTGATGGCTTCCGTGCATGGGGTGGTGTGGGTGATGCTGATGGTGGTGATGCTGGTGGTGGTGAAGACGGCCTTGAGGGCTGAGGGGTTGGGGGTAGGGAACTGACACCGGGGCGGTGTTGGAGAGTGACGAAGGGGCTGATGATAGAAAGACGAGCGGGCGAGGGCACATGTCTGGTGCCTTGGTGCAGGAGATATCACCTCCGCTGTCGCTACTGGAGTCTCCCAGGTTGCTGCTGGAACTTTGAGAAAGACCTGGAAACTACAAGCGAAGAAGATAAAATCCATTAAGTCAAAGTCAAAGTCACGTTTATTGTCAGTTCTACTACAAGTGAGGTACATACAGAGAATTGAAATTACATTACACTTAAACCTTCGGTGCTACACAGTAAATACATCACTATAAAATACTCTTCTAACCAGTGTTGATATGTGCATAACAAGAAAAAAAAACTACACGGGGAAGCTTGTTACCTGTGAACTGACAGCTGCAGCAGCGGAGTTCAGCAACGCCTCCACAGCATCCTCACAGCCCAGGAAGCCATTTACTGTCCCCCGTTCCCTGTCTCTCTCTGGCACTCCACCCAAGGCTCCCAGCAACGTGGCAGGTGCTGTAACCTCACCCCCAAATTGCTGCTGTAATGCCGCAAGCCAAATCAGGTCTTCCAGTGAGGCAGGGGTGGGACCCTGAGGGCCGCCATGCGCAGGACTGCCCTCCATGTTCCCCTGGGACCCAGAGCTGATGCCAGAGGTGAAACTGTTGGATATGGAGAGGGGGAATGAGATGGAGGATGATGATGAAGAGAGAGAGGAAGACCCTGAAGGGGGCGGGTGGGCGTCGCTGAGTGTTGGCGAAGGCGGCAGCGAGTTGTAGGGACTGGAGCTCAAACTGGAGTCTTGCGGAGGGTGGCTGGTGTACGGAGAGCTGGAGGGGTCTCGGGGGAGGCCAGATTTGGGATATGCGCATGGAGGGGGGAGTGGAGGAGTGTCAGATTTCACCTCAAACTTAAGGAGGTCAAAGTCGTTGAGATACTCCATGGCCAGAGGGCTAGGGGGGAGAGACGGCATGGGGAGGGAAGGAGAGGACATGGTGCCTGATGCTGCTGGTGGTGGTAACCTCAATGGGGTTTTTCCGTATGTCAGGATCGTTGGAAAGCCCACTCCTTTGCCTCAGTGCAGCTCATAGACAGCAGCAATGGTGATGTCAGGAAGTCGAATGCTTGATGAGTTTCCTCTGTAAGAAACTGCGGGCCCCCCTTTTCGTGTCTTTGTATTTTTTGTCCTGGAGAAACAAACAGACAGAAAAATGTTGTTCAGGAGCCAGTCAGGAGTCAGGAGAAAACGGATGGCTAAATCAATCGTTTAAAATGTTTTTACCATTTTATATCTCCCATAAAGGGCATAAAAGCTATAGGCGATGTTACCAATCAGCAGATGTGATCAGGCTCCCAATTTAAACAACTTACACTTTAAAACGGATGCAGCAGAACATGATGTAAACCTTTTTCATTTCATATATTCTTCTTCTTTGCTAAAACTTGCGGCCTAACCACAGTGCATTGTGGAAGCCAATTGGTTAGTGAGAGATTATTTAGCCAGACCCGCGGACCATAACAACCGACCCCCCGCCAACATATGCTATCCCTAACCACAAATAACAGCAGAGATTCCCTCCCATTTTGTGCCAATCGTAGATCCAATTGTTGTGTCATCCTTGTGAGATTTGGGTGTGCTATGATGCAGTGGCTTTAAGCCTAAAGCAAGGATTAGAAGCTCACATCGTTGCTTTATTTTATTTCAAACCAGATTTTTTGTTTGTCCCGGCTGATGTGAGCATCTTTAAAGTTTCAATTGAACTTTTTCCCCATATATAGTTCTGTTCTCAAATGCTTTATAGGCAAGTAAAACCCCCTCTGATCACTTAAATCCATTTATTAACAACCATAAAAGTTGTAATCTACAATCGCTTTGTTAAGATTGATTAACAATAAATGATGTCTGTATTTACACTTTATAATCCCTTTATAAAGCCTCATCAAGTCCTATCCTTTTCTGATTTCTAATACATTTTTATTCTGTACCAGAACCACTTGTAAAAAAACACTACAGCTGATTCTTCAATGAATTCTTCATCAAAAAGGTAAGACTTAGCATATAAACATGAGTTAGACTCGCTGAGCGTGTGTGCCTTTTATGAAGACGCTAATCTGTCGCATATCCTCCCCTTCCTATCGTCTTTATGCACACATGTATAGGACTTCAAAAGTATGCATGCTCTCAAACACGTGCATAAGTGCTGAAAGATGCCAGACAAGTCTTTAGTTTATGCATTTTGATGACCCTTTTATTTGATACGTGTCAAATAATGATCTTCTTTGTACCAAGTAAAGCCATATGCAGTATAATCTTACATTCTGGTAGTGAAATAATATTTTTTCCAAATACCTTTGTGCATTTTAAAACATCTTTGCATAAGACTGCTTGCATTGTATTTGTACGACAGAATCACGCACAACCGATATGACATGCAGGGTTTCTATAGAAATCATCAGACTGAATTAATAAGCATTAATAAGATTAATTATTTTTGACAGAAAGAGCCACAAGTCTCAAGAGACCAAATCCAATTACTAAGAGGTTCAGACTTTAATCCAGAGCTGAAGACTTTCTAAAAATGAAATACATTTTTACACAGGTAATAAATAAAAGTACATTTTTAGTGGAAGGTTTTGTTAAGGTCAAAGTTATATTTAAGATGCTTGAACTTAGACAAAATACAGGTAATTTGCAGGTTGCATAATGTGACAAATATTTTCATATTAATCTAACAAGTCAAAATATTTAAAGCAGGCTGCACAAACTGAAACAACCAGGTATCTTCGCAACATCAGTGAAAAGTTTTTTTTATTTTAAGTCTATTCCACACTGGTAAGTACATCAAAGAAAGCTGTGGAAGAGCATAGCTTTTTCCACCAACACTAATTACAGACCTTCAGATTTAATTGTTGCTCTTATCAAAATGAACACCTAATTAAAAATCCACCTTTGACTGGTGCCTCAGCTGCACTGCTCATTAGTTTTGCCCCCCCATGGCTCAAAATGAATCGTAAAAGAAAGCAAACAGTGACGGGGCACCATGGAGGCCTCAGTCTGGCTGTGGACCAGAGTCACGATGAAAACACAATCATGAGAGAAAAACAGAGGAATGAAGGCAGGCAGACATAAAGGTCTGAAATGAGAGAGACAGTCGCGCAGTCAGAGAGAATGAAATGATCTTACCGTCGGTCATAGAGATGAAGGATGGTTATGAGCTCTTTTCAACATCCCCACCAGACACACACATTCACACAAAAATAATCTACTGACTGGTTGACTGACACGTTTGGTAAGAGACACAGAGGAAACAGAGTGTGTGTGTTCGTGCATGTGTGTGCATGAGTGTGTGTGAGTGTGTTTAGCTCTCTGTCACTGAGTTCCACTGCCCCCTTTCTTTCTCTCCCCTCTGCTGCAAATCCCTGTTTGCAACAATCCCCTGCTCTCTCTGTCTCCCCCCTCATCCCTCTCTCATGGTTCACAGGCATGTTCACACTCTCTGGCAATGTCTCGCTCCCTCTTTCATTGATCTATGTCTTTTTCTCTTTGTTCTACATCTTTTGTCTTGTTTCTTTTTTCTTCTTGCCCTGCTTACACAACTACCCACCTACAAATTCATATTTTTCTGCTCTGTCTGATGTTGTACATTATCCTTTTTATTTAAAAAAAAAAAAAAAAAAAGCTTCACATGGACAGACTGCAACACACGTCCACTATTTGTGCCAAATCATGACCAGTCAAACATAGTTACAGCATTCTTCTTTATAAAAAGTTACAATGACAGTTCAGACTCTGCTTGTCAAAAAAGTTTGTGTCCAAAAAATCGTTTGTCTTTCCACAAGTTGAACTGTAGACTCTGTGCTGCCTCACTGTGGACATTCACATACTAACCTGAGTCATGAGTAAAGAGACGGAGACAGGAAGTGGGAAAACACAGCTCAAATTTTGAATAAAATTGCCAGAAACAGTTGAAGTTGAGAGTGGTCGTAGTAACCCAGATTTAGGCTGCAGACTTCTTTTTTGTGCAGGTAAGTGGAACTCTACTGATGATAAGAGACCTTATATCCCACCATGATATCCCCTCATTTGTTATTTTGATGATGATGGCAGAGAGCACTGTTGACGTTCTGTCCAAAATCACAGTTTCCTGTTCAATGGGGTTTAAATCTAAATCAATGAGGAGACAGCAGTTCAGCCAGCTGTTGTATCTGGGACCTGCAGTCATCCTGTCAAACGGGGGTAACACGCCTGCATCCTTCTCTACATCATGTTTTTTGTGTTTAAGCCGTCCTGCAGCTGACTCTCCAGGGTACACTCCTACCTTTTGCACAAACACACACCTGTGGCTCTAGGACAGCAAAAAGTTGGAATGAATGGATGTTTGTGTGAAACCACTTTGATGACAGTGTCACAACCAGCTTTAATTTCAGAATTGCTTCTTCTGTTTCGGAGCCCAAATGCCCAGAAATTAATTTGCATCTGTGATACATAGATGCTGTCCTATTGTTGCAACATCCTCCATTTATCATTCATGTCTTTCATGATGGGAACATTATAATCCTGGAAATTAAGACTCACATCAGGTTAGAAATGTTTTTTCATGGGGTATTCTCTACAGGCCATGCAGCCAACCAGTCCATCTGTTCTCAAATATTCATGATTCATAATGTTTGTCTTTTAATTATACAGTGTAATGATTCAGTACCATTTTTAGAATGAATTACTGTCATATATAAATGGATATTTGATGAATGCTTCGTGTTTTTGTCTTTTAACTACATCCTATTGTGGAAACAGACAAAAACAATCCATGAAGCAGTTAAGAAGCCTCTCCCAAATAAACACGTTCTCTTTCTCTCACTGTTGGTCTCAAAATCAATATGTCCATTCTGTGTATTTTTTTCTGCCCCGTTTAAGCCTTGCAGAGCAGAGAAATGCACAACAAGCATTTCTCAATGCTCCTTAAAAGCTAAACTTGTTAATCCTGAGTCTCTGCGTGTCTTAATAGTGTCTCGTTGAGGAATCAGTGAATTAATAGTGCCTTCACAAATCTGATTAAGCAATAAACAATACCTTTAGGGCAGCAGACATGCTGACTCATTGAAAAAACAAACAAAAAAAGCACAAGAGTCACAAACAAGTTAAATATTTGACTTCTACAAATATTTTACAAGAAAAAAATCTTTGACAAGCAAAAAAGGTGTTTAAGATTAGTTTCAATAAAACAATTTCAGAGACATCATGAATCAAAGAAAAAAAATTGTGAAAGAATGTTAAAACAAACATGTGTCCTCCTCTTTCAGTTTCTGTTTCCTGTGCTCCCTGTTTTAACCTCCCTATCTGACCATCGTTTGTGTTTCCGGGGGAAGCTTAGCAGCTAAACCAACAGGGCCTCCAGCGACGGTGAGGGACAAAGAGAGGGAGAGACAGACAAACTTACCTCATACTTTGTGGCATCACCTCTCCTTCACACTGCAGCTCGTCAGTGCACCTCACATTCAGGTTGAGGCCGTGAACCGACTTTTCACGGCTCTTCTTTATAATTTCATTTTTCATGCTGCAAAGACTGATGAAGTAATTTCGTCAATGTAAGAACTCAGCAATAACAGGTTCATCAGCTGTTTTCTGAGTGGAAAAAACAGACTGAATTGAAAAGATGGACATAGCACCCAGATCTGAACGGACTGGGCACTGCAACCTGCAGTACTCCCAATGGCCAGTGGGGGCAGACCCCTCTGATTAGAAGAGGTAATAATAATTTGCAAATCACTAAGAAATTACCATACAAGGAACATTATCTGTATTATGTAATTATGCTCCCACCTAGAGGGTGAGGCTATGTGCAAGGTCACTACTGCATGACTGTAAATTTAGCCTCAGATCATTTTAATGACTTTCGGCCCGGAGGAGATGGTTATATTCCATTTAGTACCATACAGAATCTGTAAAGAAGTATAAGCTGCATTTGTAGATTGCATGAAAAACTGTGTTCACAGACAGTGATCTCCAGAAGTGTTCCTGATCGAATGCAATGATTCCCAGTAGAGAAGGGGTGAAATACTGCTTTTAAATCCATTTGTGTTCCTGACCTGATGCCTGTCTACCTAATTAGATGTGAAACAGTCCTCCAGTTGTTTTTGATTTATGTGAGTTTGTTTTCGTTGCCCCTTTTCCAACTTTTTTGAAGCATGTTGCTGCCATCATATTCAAATTGAGCTAATATTGTCCATAAAATAAAAACATGTCGCAGTTTTGACATTGTATATGTTGTTTATGTTCTGTTTGGAATAAAGTTTGGATATATGAGACATGCAAATCAATGCATTCTGTTTTTTATGTAAATTTTGACACAGAATCCCAACTTCATTGCAGTTCGGGTTGTATTTACAGGATATTTTTGTTTCCTGCTGTTTTTGGCCTTGAGGTAACTGCACCTGTACAGCAAATATTCAAGTGCATAACTTCCCAGCAATGCCATGTGCCCTTTTTTATTTTATTCGTTTTTTTTTACAGCGTAGATAAATTGTTTATGTGAGCTGTTGAATAATCTTCATCTAAGCCTTTCTTTGCCTGGATACAGCTGGAGACAACACGACTCTGTGTCAAGGTAAGAAATCTGCTTTCATTGTTATATTTATAATGAGTTATCCCCTCAAGCAGGCCATGCCCCCCCCCTTATGTTCATTAACTGCGTGCTGTAGCTTCACATTTACTCTTCAGATATGAAAATGGTATCAGTCCTCCCACCGAAATGTCAGAAAGTAAGTTCATATTATGTTGATCTCTGCCACCTTCTTATCAGTCCGTGCCGTCGACTACCAAATGTTGCACAAACTGAATGCAAAAATGTCATCTGTCTCCACTGAGCTGGATTGGCTCCTATATTTTTATGAGAAAACAAGCGAGTGTTAGAAGCAGAGACTGTGAATGCTCACTGCTTTTGACAGTAGTTCGTATGACGATACTGACTTTTCACAAGCTACAGACAGTGCAGTATTAAACTTTGATTTATACAGTTGCTGTGGCTTGTCAGTAGGGACCCTTTCCACCCCATATTTAGTGAATTTTGAATATTTTCAGAGGCCTATAATGGGAATTTATTCTACGTTTAATAATAGACCCAGGATGTGTTTTGTTTTATTTCTTTAATGCACATTTATTTGCTTACTAGATGCTACTAGATTAAAAAGAAATGTTGAACTCTTGCTTAAATGTGTCAAATCACTAAAGTTCGAGATCAATAGTGCTTTTTGAGCACCATCAAATTAAATTAAAGTTAAATGTGGAAAATTAGAGAATAATGGTTTGTTTATTTGAATGAACTAACGCTTTAAGCCCAAGTATCTCCCATTATTGCCCAAAACCCCATGAATGGGACGCTGACCCCGCTGTCACCCTGTTAGCCTGGGTTTCATATCGTTCAGCGTTTAGCCTCTGAGAGCCTCTTAACGCCATCAGAGGTCACGAGACACGACCTGCAGAAGACGGAGAACCCCAGAGCGAGGCAACGCTGTTAGCAATGCTAAGTCTTTGTTAGGGGAAACGGATGGACAAAAGGATTGTTTCTGCACAAAAAAAGATGAAGCAGGATTGAAAGAATACATTCAGACAGAACAGAGGCAACGAGAGAGTGACAGAGTTAAGGAGGCCAGGACTGTGAAGTTTGGACAGATGGTGTGAGGTGGAGGCCTGTAGGCTCCCGCTAACTCGGTCTTATCCCACAGATACATGACCTAATCCCGACTAACTCTGCTACAAGCAGCAGGCTTACATGTCTCACCTCACAAGATCTGCACCCCACCCCCACCACCCACCAACAAACTCTAAATGCAGAACACTGCTGCTCTTTACTACGCAGGTGAAGCTGAAAGGTGCCCAAAACTGAATTTGTTAATAGAAGGAAAAAAGATGAAATCAAAACAAAGTCTTCACCCCCATCCCGTTGTATGGGTTTCTCTTCATCTATTTTGTTGTTGACTATAAACAACTTTTGTCATTTGACTATATAAATGAATAATTATGAGTAAGGATTGTAATATAATGAGATATGGCACCCAAATGCAAATATTCATGATAAATGTTTGATGCTACAACTGACATCAGCAGGTATTATTACTTGATTTAAATTTGAATATGAGGGAATTTATCTAAATGTGCTTAAATGCATGTTTCTCTTTAAATATTACATGTTTTATTAGCAATTAATGGTTTATGAGTAATATCCTACAATTTTGGCCCACTGTGCATCACTAACTAGAGTTTTTCATTTTCTGAGGAATAAATGACGACACTTGGCCGGGCTCCACATGAGCCTTGTTGTAATTCAAGCAGTTTGAGTGAGAATGCAATATGTGTTTGGAGCAAAATGGCAATTAATGTTAGCGCTCAGGTCCACCGGTCCGCGTCAGAATAAAGTGCTATTATAAGCCTCAGACTAGACTTAAAGCTGTCATTTGATTTTTTTGACGGTCTGGATAGGGCCCCTATAGACGCAATAAATTTAACTTGGACTGTTTTGTATGAGCTTCTTCTTCCGGTGGCTGCCACCTTCTTATCAGTCCGAGCCGTCGACTACCAAATGTCGCACAAACTGAATACAAAAATGTCATCTGTCTCCACTGAGCTGGATTAGCTCTTATATTTTTATGAGAAAACAAGCGAGTGTTAGAGGCAGAGACTGTGAATGCTCACTGCTTTTGACAGTAGTTTGTATGATGATACTGACCTTTCACAAGCTACAGACAGTGCAGTATTAGACTTTTATTTATTTATTTACTGTGGTTTGTCAGTAGGGACCCTTTCCACACCATATTTAGTGATTTTTGAACATTTTCAGAGGCCTATCATGGGAATTCTACATCTAATAATAGACCTAGGATGTGTTTTGTTTTATTTCTTTAATGCACATTTATTTGCTTGCTACTAGATGAATACAAAAACGAAGGTAAATTGTAGATCAGCACAATTTAAAAGCAGTTTTACCTGCAAATATTTGTAATGAGCTGATAGGGAAGGGAAAATAGTGAGCTAATGAGGGACGGATGTCTGTGTGTGTGAGGGTCTGCAGCCATGTCCCCTGGCTGAAGTGACTTGCAAACAATTTTATGCATTTATATGACTCATTTATTATTTTTTTAGAGCTGTGTAGACATAGAAATCTATTTAAAAGATCAGAAGAAGATCAGAACTGTGTTAGGTTAGTAAAGTGGTCTTAAATTATCAGCAGACAGACACGTGTCTTTTTGTTTATACACATGCAGCAGAAATGTGCAAAACACTGACAGTCATCAACAATAGAGGAAAGTGGCAGATTTGAGATGTCATCAATAAAATAACTGCACTGCTCCAGATTTGTCGAGAGATTTGTTGTTGTGAACGTGAAGCATCAAATCAGAAATTTCATGTCATTTCAGTCTTATTGTTAAACACTGTCACAGTTACATATAAAACCCATTTAGACAAAGTAGTGAGGCGTTAAATAAAAAGTATTTGATACAGAAACTGAGTCAAAGGCTGCGGTGGCAACACCAGCTATTAGCTTGACGTGTTTTTAAGATGTAGATTTTTCTGTTTTCATACATTTCAAGATACACAGGCATCTAAAAGTTTCTAGAGTTTAAGGAAAAAAAAATAAAAAAATGAGTAAAACAGCATCAGCTAAAGCCTGCAGCTAACTTTAAAGAGTATAAAAGAGAATAATCACTGCAGGATGGTTTTTATCATTTTCTTTTATTCCAATATAATATATCTTGTGGTACAGTAATTTTTAATAAAATAGATTGTGTCAAAAAGTCAGATGTGGGTCTTTGCTCATTTTTGATTGTATTAACTGTGTTTTCGGTTATGATCACACTATCATTTCTCAGAAAACCGTTGCAATATTTCCCTAATGTCTTCTGTAGAGTTAGTCTGGCACTTGAAACATTACTTTAATATCAGCAGGATGCCTCATGGTTGTGTAGTCTTTCCCACAGCTAAATTAAAACACGGTGTAATCATAAAACAAATGGGGCATCCTACAAAAAGCTCACTGTTATCTTTTATTACATTTACTAATCTATCTATCTATCTATCTATCTATCTATCTATCTATCTATCACTTCAACTCTTAAGCTTTTAGCTGTTCATTTAAGTCTGACTTTGAGTGTGTGTAGCTACAAGATTACACATTTCATACCTCTTAAGCTATTTACTGGCTCTTATTGATTTTTATGGCAGACCAGCTTGCTCATGACCATGTTGTTTGTGTGTCTGTGTGTATGCACGAGTGTGTACTGATGTTTTCCACACGTGGGATCTCATTGTGAGTGGACTTATTAGGCTAGTCATGGGATTAGCGCTGATTCTCCCCCTGACACCAGTGTCAGATTAACAGATACCCATGCCTGCATAAACTGTCTGTAATATACACATAAGCTGTCAGTACTCCCGATATTACCGCACCCACCCCAGCTTCCACGGTCTATCCCCACCACAGATCAATAAACATTCACATCATTATTGATTTTATCATTTCCCTTCATTTACTGCCGCTGGCAAATGTGGACCTTTTAGGCGTGACATCATGATCCTCTGATAAAGTTTGCCTTCAACCAGGTTGTAATTTCTACGGGAAATTATAGATGGTGTTACCGAGGATCTCAGCATTGTTCATGCAAATGATGCTTGCATGCACAATATTTAACTTACCACGTCAGTAAATAAAAACAAAAAAAACCCTAGTTTTCTCTCCTAATGTCAGACCCAATTTGTCTCTGTGCCTTTTATGAGCAGCAACAGTTATGGCAGATGTGCTGCTAAATCTGAGCAGACGGCTTAATGTGTCCAAGAGCGCAGCCTCATGTCAAATGTGATCATACGAACAAACATGAAGCATTAGACGATTTTAATCTTGTGTTTAAAAAAAGATAGAAGAAAAGCACATACAGCTGAAGAGAGATGGAAATCTGGATCTAGAGCGGCTGCAGCAGCAGACAGACTGACAGAGACATGGATGGGGAGGAAGAGAGGGATGAAAGGATTAAGGTGGTCGATACTTTGGCTGCTCTCCCAGACTGAGAGATGACACTAAATCTGTTAATTCATTCACCCTCTCTGCCCCTCCCTCTTTCCTCACTCACGTAGTTGCTCTGATTCATCCCCGATCCTTGTTTAGGATTTGAACATTTTTACTGTCATTCTTAATTTGTCACACAAACAAGTCTGCGATCAGTGAAATACACTGATGCTGCTGATTCAGAAATACATGTTTCACAGCACCTTCAAAGCACTTTCAACAGATGTATGTTTGGGAGAAATCTTCCCGTTGATCGGGGAGTTTAGCTGGCAGTGCAGCTGCAACTCTTTCCAGTCAAAGCCGGGGCTTTGACCAGACCATATAACGCTTTAGAAGGACCTCAAGAGAGCTGTCCAATAATCAATGCCTACAAAAATCAGTGAAGTGAAGAAAGTTCTGAAGGAAAGTGGGCTGAGATTTCTCCACAAAGATGTAGAGAATGTGGCTATGCAGATTTATTTATTTATTTGTCCAGACACCTGTATATACACCCACCTATTCCTGTTTCTGCTGGAGCCTATCCCAGCCTATCCCAGCCTATCCCAGCCTATCCCAGCCTATCCCAGCCTATCCCAGCCTATCCCAGCCTATCCCAGCCTATCCCAGTTCTCTTCAGGTGACGGGCAGGTGTACCCCAGTCCATTGCAGGAGCTCATACAGAAAGACACACACACACACACACACACACACACACACACACACACACACACACACACACACACACACACACACACACACACACACACACACACACACTCACTCTGTAAAACCCAACAAAAGCACAGGGGGAACATGCAAACTCCACACAGGAAGCCTGCTGCCTGGATTTGAACCAGGAACCTTCTTGCTATCAGGCGACAGTGGTGCTCCAATTTTCTATACCATTTTTTAATCCATTGCAGGGTCACGGGGGTCTGCCGGAGCCTATCCTGGCTCATTATAGGCGAGAAGCAGGGGTCCACCCTGGACAGGTCGCCAGTCTATCACAGGGCCACATACCGAGACAAACAACCAATCACACTCACACCTACGGACAATTTAGAATAACCAAGCAACCTAACATGCATGTTTTTGGACTATGGGAGGAAGCCGGAGTACCTGGAGGGAATCCACAGAAGCACAAGGAGAACACGCAAACTCCGCACATAGAGACTCCTTTCAGGCCTGGGAGTCTAGCCAGGACCCTTCTTGCTGCGAGGCAACAGTGCTGACCACATGCTGCCCACATTGCAGACTTAAACAATATTAATCTTTCAGATACACATATTTTTCCCTCCCTCACAGAAGTGACCGTTCTTCACTCAGGATCACAGCTGGTTGATTACAGTTGACGCCCATAAACACATTCACTGTGTTGTGACTTTCTGCAAAACAAGGAATATTTAATTCTTTTTACAGTCCTGGCCCATACAGTTTTTAGTAATAGCTAGAAGTTTTTGAGCTCACATGAAGCGCGAGCACCCCTCAGCTGGATAAACCAATTAGACGAGCTCACAGCTGTGTTACTTATTCCCGCATCATACTATTTTGAACTTCTCAGTTCAAAACTCAGCCTTTCATGAGCAGGCACTAAAATAAGAAAAGAAAAGATAAGCTAACCAGATTTCAAGGCTGCAGAAAAATAAGAGACAGGAAAGCTCTTATTTTTTTGCAGTAGATGATTTACTTTCAGGTGATTTTCCTGAGTTCTCGGTCAATTTTCAATTTTGAAGAAAAATGTGAACATATTCCTTCAGTCTGTCTGTGAGATCAAAACAATTCCTAAACAAAAACAAAAGTAAAACTCATACAACAAATGTAGAGCCAACACGTAACCTAGTTTAAGTGTTTTCCATTTTCACTCTGTAGATATAAAACATTCTGACTTTCAGTTCTCAATAAACCAGATGCTTGATTCATAAAGATCTCTTTTCAGCTATTTGTAGTTGTGTAATTTCTAAAAGTATATAATAAAGTTATAACTGAACTTTGTGTGATAATCATAGGTGTAATTTCAACATTTTGAGCTCACACTTATGATTATCAACCAAATTGCTCTTCAGAACCATTATCAATAATTAAATCCAAAAAGTCCGGACATATTGACTTTCAAATACATTTGGTTTTGAGCCAATCAGTTTGAATGATTAGGCTTCATGAGTCATTACTTCTTACATTTACTTTGCAATTGTTACAAGGTTCTTTAGGCATTTGTTATTTAAAATTTCAAGGTATTAGCTAAGGGGAATGTAGTAGAATGAGGGGAAGTAGAGGGAATATAAAGTGAATTAATATGTTAGGTCCGAGTCTGCATTTATATACGTGGGTCCTATATGAGTTAAAAGTGAGCTGCAAAATGGGTCGCAGTTGAGTTTATCTGCAGGTTTCATGGTGGATTCTGTGTTTGTCCATCCAGACTCTGAGTAGGATCTACTTGGATTTTAATTTGGACCTGGCTGGTTTAGTTTCAAATATCAGCCATATGTTACTCCAACTATGTAGGAGCCCTGTTCGTAGCCCACGCCTATTTTGTGCACTTGTATTCCACACAGATCTCATATATGTAGCTCTATAAGCCTCCCATTTGGGGCCCATAATGCTGAAACCATAAGCGACTCGTGCCATTTGCCCATTTCAAGCGCAAACCTGCTCTATACACTGGTAGCCCACTTTCAATCCCGAGGGAGCCACCTGGAGATGCTGGCTGGGGGATCTCTTTAAAGTAAGCTTTTAATAGAGTCCAAATCTGTCTATCAAAAGTCCTTTGGGGCTTCTTTTCCTTCTTACTTTTATTCCATGATGAAATATCATAGTCCAGACTGACAGTGACCAGTTGCAGTCCAGGTTGTGTTGTGCACATCTTGAGCAGCTGCCACCAACTAGGACCTGACTCCCTTTGAGCTGCTCCATCTAACGAGCGGATCACCCTGGCCAAAAGGTAACTCCAATTCAATTCAATTCAATTTTATTTATATAGCACACAAGTTGTCTCTAGGTTCTTTCCAGAGAACCAGAACATGACCCATGAGCAATTATTACAGAGCAACAATTATTATTGTTGTCTCTAAAGGACAACAGCCCCTATCGTCTTCAGTCAGTTCCCATGACAACCTCCTGAACAGCTCACTTGTGACCTTTTTTAGACATGATTTTAATTACATTAAATTACACTGCACAGTCATTTCCCACGTTATACTGCTGCTCTGACAGCCAGGGGGATATTGCCATTATTTAAGAATAACGCGTTATATATGGAGGTTTATATCAGTTTTTAGGTTTTATTCAGCTCTTTTAAATCATAATCTGAGACCAGATAGGTTTTTGTAGCTAGATCCCTCTACAACTCTGAAGGAAGAGCTGAGGATGTGGGTTTTAGTGGAAGGCTTGGGGTGCTGCGGTGGTGGTGGGGAACTGTGTGAGCACAATCATTCTTTGGACTACTTACATCTTTTGTGTGTGTGTGTGTGTGTGTGTGTGTGTGTGTGTGTGTGTGTGTGTGTGTGTGTGTGTGTGTGTGTGTGTGTGTGTGTGTGTGTGTTCATGCTTCTTTCTCCTCTGCCCACACATTCTCTTTCTGGCTCCTCTCTTCCCTCGGCCTTTATGTGATCATGTTGCTTGGTAACAAGGGGAAGAATGATGAGAGGAGTAGGACGTGTTTGGTTGCCTCCTGTGTGATGTGATGTGTCCTCACATCAGCTGCAAAGAACACGGGGCACTTTGGCCTCGATAACAACAACATGACATGTGCTGTAGGTTTCAGTTCAGGTGTGAGCATGTAGAAGAAACTTTCTTGGCTATAAAGCGATCTTACAGTCACCTCTGTGTCTGTTCGTTTATTTTATGCATCTTGAATGTGAAATCTCAAATTGACATTTTTTGCAACCCCTTTTATTCACCAGTCATCTGTTATTATCATACAGATTCATGATAATAACTGAAACCGATGCGGTTTCTGACTTAGGGGGACTATGAAAGTTGTCTAAAACCAGGATATGTACTCCTTAAGTGTTTTGAAGTCATGGTTGTAGATTCTGTCAAAATCCTGCTTCCAGGCTTGGCATCAGTCAAAGACGGGGAGGTTAAATTGGTCTTTAACTTCTGCTCCGCTGGTCACTCTGCTCTGCTCAGGCACAACAGAGTGACCGGACTAAGAGTGAATGTGGGAAACTAAAGAAATCTTCTGGAAAACAGCAGTAATTTATTTGATATCCTGGAGAACAACAGCCACAATTTAAGCTCTTGCATTCAGTGTTTCCCTGTCAAAATCTGAAGGAATTAATGTAAAAGAACAGAACTGCACTGATTAACTGAAAAATATCCCTGTGTACGACTTAATGAATAAAGCAATTAGTCTCAGTCATTTGAAATATCAATTTATAATTTCCCCAGAGAGTGTTTTCTTATATTAAAAAGAAAAAATCTGACTGAATAAACAGCCTTGTATTCATTTCAGAAAAGTGCTCATCCAGTTTTTGCCATTGCAAGGCTTCCCTCTTATTTGTATCAAATTCATTTTTGCACCTTTTGGAAAAAAAAAAAGGTCACAGCATGGTTGCTAATGACAACCTGTGAGATTACCTCCCTCCTCAAGCCAGTGTGCATGTATATGAGTGCGTTTGTGCTCCAGTAAAGCCCAGTGATTGCCTCATCTGTAGCGATCAGTCGCCCCCTGCTGTTTCATGCTATTTGGCTCACAGCTATACAACATTGCCATGCCAACCGGTGGGGGCATTTCTGAAGTCAGGAGGTAAATTTAGCATCCATCTGGGATCATAGGAATGAAAATGGGCAGGTTTGGTTACTGTGAAGCCTGTAAAGCCTTGGCTGTAGCTCTAGTTACTGTCTTATCACATTAAGGAGCTCATTTAGGATCATAGTGAGTTAATTAAAGATAATTTCACTAATTAGCAGTAATCATTGATATGTAGTTTTAATTAGCTCATTCAGTTTCTTGCAATACTCCATTTAGGGGTGACAGAAACCAGGCTGACAAAGAACATTACTGTCTTTAAGTTTAACCTGGTAGGAGACAACATAACATTTTTTACCTTTTGTATTATTTCTAGTATTATTATTATTATTATTATTATTGTAATATTAAAATGAATAAAACTGTGATCCAATGATCCAAAAACATCAAATTCAGGCCAATAACTGCAAAGTGCTTGCTCATCCAGCTACAAGTAGATTCTGTAAATAAATCTCAGAGGTTGAATTTGAAAGTCCATGCCCCGTCCACCTACTGACTAATGAACTAATGTTTTCTCCAAACCCCCCCAAGTCATTCTCCGGCATTCCTGCTCCGCTGCAAGCCATTTTGGATGTCTTTTGCTGATACTAGCCTGGCTGTCACTCTCCCTATGGCACAAGGGTCATTTCTCTGATTGGTTGTAATCTATTGGCGTCCAGAGGCAGTTTCATCTGCATCTGCTGGTACGGCAATCTGGAATCAAAGAAGGATCAAGAGGAAAAGAACTAGTCTTTGCATCAAAGACTAGTTAGAGGAAAAGAATTAGGATGGTTGGCCATGGCAAGGAATATTACTGTCAATATCATATTCATGAGGGCTGTGGATCAGTGGGTAGACTCGGGCGTCCGAGGTCAGTGGATCGATCTCTAACCGTTACATGTCCCCTGAAATGCCCATTGGGGTAAAGTGTATACATTAAAGCATTGCTGTTGCTTTGTTGCTGTACTCTCTCCGAGTGGGAGAGCCTGAACAGATGTCTGCACAGATAACATGAGCTGTGGATGCTATGACCATTATCCACACTTCTCCATTTATCATCTTTGTATTATCTATGTATTATCTAGTATTGCTTTTATTTTATAGCCCTATATTGTCTGTATTTTATTGTTTTATCATTGTGCGTTCTGCTTTTATCTGTATGGTGACCTTGAATGTCATGAAAGGCGCCTATAAATAAAATGTATTATTTATTAATTTCTATTACTGTGAGTTCTCTGCTCAAGGATAAAGTTGCAGGTAGAATTTTTTAAACTACTTTTAAGTGATTTTTTTTTCTTTAACCTTTTTTTTTATATCACACAGATACTGATCTGAATTATAAGGGAATTCATTTAAAAAACCATATTACTGATTTTCATTATTATGATAATTTGGTAATTGTATAATTAATAACTGTGTCATTAACATATTTATTATGATTATCTTAATTAATGTGATAACTATAATGACTGAAGTAATGATGATGGTGATTATTGTGATGGAAATTTCTAGTCACTCTGTGAGGTCATGATGCGTACGTTCAGATCAGACCAGTATTGTGTCTGTGCAGTTTGGGTTTAGTCGTCTTCCACAGCTGCAAATATGTTGTTTTGAGAACTGCAGGTTATTTTGTCTCAAGAGCACCGAGCTCTGTTCTGTAAAACTGTTGTGCTGACGACTCTCTGTGTCATTCCTTCATCAAGACACTCGATGTATGTTTGACACACTTGCAACTGCTGTATTAAATCTACTAAAACTTGGATCTTCTCTCACGTCTTTTGTCATGATAATCTAATGAACTCAGTTTCAGCCCAGATAGTCACCTGGTGGTTTAAACATATTATACAGAGGTGTTAATACGGTTTCCCACAACAATTATTATCAATACTTTTAAATACTGTTGAGACAAAAGTGCTTCAAGTTGCTATTGCATCATTATGGTTTTTTTTTTTATTTTTGCCTACTTACTACGATTATTACAAAAATGAGTTACAAAGTAAAAAAGATCCTTTAATATTTGACAATAATTCTCTAGATTTGAAATTTTTAACATTTTTAGTATTTTATTGACTGCCCTATAAAGGGTCAAACTAAAAACAAAACAGCTCCATGAAGCTCTGCACTGCTGTCGGTTTCTGTACACTTGAAGATGCACCTGATTCACCTCATCACTATTAATTATGTATATGAATATATCATCTTTGTGATTTAAAGAACAGAGAAATTTAATGTAAGAATAAAGTCAGTGTTTTTTTTGTTTTTTTTTGTCATTTGTGGTTTATTCATACAGTGAGGGTACTCATACATAATATTTATTTTCTCTATAAAATATATTACCTTTACGTCCTGAAAGCAAAACTAGATATAAATCATCAAGTTTCATTTGATAAGAAGCAACTCATTTTCAAGTGTCAATCAAGGCAATCAACTGTATCAATGATGAAATGCTTGTAGGTTAAAAAAAAAAAAAAAATCACATTCTAGTAAAGGAACATTTCCTTCTGTCTAGCAAATCCACACGGCTCTAGCACGCGGCCCACTGTCCATCAACACAGACAACAATGATCATTTTGGGTTTTTTTAGAGTAGCAAACACTGCTGAAGTGCTGCAGCTGCAGAAAGAGTTGAGCAGGGTTTCATGTGAGGGAGAAGCAAAGACAGGAAACTCAGTTGAGATGAAGAGGAAGCAAAGAGGGTTTCAAAAGAAGCAGGCGACTGATGCGTGACGAAGTCTGTCATCTTCTCCCCCAGGTCTCGCCTCCACTCTTTGTGTTCTTGTTGGATGAAGATCTCCACAGCTGCCGTGTAAACGCAGGCCGGACAGAGGCAGGAAAACTCTCACAGCAGCTCACTGTGACCAGGTGCTGAGTTGATGCTGTCTGTGACTGGAAGAAGACCATCCAAAAACAACACAGAAAAACAAAAAAAAAACCAAACCCTGCATTAATATGATTTGATCAGCACTTTCATCTTTTCAGCTGTTCAGCAACAGATATGCAGCTATTTACAGGCAGCAGTTCACAAAAGTGTCAATGCAGCTGATCACACTTGACTCATGCTGTGTAACATCTGCTACACGATCACACGCATAAACACACACACATATACAGAGAAACAGAGAGACATGTACCAGACAAGTCCAGTGACTTATTTCTGTTTTGTGGTAGTCTAGGTTTTTTCACAGGGGCTTTGCGATTTGGGGGCTTCTCAACGTTATTAGGGCTTTCCCTTTCAGTGCCTGAGATCAGTGAGGGACAGGAAACAGAAAGTAACAGTTAGATATGGACGCTTTACACACACACACACACACACACACACACCGCACAAAGCAACAAAACATGTTTTCCTTGCACAAATGGGTGCACCTCCCCACCCCGCCCTCATCGCCATAACACTGGCACACTTTGTGTACGCAAGGCTTCAATCTAATATAGACTGGATGCTGTTTTCTAGGCCTGGGGGAGCGGTGAATTAAAAACAGATGGGATTCTGAAGTGGAAATCACCGCATGGGCTCAGGAGCACATCTGAAACCATCATCAGTGAACATCATCAGTGCTTCTGCAAATGGAAGTTAAAATCCCATCATGGATGGCAAAAAAAAAAAAAAAAAAAAGTGCTAACAAATACCAGTATCATCTCTCTGAGGTAAACTAGCAAATTGGTGTGTGGTTGTGTGGTCTCTGATGTCGTAAGCCTATCCAGAGACATCCAGAGGCAGCTTCTTCTGCATCTGTTGGTGCTGCTGTCCTCTGGGGATCGAAGGTGAATCCAGAGGAACCCGACTCTTTCTTTGTATCCTGGGGTCAGGATGGCTGGCCGGGCTACTTTCTCCTCAGATTAATAGGTCCTCCTGAAATCCAGACTTGTTACCCACTAACAACACTTCCAGTAATAATCCAGTCCTGTGCTTTTGCAAATCCTTGCCTTCTGTATTTACTTACAGTTTACATTGCGCCCCATCTACTCTGGAAATAATGTTGTTTTGCAACAACCTATCAGATGAACAATAAGTGAGTTTTAATTATACCTGCATCACAGGACATCGCCTTTCTGTTCCTTTGTGGTTTTACTGGTGCCTGAGGTCTCAGTCCTTCCTCACCTGGAAACCACATGAGAGACATTTGCTAAACTGTACACGCGGCGTTTAGGAAACTGCTGTTCATTACACAGTTCAATGTCCCACCCCCCCGTCTCACTACTTCCCCCCCCTTCCCCCGCACATGTTTATGCTTCTAAATACACACATAACTCCACAGCGTATTGATTTAGTAATTCTGTGTCTGAGCTTTGTTTTAAACCAAGGGTCATGTGATGGCCAATTTAAAGTTCTTTTTTGATGTGTGTGGACTAACATGCTTGCTTGTGTCTCTTGATTGGTATTTTCATTCCAGGTACCTTGACTTGCGGCTCTGTCCGGCAGCCCATGTTTGTTGACAGGAGGCGGTAAAGGAGGAGGCGGTAAGCTCCTGTCATTGGCTGATTCTTTAGGGAAAGTAACGAGCGAGGAGGTCTTTGGCTTGAACAGTAAAACATACGAAGAAGTCACAATGACATAAAAAGCATAAGGAAGCAGAAAATCTGCTAGTTTTAAACATTTGGAGAGTATTTTTGATTTTTATTCACGCTTGAAGAGATTGAATGCATAAGAATGATGTGACTGGCTTCTTGATTTCTAAAGTATTATCTCAAAGAACTCTACAAAAATAAAGTATAGACAGTCATGTGAAAAAGAAAGTTTAATTCAATTTTAAGGTTTTGTGTATCAGGATATAACAAGATAATCTGGTCCTTACTGAGTCTTAAACATAACATAGCACGTAACATTTTACACCACGTCAAAACGTATCTAACAGAAACTAATCCAGAGAAGCAGTTTTGTTAAAAGTGTAGTAGCATCTTTGGTAGCAATCATTTGTAATCCTTTTCAGTAAAGTGTTAGTTTTAACACTGTTGGGGAGGAATTTTCTTTATGGCGTTGCTTCGGTTAATTGCGGTTTGTAGGCAGTTATTTATGCACAGGTCTCCTAAGGGTTCGCTTCAGCCTGGCTGAGGTCTGGACTTTGACTGGGTCACTGCAACGATTGATTGTTTTCCTTTTCAAGCATTCTGTTATAGATTTACTGGGGTGTTTGGGATTATTGTCCTGCTGCATGAGCCAATTTCAGCCAAGCTTCTGCTGTCAGACAGATGGCCTCGCATTTCATCCTGGAATAAAGTATTAAAGATACTAGTTCCTGGTCACTGCAAGTCACTGCAAAATTGCTCAGAATACAAGAAAAGAAGATAAAAAAGAGTTCAAATTATGACTCCTCCACCTCCAGGCTGGACAGTTGGTGTGAGGTGTTTGTGCTGGCATACGCTCTTCGTCTTTAAATCCCTTTGCAGATTGATGGGCAGCAACAGCTGGTTTCTTCTATCATTACTGATGCCTTTCCTCCTTGGCATTGTGTTAAAACATACTTGACTACAAAACTGCCTAAACTGCTTTTATAGATATATAATAAATTAATCAAGTGTGATTGATTAGCAGAACCTTGTAGCTACTTTGATTCTTCTGAAAATAAATGCTATTTTAGTTTATAACTAACTGGATTTTGGTTTTGTGAAATATGTAACAACGGGGTGTTTTATCTCATTTTAAAAGCCCTGATAAAACAAACTTGCTATCTTATTGACGTGACTGTAGATGTAAGACAAAACATGCCTGTAAAACATGTGCTTTGCTTATTTTACCTTTTCAGGAATCGGAGGGGGTTGACCTTCAGAATCTTGTCTTTTTTCTTTCTCTCGCCTCTCCATCTTTTCAAGCTCGTTCTCGTCTTCTCCTTCCTCCTCTACATCAAAAGATAAAAGGGAATTGATTACCACGCAAGCGTGAGTCAATACGCTTCTGCAGTCATTTAGTGACAAGATCTTAACATGCTAAAATCCGATCTTCTTCCTGACCTGCAGCACATCAGCACCATCAGCATGTGCAACCAGAATCGTACCTGGCAGGGCGTCTGAGCTCTCGCGCCGATGTCTCTGCCTCAGCTTGGACAGGTTTGGTTTACTGCTTTGTGGTGGCGGTTCTGGTTTAGATGCACAGAGAGACGCTCGACAGACAGAGAGGCCTCCTCCGCTGCTCCTCCACCCCTCTGCAGTGCCTCCACCTACATCTGGACAGGTGCGCTTGTCTCCCAGCGAGTCCTGCGAATGCCACTCTATGGCTGCTGCCTCTATGCTTTTCGGAGTGTCACTTTCCTGTTTTGGTGAGGGCGTCATATCCGAAGGGTACGGAGGCAGTGGCCTTTGAGCCAAATGAAGTGCCTTGACTTGTCTGTCCGTCTTTCTTCCCGGTTGTCTGCTGTCAGTCCACTGACTGTCCACCTGGATGTCCATCGGCCTGTTCTCCGACCACGATCTTTCTATCTGCCTGCCGCCCATCCACTGTCTTTCTATCTTTCTGTCTATCTGTCGCTGGGTATGTCTGTCCACAGTCCACTGTCTCTCCACGTGCCTGTCTGGATGTCTGCTCTCGGTCCAGTACCTGTCGCTTTGTTTGTCAGTCATTCTCAGCTCTCCAAAAGTTTGTTCTTTTAGTCTGTCATCAAACCACTGCCTCTCCACATGCTGATTGCTTGGCCGGTCCTCCATCATCCACTCCTTGTCCGCCTGCAGCACCTCTGTTGTCCTCTGTTTGTCGTCTGCCCAGTACTTGTCTGTCTCCACCGGCCGTTCAAACACAGCATCCACTTCAGATATCTGTCCAACCACAAGATGAGCAGAAATCAGAGACTGAAGATGGCAAACTCCATAACAGAAGTGAATCGAGCTGACTGTACCTCTTTAGGAGAATAAAAGGGGTGTGTGCCTCCTCCCACGCTCGGGTGGGGGATGCCTGGCACCGGCGGCGGGCTCAGAACGAGAGTGCTTTTCCCCTGAAGATCACTAATTTTCCCATCAGCCCCCTCGCTGGGCGATCTGGCAGCAGACCTTGGAGGCTGGAGGAGAGTGTATACATTCTCCATTGCTGTCCTGAAAGGTAAACATCTTCTAATTTATTGCACATATCAAAAAAATTGCAAATGCACCTACAATGTTTCAAACTTTGAGAAGTCGGTAAGAGAGAAGCATCATTACTCTGACAGAAATCTGATATTTCACTATCCACTTTGTTCCACATGAAGCGTGTCCATTTCTAAACAGCTGGTTGAATTTAGGCTCCAGAACGGCACTGCCAGCTGTCAACCACACCTGTGTAAACGCTACAGCATCAGCAGGCTTTTGCCTCACCAGCTATCAGCCTTTTTTTCGTATTAACAGAGAAAGAGAAACAACAGTTACTGAGTATTCAAGAGGTACAGAGCTGCTGACCTGAGCAGAGAAAAACCGAGAAGAGCTGAGCAGAAACTCTAAGACTGCATCCTTATCTGAAATGTCACGTGGACATTGTCTTCTGTGTTCAAGGGCACACGTGTGTGTTTCTACTATACACTAGCCTTGTGGGGGCCGTAGCAACAGGGTGACACCCGTCGCCGTGCACCTCCGCTTCCGACTCAGGCCCCAGATTGGACAGAGTTTGGTTGCGGTTCTTCCGGAAGCCGAAGATCGCCAGCATGTTCCTCCTCTTCTTCCTCCTCAGAGAGTGCGCTTTGTGCAGAGATGACAGCTGACTGAAAGAGGTGAGACAAGTCGAATGTCACAAACACTCTGACACCCACGCAGAGTCCAGTTCAGCACAGCCGTCATGTGCGTTCACAGCCGAGCCCCTTCTATGAGGATGTCGCTGAATTCATCGCAGCCATCTGGGCCGGTTGTTTGCTCTGCTGCTGCAACCTGACCGTTGCTAGGATACATCTCTTGCTACAAAACACTGAATCTTCAGTGCACTTTTTAATACTGTAAGTGTAATAATAATTTGAGTACCAATCTTTAAGTGCATAAGATCGCCAGAGTGTATTATTCTGATGAGAAGAATAAAGTGTGTTTTTATATTTAATAAACTCCGGGCTCTCCGTGATTTAGCTTTTTAAATCTAAAGTAAACGTACTTTATCATATTCAAGAGTTAATTAATCTTGTGTTTAACAAAATCACAAACCGCTTGTGATGTAAGCTCATAAAGCACAAAGCTCAAATTCTGTGATCAAGAATGAAATCAAACCAATTATTGTCATCTCAAACATCTGCAGCCAACCGGCACCTCTACTCATGGCAAACGTGACCAGCTCTGTGTTTCACTGAGCAACACACTGGTGTTATAGACACAACCACTATGAATGAATAAATATAAAGCCCTCAGCCAATTATAAAACTTTAGCCAGTTAAAATAATGGATTAGCTGGAACCCAGCAGGCTTTACAACTGATTTTCAGTCAATGTTTTGAGTTTAAATGTGAAGGTTGGATTATAAAAATTGAATAAATAAAGAATTAATATGGAAATGGATGAAAGCAGCACTCTGCAGCTTTGAGGGCTGACAGAATATGAGCTTACAGCAAGACAACAATGAAAGTTAACTCTTGAGGCAGTTGACTTGCATCAAAATAAATAGCTATTTTAATCATCTGACAAGGTCCAAAAATGTCATTCCACTTAAGTGATAGCATGGATAGGGTCCCCACAGACAAACTGGCGTATTACAGCTTTGTAAAACTACATCGAAAATACAAATCAAACTTTGTGTCCAGGCATCTCCTCCTAGTAGCTGTTCAAGTTGACTACCAGTGCAATGGAAACTATCTTATCCTCACTATTACTTACGTGGAATAACATTGTTGAGTCTTGTCAGAGGGTTAAAATAGCGATTTATTTTGACATACGTAGACTGACCCCCGTGCTTGTCTTCAAATGTGCTGTTCTCACTGGAAACTGCTTCGATTCACTGCATTTAGGTCCCAAAGGCAAAGGTTTGCACTTGCTTTAACTCCAGAATGTCTCGTTAAATGCATCTGTACATGGATTTTGACGTCATGTTGGATACTGCTGAATAGAAACGAACTTGGTGTCAAACATTCTTTTAACTCTTCCCTTTTTTCTTTTCATCAACATCATTCTCCACACACATATTTAAACTAATCAAACTAACAAATCAACTTAGCCTCACCCACACAGGAATTCAACCTCGTCATGTAAGTCTTCAGAAAAAAAGCAAGCAGAGGTCTTTCCTTTGTTAAATTGCTAAAGAAGTACCAGCACCGTTCATTTAACCCTGCAGTGGAGCTGAGGTGCCCTGTTGCTAAGGGAACTCAGTGAGTTGCTTCTGCTTCTCAGCCACATCTCCTCACAGGGCCGTCAAACAGCTGCTGCTAGTTCAGAGCGCTGCTCCTCACTAAGATCAAGAAAGTGGATCACATAACTCCAGCCCTCAGCTCTGTACACTGGCCTCCAGTCTGTGAAAGGATTGATTTCAAAGTACTAGTGTAACTTTATAAAGCGGCAATTGCCTTGGGGTCAGACTATGCTTCGGACCTCCCGGTTCGTTACGTAGCAGCTAGAGCCTCCAAGGCCTTCAGGGCCAGGTCTACTTTCTGCTCCCAAAATCAGAACTAACGTGGAGAGGCGGTGTTCAGATTTTATGCTTCTCATATGTGGAACAAACTCCCAGAAAACTCTTATCCGTTTTAATTCAAGGTTAAAAACATTTATATATTGATTTGCTTATCAAAGCAGTTGTCAAGTCCCAACGCTGCACAGGAGCTTTCATTTTTGTGCATTTATCTGTACTATTCTATTTTCATTTTTCCTGTTTAATGTTATGAGTTGTTTTAATTTTCATTTTTAATGTACTTTTAAACATTTGTTTTGCATCTTAAAAGGATATGTGCTTTACAAATAAACTTGCCTTGCCCCTTCTGCCTTAGTTTTTAATGGAAAACACACCAAGTACTAAACCAACACAAGATAATACCAGTGATGATTACCAAAGGACCTATGTTGCTGATACAACAAACCCACCTGCAAGGCCAATCCTGGGTGTGGGGGGTTGTTTTTTTTTTTTTAGTGAATCGCCTCAAATGTTTCCATATCAGCCTAATAAATTATACTTGACTATAAATGCAAAAGCTCAAGTACGTTTTCTTATTACGGACGTTTTTAATGTTTTCACGCCGAGTTGTCTGACTGAAATGACGTTTAGAAGCAAATGTTTTTCTGTCCCCTAAGATCTCTTTCACCAGTGAGGCCACAACTTTCACAGTCTCTTACTTTAAATATATTTCACCTATTTAGATCACATCTACTCGGTCTCCAGTCCCTACACAAACAGAGTGAAAGTTTGGTCTGTATAGCTGGAAGGAAGTCAGAGTTGTTCTAGGACGTCAGCCCTTCGGCACTGATTCTGTTCATAACGTTTATGGATGCATTTGCTCGTCACAGTAGCTTTGAGGCGACCAGATGTTGATTGTAATGGATTACCCATCTCAAGTATGAAGTCTCTCTGTCGATTTTCACTGTCATTCAAAATAATGGAAAATGGTAATCTTGCAACCGTAAGGACTTCATTTCCAAAGTCGCAGCCCACTCAGGAACACGGCAGTAATTTCCAGTAAATGAAATCTGCGGGCTGAACTTGTAAAATTGAGGGGGACGTTTTTTAAGTAGAGCAGACACAGTTGTAACTGAAGACAAAAATAGCAGTGACAGAAACAGGAAAGCAACTCATACCTATCAGGCAGAACTCTTTTTGAATAAAAATCTGGGAGTCCATCATCCAGAGGGCTTATTCCTCCATTTTCACTGCAGTGCTGTGCACACAGAGACATACTCTTCAGAGAGGTCACTTATGTAGGTTTCATTTGGAAATTTTATATATGCAACAAATCAAATATATTATATTGCTTTCACTGGAAGGACATCATTTCATTTCAGGCCTCTACTTTAAAGAGATGATATTTCAGAGAACTCAGGAAATATGAGAGTCGTCCAAAGACGGATAGACAGACATATATATGTGTCCAGAAGAAAAGAGTGGCCCTACTGTCTCAGCAGAGATGTTCCCTGCCTTGTGCCTCCGTGGAGGTCTGGGTCGAACTCGTGTCACATGATGGAGAGGCAGACCCTGCGTAGGCAGCTCGGAGAGGCCCTCCCAGGATGCTGAGTGGGAAAGCGGCGATGAGTACGATGGCACAGATGGAGGTGGAGAAGAGCTGGAGTCGTCACACAGGCCTGATGAAGAGGGACAAAAGGCAAAGAGAGGATTGGAAGGTAAGGCAATGAGAAGGAGCTGTCACAGAGGAAAACAAGTGAGGGGCACTTCAGCTTCTAAAGTTTAAAACAATTTTTTATCACTCTGACACACACTGACTCAAAGAGCCATTAACAGACTGCTAAGGAAAAAAATAAAAACATAATAATGGAGCTCTGAGGGACAGGAATGGCTCAGGGCTAGATGGAAGTGGTGAGAGTGGAGGATAAGAGGGGATACAGTAACACTAACTCAGCCTGGTGGAGACGGGTCGTATTCTCCTTGTTCTAGAGCTGCGCTTCTTGATGGCTATTGTGTCCTAGAAGGAAAAAAAAAAGATATTCAGATGCTGAGGAATAGCAATGGAGAAAAAGGGGCAATCAGTACTTTTGTCAGTGGACAATAATCTAATCAAGGCTCTCGGCAAAGGCACATGCACAAGCTGACAGTACGCCAACAGGAAATAGCAGAAACAAATTTTGAAATAGAGGGAGAATAACATTAAAAACAAAGATTTTAAAGGAAGAATAAAAAAAAAACCCTTGTAAGGTCAGCCCAAAAGCAGACCCCAAGATAATTAATGAAGTCTCCAACGTTCCTAGAAATCATCAAGCCACCTACAGAAATCTGTTGTCGTAGCTGATCAAAGTTCAGGGATCGGCTATCACAAAGAGACTCCACAGGTTTGGTCTTTATGTAAGGTGTGCAAGAATAAAAAAGAATATCAGAGGAACATTAGGTTTAACAGAAAACCTTTAATCAGAGACTAGAACTTCTAAACAGAAGGAAACATGCCTATAAAGCTGAATTATTTGGGCAGAGTAATGAGTTCGGCATACACCTAAATAAATAAATAAAAAACAACACAACAATAGTAAAGCATGAAGGGGTAAATGTCATGGTTTGGGACTGATTTGCTGCAGAAAGTGTGTATCAGAGAGTGTGTGGAGAAAACTGACACTGTGGACAGACCCAAAACATTGCAAAAAATCTACCAAGGAATGGGTCAAATTTAATAGAACATTATGAAAGGGTCACATCAACATCTAGGTTTAAATCCCTAGAGATGCTAAAGAGTTATTTAAATCCAGATGTGCATAGATGAAATCCCTGAAACATTGCACATCTAAAATAATTCTTTGAGGATCATGGAAAACATTCTGCCACAGAGTTTGGTTGTGGTTTCTAGAGACACTGATAGGTGGTTAAAGTAAACGTCTTAATGACATATTTCAACAAAATCAGGGAAGTGGTACAGTATAACATGTCCTGGCTTATACCCAGAAGGAATTTTTTTAAATTAAAGTTTCTTATTTTGCTTAAGCGATGCAGTTCCAACACCTTCATGAATAGATTAGAAATGTTTATATTTTTTAGTAAAGACTTGAAGATTTAACAAGATGTCCTGCTTTTTCACACGAGATGTAAGCCTTCAGAAAATGTTGGAGTTATGCTTCAATCACTCCAATCAGTGCAAGCGTCTAAAGGCCACGGCAAAATAGAATTGACAACACATCATCAATTCAAGGATTGTTAAAGTGTCTACAATGGAGGAGCGGGGAGCTTTCAAAATTTTTGACCTTTAACTGTGCTGTCAGGAAAGCAAGAATAACGTTTCAGATGCTAAAACCCAGAGGTGCAGCCCTCATTCCTGGCAGTTCTGTGAAGATAAACCACTAGTTTTGATTAGTCGACATACTTAATTGTAAAATTGTGGTGCAATGTGGAAGGAATCTAATAATTTATGGAGACAGAACTTAAGAAGAAAACTATTTAATATTGCAGTTACACAGAAGTGGAGTAGTGTCCAAAAAACAATTTGAACTTTCCATGACGGATAGAAATTGAAAATAGAATACGGCCTGAAAATATATTGTGGAAGATTCGGGGAATATATGGGAAAGTCACATTAATCCTATCCCCGAGTCCAGGAGAATATAATATAATAGTTTTTGTTTGCAGGACTGAAATGTATTGAGTGAGGTTGACAGAAACAAAGCAAATGCTGCAGGCAGTATCTCAAAATTAATCTTAGCTGGTAGCAAGATAGACCCCTGCAGAGGCAGCTGCAGGCTTTTTTTAATATTTACTCCATTTAAATTAGCAACATCATTACATGTTAAAAAAGAGAAAAAAGACAGTTAGAATTATGGAAGAATAAAGTATCACTTGAAAAAAATAAAGACAATCACACATTGCACACACATGCACCTCGCTACCCATACTCACGATGCTGGTACCGAGCTCCTCGTCTGTGATGTCCAGAGAGTCTCTGTGTCTGTTAAACCTCCAAGCTGCTCCATCCTCACACGTCCCCTCCCAGCATTTGATATGAGACACCTGCCGGGTCTGAGACAGAAGACACTTTAGTTTTGACACTCACTCTGTGTGTTTTTCACACCGTTTCACAGTAATGCTTTGTGTTTACCAGGGTCTTATGGGTAGCGTAGAGCTCCTGCAGAATTTGGTCCACGATGGAGTTGGTGAGATAGGAAACCACAGACAGCTTTACTTCTCTGAAGTGGATTAAGTTAGAGGAAAGAGAGAGAGGCAGATGGGAAAGTGAAAGTAAATCAATATAATTATCAAATTCAGACTTTTGTTGCAGCTTCAGCCCTCTCTTACTCCAAAGCTCTGTGAATGTCCTGCGCTGCTCTTTCCATAAGGGCAGTGCGAATTGCAGAGCGGGGGATGGACACGCGCTCGGAGACAGATGAGAGAGTAGGACTTAATCTCTCGGCTGCAGAAGACGATAAAGGACAGAGCTCCCGGCAGAGGGACACCATTGAGTCAACAATCACCTGCAATAGATGCCAGTTATCAGTGTCTCTGTCATCTGTCAGATCACTTTGAGAAAGAACGCTTTCAGATCTACCTGCAATTCCTTATCTGCAGCTTTGGCAAGTTCACCAGCCAGAGAGTCCAGTCTCTGCCGCACCGGCCCGTCCACGGACAGCACATGAGCCAGCTCACACAGCGAAGGGTAGAGCTTGGAGCAACAGAAAGCAAGGATTCATTCAAATCTGGTGTGACGATAACACAAACACTACAATTCTACATTTCAAATCACTCACAGCGCGAGAGTTCCTGGCCTCTTTCAGCACTTGCTTAGCAGCTTGAACCTCCTCCACCTCTCCAACGCCTCGTAACAAACAGACCTGCTGTTGGACACGGACACACAGGCGCTCCATCACCTTGGAAACAGAAAGGCAGACAGGCGTTAACACAAAACACTAAAAAACATGGAGGTGAGCACACGCAGAAGATTTCTACCTGTTCGGCAGTGCTGGTGACCAGGCCCTGATGCAGACGCAGAGCCTGTCTCTGAGAGAAACGTTGGGTTTGGTTGTTCCTCACCAGAGCACGCTGGATCTGCGCAGCAGAGTGGTACATGACCATGAAATCATGATACGGGCATAAGATGTGTTAAAAATGGGCCGGGAGTCATGTTGTGTCATTTCATATCATTATATCATCATCATTAAAAAGACATATCATGAGCTTTTTTCAAAAGTTGAAACAATTTTGTAAGGTCTTAATGAAATGTGACATTTTTGGTCAAAATAAAGCAGGATACAAAACAAATTCTCCAGCGATTTGTCTGTGTCTTCTGTATTAAGAACACCGAGGATCCTCCGAACAAAATTAGTAATATATTGTAATTTTGGAGTTAATTTCAAACCTCCAAATACCTTCTCAGCACAGAAAAAAAATAATTTTTTCATCCCCTGTCCCCTTCAAGGTTAAGAGGAATGTGCTTTTTTTTCCCAACAAGTCTTTTAAACTTTTGAGTGTTCTCCAAACAAACTTTATATTTATTCAAGCTGTTCTTTTCTACTTCCCAGTGTAAGTCTGCTGTAGACAATGTTGATTAATTTCCTGTATCTTCTTACAAACAAGGGGAAAGAATGATTGGAATATTTAGGTTAAACTGCATTCAGGACCATGGACAGCGGATATTAAGACACACTTTATGGAAGGTGCCTGCTCTTGATCTAAAGTGTTGGCAGTTTTGCAGAAAACAATTTGATGGATCACTCTCTTTCTTCTTGCTGCAATAATTTTATTACCATTGAAAGTTTGAGACGAGATAAGATGGCAATTCCACCAGTTTGTGAAGAACTATGCTGATTTCTTAAGCAGTACGGTTTATGTGATAAAATGCCTCTTTTATTACACAAAAATGGGATGTCTGGCCTTTAACTCACAGATAAAGATTACATACAGTCTCATATACTCATATTTTATCATAGCAACAGTCTCTTTGTCAACAAACTTAAAAAAAAACTAATTTCATTTGATGAATCAGTGATTTAAATGTAAATGAAAGAATTATAATGGAACGTAACTCAAGTTTAAATTAAGTATTCAAAATGAAGATGCTTTTGAAAAATACACTTTATTGAATTATTTTTCAAAAGCTTAAACTATTTCCTGAGGTACTAATGACATTTCTCAAACACAATTTATTAGAATTCCACAGGGATACTGAAGAAAAGCAACATATTTCCACCATGTTTTTACACCGTTGTTTAAAACAGCCTGTTTAGAGGGTAAAGTCGTCAACTTGACTCAACTCCACAGATCTTTTCTGCAGGGTTTGCCTTTTTTTAAACTAGTGCTGCACCTTTACACTGCCTACCTGCAAGAACAGCAACTGCAGGATGATGTGGAACTTGCTGTACATGAACATGTGGAAGCTGAATAGTGCTTCAGGGATCTGGGTCTGTGATGTCACAGGACCCTGCAAATTTGAACAGCTCGCTTAACATAGATAAGCGAGCAAAGACCTAAGTGACCCCAAAATGATATGCTTGTGTTATGTTAACTTTTTCATTTGCTAATCACTTTAGACACCCAAGTGTATTTTCATAAGGAAGTAAAGAAGATGTATACCCTTTAATCAATCAATCAATCAATCAATCAATCAATCAATCAATCAATCAATCAATCAATCAATCAATACTTTAGTTATAAGGTACTTTAAGATGACACAAGGAAACCAAAGTGCTGCACAGGTAAATAAAAATATGACACCCCTCCCATAAAATACAAATAAAATCAGTAAGCAATTCAGTTAATCCGCCAGACTGATTGAGGCTGTTACTAACCTTGGTCAGGGCCTGATCCATCCTCTCAGGGGTGCTGCGGTACGCCTGGCTGATGTCACTCAGGGGCAGGGGCATATACTGCAAGGTAAAATTACTGAGATAGGGGGGAGCAGAAGGTGAAGGGAGGGATCAAGTTAGTGGAGGAGAAAGCTTTGGGTTTAATAGAGAAATTAAAACGAGTTCTGATTTCAGATTAGTAAAGGTGTACACCCCCACCAGACAAAGAACGCAACACATTTCTCCTGCTATGTGACTAACACGCTGTAAGCCTGGACCATTTAAGATAGCAAAATGGAAAGCAACATCCTGCGGCACTCATGTTGCAACTTTTAATGAAATTACATTTTCTGAAAAAAGGAAGTAAGATGGTTAATTAAAATCAGCTCTTACAGTAGACTCGGAGTATGAAGTAAGCTTTTATTCATAGAGTAAACTGCATCAAACGCACACACAAATAAATGATATCACAAAGTTCTTACTGTTCCAGGGCTCGGGCCACATCCAGAAATCCTGCTGCAGAGGTGTTGTTGCGATCCCATGTCACACTCCTGCAGGGCAAGGTTGTGAGTTGCAGACCCTTTAAACCTCACTACACTGCAAGTACTCTGACACAACCTTATTCTCTAACTCTTTCCTTCACCTGAGCGTGGTGTTGATCTGCAGGGCTTTGCTGAGCATCTTGGCTCCGATGTCATCCATGTTGTTCCCGCTCAGGTCCACTTTTCTCAGGCAGGTGTTGCTGCCCAAGGCATTGACCACGACTGTGCCCCGCGAACGCAGACGAGAGTCCGACAGGGACAGAGACTGCAGGGCCTGGAGAGGAATGGTGGAAAAAAAAAATCATGTGCTTTTAAGAAGTTATCTGTGTCAGGGACTTTGAAAATATAGCTCTGTGTGTGTGTGTGTGTGTGTGTGTGCGCGTGGGGGTTATAACAGTGTGAGAAATATTAATATTAAAATATTAAGACGGCAGAAAAGTGCAGCGGTAAATTTTACTGCGCGGTGAGGTGATAGCTTGCCGACATGACTTCACATGTCACTTGCATGAAATATTTAAAATGTGTGAGTAGCGATGAAGAACTAGTCCTGGATGTTAACTGAAAAACAGTAATAATTCATCATGATGACACATCTAAAGTGAAACATAATGAAAAAATGATGCATCCATGTATTAAGAATGCTATTACGAATGTATATTGACATGATCCTTTCACTGAACTGTTTTTTTAATAATACATGAACAAGCTTATCACCATTTTAAAGGTCCCATATTATGCAATTTTGATACATATTGATCAGCAGCACAACAGGATCGTTTTACTTTGGCTGAATTTTTCATTAGCATCTTGTTTAGCCTCCCCCTCCCACTGCTCTCCAATCACTCTACGGTTATTGATTACCTTGCTAAACCAATTGTGTTACTGCCAGTCATGTGCCACAGAGGCAGACACATTTGTAGGATGTTTCTTTTTGAACTGAATCATGTCTGAGGGGAGGCAGGCCTGACCCCACATGGAATTAGACGAATGGGTGGGGTTGAGCTGTGTTTGGAGTTTAGAGGATCAATGTGCATATGCAATTAATGCTTGCATAAGCAGAAGTTTTGAAAAACAAAAAATCCTGCTATGACTGCCTTTTTAAAGCTTTTATTTATTCTTTAATCAGATATGCACCTCTTAAAATGATAGCTAGATGGCCTGAAAACTAGGTATATGCCAGTTTAAGACAATTCTGAATCTCTGAACGATAGGAAAAGCTTCAAATGGGCCCTTTAAAGCATGTTTTTATCAGCCAAATTTTCTCGTGTTATCACTCACACATTCCTCTTCCTGTATGAGTTGCACCAACTTCTGCAAGACTTCATCCAGAACCCTGCAGACACAAATACATATATACTCACACACGCAGTACACCCATAAATAACCACAGTACAGCGTGACATCGAGTGCTGGCAGCACCTGTTTTTGATGTTGAAGTTCTTGCCCAGATAAAGGTGTTTCAGGGAGGGGTGTCTTGAGAGGGCAGGAAGTACTGTGAGCAAGTCTGCATCTAGACCTGTCAAAGCACACACACACATAAGCAGGGCTCAGCTTGGCATGACTCATTAGCAGCCCACTCAGCCCCCTTTTTTTTTTTTTTTTTTTTTACAACAAAACTAAAAGTCAAGGTCACAGTGGGGTATGTGCTGCAGCATGTCCCGGTACCATTGTCGGAGATATCCAGAGTTCCGATGGAGGACACTCTGGGGAAGAGTTCCTGGATTACGGCAGCTCCTGCAGATCTTAGCTGAGGGGAAACAAGGGAAAACCAACATGTGCACAGACATGAATCACAGTCATTTAGCCGGTGGGGAATTTTTATGTTTGCCACAGTGGAGCAAATTTATGGATGTCTTTTTATGTCACTGCAAAGACTTTGAAACTTACTGAGTCGTAAGCTTTACTTTGCATATGATCAGCTGGCTACACACTTAGTATTTAACACTTTTCCAATATTTTGCAGGTTGCAGATAAGAAACACATTAGTATAATCTAAGTAATCAGTCTAATATTCTGGCTGTGTAATATTCTTGCTTCCTGACGTTCTCGTGAATTTCGCCTGCTCATCACGCCACTAGCTTAGCCAAATGGTTATCTTGTTCTTGTGCACGGCAGGCGATAAGTCTTTGTGGGTGCACCATCAAAAGCAAGTTTTATATTAAGTAAAAGATCTGAATGCTTAATCACTGCCAGTCAGTAGGTTAAATGCTGCTACGCTTCTTTTCAATGTGCTTTTAAACAGCAATGTGGACATGTATACACAGAAATCTCCCTTATCCAGGATGGATAAGCTGAACCGTTGAACTTGTTCTGGAGCTGTCTGTCTCATGTTAAACTGATGAATGAGACACTCAAACAATCTAATCACCCGTATAGGCAGCGTAAAGGCTCACAGTTAATATTTGTTTGTACCGCTATGCTGATAGTGTGTATTTTGCGCTGAGCACTTCAGAAACACCAGAAGCACCAGCTTGACCCGTTCTGTGGACAGCCACCGGAGTGGCTGCTCTGAGCAGGTACTTTTTAAAACCGATCCTCTTCTAATGGGCCGTTATTTGAAATCCACTGCAGGCTGTGAAACGGAGTTCTTACCTCGCAGCTGCTGATGTCCAGATGGAGATCATTGATGTGGGGATTGGAGGTTAACCCTGTCAGGAGAGCCCTGAGCGGACAGGAAGAAGAGAAGTTACTTACAGAGAAACAAACGGAAAAATGCCGACATGGACGAGCCGGTACCCCAACATCTCACTGAAAGTATAGTTCTTTCCATCTGAAAAGTGATTACATTAAAATCAAAATTGTCATCTATTCCTACATGCCTTTACTATGTGACAGAGAAAATCAATAAAAATATGAGCAGAAAAGATTTACTGTTTATTTTACAGGGGGTATATACAGAGGTCTATAAGCAGGTTTGTCGGCATTCTGAAATACTGATCATAAATCATTGCATTATATTTTTAACCCTCACAGCGCTTTGAGGGTTAAGTGTTTAACTTTAATTACCATCACAGGTGTCTTCAGTATTTCTAATCAGGCCAATTTAAAGTGATACCTGCCACTGCATAGTTTGGGTTGTGCGCACCACACTGAACATAAACCAGAGGAAGCAGAGCAGAGAGCTGTGGTGTTCCTGTATAAAGCTGCATATATTATCATAAAGTAGTGGTCCATGGGACGGTGCATCAAAATATTCAATGAAGTGTGCTATGATTTTAGTCCATGCCATTTTCATTTGTTATTTTGTTAAATATTCAACTGAATCAAACATGAAAAGCAAAGTCGTACCTGTGTTAAAATAGCATAAACAGCAAAGAATGCCTTTATCTTTTATAAGTTTCAAGCTTTTTTTGTTATTTTCTTTTTAAACCAGATAATTTGTGCATGCCTGTTAAAGGCCTGGTTAGCACAGCGAAGCATATCTGTGTGCTTCCTTTCTCCTGCCACGGCAGTTGAGCTAGGGAAAGGAAAACAGGATAGGAAAATAAGAGGCACCTCAGAACATCAGGGGGCAGCTTCATGGAGGCCAGGCTGACGTGAGTGAGGCTGAAAGCTGAGCTGAAGAACTGACGGAACAACGGCAACGTATCCTTCACTTTCCTGTTCGATTTAAGAGGGGAAAGGAGCATCAAAGAGTGAGTGGGGATGGGATGAGACGCACATATGAGATGAAGTCAAATTGCTGACATGCTAGTTAAACATGAGTGCAGCACTGGGAGTACTGAGGCTGAATGAGAAATACAGTTTTGGCATAAAAAGGAGAACGAGCAGGGTCAATTGATAGGTGGCTCTGTTTAAATATTCATGAGGCTTATCAATGCAGACAGCATCGAGAGTGTTTGGGGTTTAAAAAGCAGCAGACACACCCACCGAAAGAAAAACACGATGTTCCGCTGGTCACCACAAAGCTCACTTAAATGTCCCATTAAGCCAGAGATGAAGATGTTAAAGCAAAGAAAATGGGAAGGAAATGAAGGCAGAATGGAAAACGTGAGTGAAAAGATGTGTAGTTTAACGTGATGTGACAATGTATGACCCAAGATTTGGGTCTGGAGTTCCCTCTATTGTTCAGATAATCTTAAAGATATGACTAACCTGTGGGAGAAGGTATTTTTGGAAAGATTCAGAAAGGAAAGATCAGCGCAACACCCCCTCAGAAGAGCCCCAAATAGCTGTGTAAGACACAGGGTGGAAAAATTAATCTGGGCTTGAGAAGTGCAGAGAGAGAGAAACGTATTTCATTGATCACAACCAGCCATCCACACTCACTGAGTCAACAGAGCAGTCTGTCCCTGACAGATCCAAGTGCACCAGGCAGTTGGGCTGAGACAGGAAGAGATGCAAGGTCTGCAAACACAGAAAGCCAGAAGAGCAAAGGCATCATATTAGGCTGCAAAAGAGGAGTGTATATGGAGCAGAGTGCGTCTTAGTTTGCAGATGGATTGTGCCGTCTGACCGAGGCATCGTCTCCTGAGAGCACTCCGGGGTTCTTGCTCAGGTCCAGGTGCAGGAGGGAGTTGGAGTATTCATCGCTGGAGCACAGTGCTTGAGAGAGAGAAACCACGCCTGAGGGAAAGAGGTAGAGATGGAAGAGTGCAGATGGCAAAGAGGGAGAAAAAAGACAAAACAAGGCGTGTCAAACATCGAAAGACTGGATATACTCTCATAAGACAATGGGTTCTCATATAATTTATACGGATCTTGAAGCAGCAGGCATTAGTGGATGTTAGGGAAAGCAGTGCAGTTCTATGTAATATTTAATTTCTCCACTGAGTACAAGGTAGGATGAGATGGCAGGAGATGGCAGGAGACAGCATGAGACATCGTAAGTCACTAAGGAGTCGTGAAGGGCCACAACATTAGACAATGTTCTCATGGGGAGAACTATCTGCAGCTCAGAATGTTTTACATCCAGTATGAGTTTACCCACGCTACAAGAGCTGCAGGAACTTCAACTTTTTCAACTGTCTTCGGCGAGTTACTGTGTTGCATGAAGGTCAGTCCTGCAGCCCACAATCACACTTTCTAGGTGCTGCTTCAGTCAGCAGATGAACGTAAAGCAGGGGTGTCCAAAGTCGGTCCTCAAGGGCCGCTGTCCCGCATGTTTTAGACGTTTCCTTGCATCAGCACACCTGATTCTTATTACTGGTCATCATCAGCATGTTATCAAGGTCCGGACAAGTCTGTTAATGACGCAGCTACTTGTATCATGGAGGGAAACATCTAAAACCTGCAAGACACCGGCCCGCAAGGACGGACTTTGGACACCCCTGATGTAAAGCAAGGAATAACGTAGGGAAGCACAAACCCTTGGAAGTGAGGGAGGTCTTGGACAGGTTGAGGAGGCGAAGTCCTTTGCTGAGGCGACACAACTGCTGGATCAAGTTGGACACACCTGCAACATGCAAAAAACAAGAAAAAAGAGATACAAGAACTTCACTGCAATCTCAAACAGCATTAATGACTAAAAATCTGTGTCTTGCATTATCGTCTAACTTAACTTAACTTTAGTACTTTGGAAAATACATGTTAAAAAGATGATTTAGTGTTTACTGTCCTGCATCAAAATCAACATTTTCCATACGTATTGAATAGTGAATTGTTATCTTGTCACCATACTAGAGTAAGATGTTGAACTAGGCCGATTGTTGAAAATAGGACTTTTTCTCAGTCTTTGGGTTTTTCAATTTCATTAAATCTAAAGCAGCTACATATATGAGAAAGCAGAACTATGTTTCCTGATACCTTGGTTGTCCAGCGAGTTGTGAGCCAAGTTGAGCGAGTGAATGACCGAGGCAGGGTTCTCTGAAAGAGCAGCTGACATCTTCTGAGGGAAGTCCCTGAGCACACAGACAAGTCAGCACTGCCATTACCTAACCACTTTCATTAAAAATAACCATCCCCTCCATCGATCAATACATACTTTGCTATTTTAGATAAAACTGCATATCAAAACCTCCGAAAACAGCAACGCTAAATAACCTGTTGTGTTACTGGAAACTGTTTTGGGACTGAACATCCCCTTGACAGAGACAAGAATTTAAAGCATCATTTTATTTGCCGAATCCCAGATGCTCACAGGCTTGTGAACGCACACATTACTGACACTTTTTCCCAAGCCTTCTGTTACAAGACACTTATTAAGCCCCATACTTTAAGCCTAGTACAATTTCCCGAGGTCCTAATGAAGTAGCAGAGGGATGCAGTACATAAGGTACCTTCTCAGCCGTGTCTTTTCAAAGCATTCACTTTAAGGGTTTCAATTATAGGTGGAGTCAAACTCCAGGCAAATTTTGCAGGATCTTTTAAATTTGATGTCAGAACTTTAGACTGTCTCCTTTTGATGTAAGAGCAGAAGGATGTGAATATGGGTGGAAAAAACACAGGGAAGCTGGGTAATTGTACTCTGATCTGAGTTTGTGATGTCATAGTATCACGCGAACTTTAACAGGTCACAAAAAAAACATATAATATTATCCTAAGGTACCCTAAAATACTAAAACTTACGATTTCAAGCCTGCGTTCTCCAGAGTGAGTTCCTCCAGGCAGGAGGATTTACTGACTGTGTGCAGGACCTGCTCGGTGACCTCAGATCCCTGTCGGGGGAAAAAAGAAGTGACACCTTTAATCAAGCTTCAAGCCTCATCCAGTGACTGAACAGAAACAGAGCAAGGTGCAACAGGCACGTTTATACTTACGATGCGAAGATCTTTGCAGTACAGTTTGGTGAACCAGGTGTTGTACGCCATTGATGCAACAATCACCGCCAAATCTCTGAAATACGTGAATATTAAGTTAATGCGGCACCATCTTCGAGGCATAGTGGTGTCTGACCATCTAACCGTCTTTCATCCCTCACCTGCTTTCCAGGTGGCTGAAGTCGAGCAGGTTAAACTCTCGGTTGTCTTGGGAGTGATAGATGGTGTCCACATCCTAGGAGCAAAATTACCCATGAGCCTGTTTGCTGCCATTTAAGGCCACTCATTTTGTGCACAGTGTGACGTGGCACTAAAAGCACTCACAGAGCCACAGACACAGTCTCCACAGCTCTTACCCACTGCACTTCCTCCTTGCAGCTGATGCCATTATAGTCGCACAGAGCAGCGTAGGTCTCTGAGAAGCCTCCTGAGAGAGGAGGGCGGGAGGACAAAAACAAAACAAGCACAAGAAGGAAAAACGTGAGATGATGTGCAGAGCTGCCTCTTTCAGTTGTAAAGGCTGAGAAAAAGGAGGAGAACGTGCACACAGACATTTGTCTCAATTATCAATGTTTTATTTGCATGTGAGCTCTAAACGCAACATCTGGAAGACCAGTTGTGAGGAATCTGTGCCAACTTCCTCCTGAGCCTGCCAAAGCAGAGTGCACATGCTGCGTGCGCGGCTGCACGTGCACGCTTGCGTGCAGATTTCCATGTTTGATGATAAAGTCTCTTTTACCACAGGCCCTTTGTGTTTCCACTGAAGTTTCTGAGCTGGGCGAATACTTCCTGCTTCCCTCTGAAAGGTCGCTGTCTGAGTGACAGATGGACGGACTGCCAACATGAAAGAAACACACAACGCGGTCAGAACTCACCTGCTTTTTGATAATTGCACACGTAAAGGTCATCTGTCTCTGAATTTATATTTTCATGACGTCGACACTTACGCAAAGATAGAGTTGTTGAATATGCGAGACAGCGAGAAATTAATATGGTTGACCACATGATTGAGGTGGTCGCGCGAGTCAAACCGCAGGGAGTAACTGGACTTGTCAGTGTCGATAATAACCTGCACGGAAAATGTAAGCGACTGCATGAAAATGACTGTCAGGCAGCGGATGAGGTTTATAGTAAAATCTAACTTAGCATTAAATGTTTTTCACTGTTTCATCAAAGCAGAGCACTTTTAATTACATGATCTAACAAATCTATTCAGTTCAGTAAACTGTGTCTTAGTCTGGACTTTAAACCACCTCTTGCATGTCTTGGATGTATAAAACCACCTTCTGAGCAGAGTCTAAAATCTGGACCTAAGGACACAGCATCAAAGTAAAAGTAGAGACAGTTGGTTGAAAATGGACCTTGGTGCAATCACATCACCTGGTGCTCAGGGTGAGAATTCAAAGCTCGAATCTCCAAGAAGTTGAACGTGGTTTCTACCTGTGGTTGCAGATAAAGGTGACAAGGCAGAAGTGTAATTAGGCAGTAAGATAAGAGAGGACACGCTACTTTAAACTCACTTGGGGGGTGTACCTTAGCAGGAATCTTTGGAGCCAGGAAATAGAGGCGCCAGGTTGCAAGAACCTAAAAAAAAATAGATAAAATTCCAAAAGAGAAGTAAAGCAAATGGAATAAGGATCGTCACATTAACACTTTCTATGGAAAGAAAATGGTCTTGTGGAGTTTACATGATACTGATGAGAGGAAATACTCCTGTATCGATCCAGCTAAAAGCCCTCTCTGTCAGAGACACGATGTTGACCATTAATGGATTATCATCTGGAAAATACAGGCTGGGAAATTACAATGGGTTATAATATTCGACTCACAATCCTTTGAGTCCATGATGAATCTTCTTCAACTTTTTATTACTATTGCTGTGAGATTCAATTAGAAACAGTGTGGCATTTAAACGAACAATCTCCACTGGTCATTTGTGGGTTTGACGGCAGACTTTAAAGGGAGGAGCCACAAAGTCTCAGAGCTAAAACAACACCTGATCATGCTGGGCCACACCCCAAAAGCACAGTGTTTGTCCACACTGTTCATGCCAATTCAGCATACATGTACTTTGCATTTTAGGTCAATGCAAAGCAGAGGGAATGTGAAAAGCAGCTTTAATGTAAACCCAAAGATCATTCGTGTATTTCCATCCGAAGGAGCGATTGCAGCACGCGGGTTATTGCACCTAGTTATTTTCAGCACGGAGACAATTACATAACGCACCTCAACCTGAGTCTGCCCCTGGTTCTTTTAAGTGAGCAGCGATTTCTTGTTTGGCAAACAAACCCTTATAAAAGTCATTGTCTCTCTCTATCAAGACAAACAAAGGGTAGTGATTCTTTGGCATTTTGCTCCTCTCCACCAACTCCTGAGTACTGCCCTCTGCTCTTGCTCTTCTTTTTTTCTGCTCCGTCGCTCCCAATTATTTACTCCATTCTCTCAGATGGCTCCTCTAAAACACCCCCTGAGGACAAGACATCCCCACACTGCCCGCCCCACCCCACCCCAACTGATCCCATGTGTTTCTCTCTCCCCAGTGAAAAGCAGTAATTAAATTAATGCTCTCCCACTGTGCTCCACTGTTCTTCTTTGGAGAGAGAAGCTTGACACATGTCTATCTGAAGTGCACGTTTACAGCCTCCTATACACCTTCACAGCACAAATATGTGCATCCGAGATGGAGGAGCGGGGTGGGCTTTACTTCAAAGACCCTCTGAAGGAGTTCATTACATAGAGCAGATTGTATCACTTTACAGTGATGGGTCTGGGTTACGAATGGTAGTTAAGACAGCGAGTAAACACAAGCAAATCATGCTGATGCAGGAGGGAAGAGAGATGCTTAACTGGTTATTTCACATCAAAGAGAGACCCTGCACTCACTGTGGCACATAATTATGCAGGAGTGCTGCTACAGGACAGATATTCTAATCTTTCTTTGTTTGAGAGTTCAGGTGAAGCTTGGAAGAACTCATCAAGATAAATCCTTGTAATCCATAGATCAAAATAAACTCCCCCAAAATCTCACGTCCAACCCTGAAATCTTCATGAAACATGTTCACACAACCTTAACACATTTCAGCCCAATACGTTTGATAAAACACTAATCTTTTTCTGTCCTGCTTGTGCACCCAGCAGGGGAGAGACAGAGAGAGACAGAGAGAGCTTTCCAGTTCAGCTTTTGAGACACGGATTGGAAAGAGATTATGGGAAACATATTTCTGGCAGATAGAAATATCAAAGTGTCTGAGTTTTAAAGGCTGTACGAAACTGTCCTAACTGCCCAGTCCTGCCACACGGAGCACCAGTAAAGCATCCGTTGAGTGAAGCTCTGCTCTGCCAAGAAGAAAGCTCGTTGACAAACTGCAGAAGATGCAACGGGAGCCTCTGATCTGCTAAACAGTGGGATAACTGCACAGATTTTACTGTAGTTGCTTTAGACATTGCATGCCAAGCTTATATAGACCTCTCCAATAATTAAAGTTGATCTGTACTGAGTGTGCATGTGAGGATGAGCGCCAACATGCACCAGTGTCTGCTACCCTGCACATTAGGTACAGCAGACGTGTGCCGTCGCTGCAAACACTGAGTCTCGTCCAGGGTCCAGTCTAAGTTTGAGCCTACAGTGTAAAAGTTTCTGGCTCCGGATCCTGGAGTTTCTTTTTCTCTTTTTTTTTTTCTTTTTAAGCTTGCTGGCTGAGCTTCATTCACTCGCACAGAGATTTTACATCTCTGCCCCAGATTCTCTGATGAAAGCCCCCCAGAATCAAAGGCTGTCCATCCTCCCCGCTGCTTCCGCCGTGTGGCTCACAGACACAGAGGAACCCAAAGGCCCTCAAACCGATACTTTCCATCCAATATTCATCCTGCCAGGCTGCTGACGGCAGTCGCAGACAAGGGGTGCCATTTGTAACGCAGTTAGGGAGTGACTGTAGAGGCAGGATGTTCACTCTCACTGTTAAATCATGAGGATCTTCTTCTTTTTGCTGATGCAGTTATCAACATTGTGACAGAGATCTATCAAGACTGCAGTGGAACGAACACGTACGACGCATGCACTGGGTCACGCTTGTAGCAGGATCACGGTGCTAAAAGACGTTTCTATTAAGACAACTCAGCCCCCAATGAAGAGATAGAAGTAACTTACCAGAATCCTGTCCTCCGTTTTGCCATTTTTGGTGTCAAGTTTGATGCCACAAACAAACCTCAGTGATGATTTATCAACAATCTTCCTGATGCTTTCTGTGGATAAAAACATACAATATATATATTATTAAAATAATATTTTTCATAATCTGTTTAGTCCATGAAAGGTAAAAAGAATAAATATTTTCCTGTCATATCAGTTGATGACAATTTTTCCATTTTCATTGCGTTCAAAAGTAACTAATCATAAAACAAATTATGTCTCCATCTATTTTTGTTGAATTACATTCATGGCCAGTAATAGAAAAGGTACGGTGTGTTTTCGCTAGAACCCATTCAATAATGTACGACAGAAACATCAATTTGATGAACAGAAAATGAGACATAATGGTTCACTGTGCTGGATTATTTGCAGAACCTCCTGTCTCTGCACGTTGCTTCTTATACAGCTGAGGTTGCCTGGAAGGATCCAGTAGCAAAATAAAAACATCCAGAGAGCTGAAACATATTTTGAGTGAAGGATGACATCATGTAGAAATATATAAAGAAAAAGTCAGATGTCTCAGAGATCAAATCTCTAAACAAAGTGGGCATTAAAACCACAGCACAGACAGCGTCCACAGGTTCATCCAACAGCAGAGGGTTACGTCAAGTTTGCCATTTAAATGCATCTGTCTTGTCATTTTAGAAGATTCAATAAACCAATGACTGAGGTGATTATAAATACTTTACAAGCCCTGGATATCAGTTACATCATACTAAGAAAGGACTGACCAGACTTGTTGTAGTGCTCTAAAACACAGATTTATTGGATGACTTCCTGACCTACTGAGATACATACGACCCCTGCAAAGCTCCTACAAATCTTGCAGTATCATAAAACTATTTCAGAACGAGCTTCTGCATTGTCGTCTACTTCTTCCCAGAGCCAGTGTGACACTGGTGAGCGTATCTGCTTGCGATTCACTGAGAACTCTTCCTGTCAAACAGCATCACTGTCTTTGCTGTGACCCTTGACTCGTATACAACACACAACCTGCCTGCCGCACCGGAGGAAGCGCCTTATTCACTGGCTGGTGAGAGCACACGCCAATGCAACGCTACAAGAGGAACACACAGCTGCCTGCAGGAATTATATGATTCCGCGGCTCAATTACTGCGACTGCTCAGCATCCCGACTGACAAGTTTATGAAAAAATCGAAACTAAAGGCACTGAGATTTAGATCTGGAGTTGAAGCAGTCACACCTGCAACATAAGCAACCTTGTGCTTTTATCCGTATTCTCAGTTGCTTCGTATTTCAGAAGTAAAGTCAAGCACTGTAACCTTTACTGTAGTCTTTTTCCCCCTCTGCTCCACAACATTTCAGCAGGAAATATTGATCTCCATGTATTTTCCAATTTTGGAAGCTTTCAACTGAGCCACAATCTACGGTATATGTACAAGTTAACATGATACAACATTAAAAGGATGCTCATGCATGCATAAATCATCTCTAGACCTTTATCCCCCACTTTCTCTTCTGTAGAATGTCAGTGCAAACAGCATTTTGAGAGCAATTAAAGTCAGACGGTAGTCGTGATCTTCTACAGAAGAAATGTAACTTAAGCCTTTTCCAGGTGACCTTGTGCGGGGGCTGCTCCACCTGACGGGGAGCGAAGGCAGGGCTGCAGGAGGCGGCGCAGCCCGCCAGGTGACTGAAAGGAGAGGCAGGGATTCCACTGGATTAACATCACAGAGCACCTAATAGAGCCATTAGGAGTAATTAACGCAGCAGCAGCAGCAGCGTCCCGAGCATGTGTGCCGTGTCTGCGTGGATTCGAGGCGATACTGTGACTTTGACACGTGTAAGCTGTTGCTGTTTGAACAGAGCAAACATTTGAGCATCCCGTGGCTCCGTTACTGTTTGTCTAGCTCGTGCAATTTTTGCTGGCATGAGACGGGGAACATCTGCTTTTCTGGTCCTCCTCACTACACTTTCGCACGCACGCACCAGCATAATCGCAAAAGCGGTTGGGCTATTTGGAGCTGCAGAAAAATACTGAAATACAAATAGGATGAGGATTAGAGGGGGGTAAAAAAATCACAGTGTGAGTCAGAACATGCAGGGAAGAAAACCAACGCTATCAGACCCACGAGTACACACCATTATTTCCACAACGCCCCCTTTTTTTAAATCTGGCCTAAGACTGATATCATTTTAATTTAATTTATTTTATTTTTTTAACTCCTAATAATCCCCGAGAGACTGATTTAAAGAAAGGTATGCTGTTTCCATGTCTTAAATAATTCATCTGCACATGAACTAATTCACATGCGCCGGGAGTGGAACAGCCGCCCCGGAACGCTTCAGGACAAAACATGAAGGTGCAGCTCATGACAAGCAGCCAATGCGTCTGCTCCGTGAAAGCTTCGTGGAAACAGCCGCGCACAGATAAAGCATCCCGAGGACGACCGCACGCGCGGGTAAGAGCAGAAGAGAGAAGCGGCAGTATGGACCCACCTGTGATATCCTTGCCCACACTCATGAAACCAGAGGCAGTGATCTCTTTAGAAGCCATGTCTGTTCCTCTTTCCTATCGCCACCCCTCCTCTTCCTCTCTCCCTCTCCCCCACCACCCCCTTCTCTCCCAGTCTCTCTCTCTCTCTCTCTCTCTCTCTCTCTGTCTCCCTCTCTCTGTCTCCCTCCTCAGTATCAGAAATGGACAGAAAGGATGTTCTCTCTTCCCGGCATTCCGACTGGTAGACGCGCTTCCTGGAAGAAAACCTGCAGAGGTCGGGAGTCTGGGTGTGGGAGCAGCGGGAGGTGGAGGAGGGAGGAATGGTGATGATGATGATGAGGAGGAGGAGGCGGGGATCATTGAGGAGTAATGAGGCAGCTGTCGTTAGCATACCTGTGAGAACAGATCCAAAGTTTGAAATTAACAGAAGATGCACACTTCACCTAAGTCCTGATAAATGTTAAGATCTTATAAAGTAATTAAAAGGATTTAAAAATGTTATTTTTTGTGCGTCTTTTGTTTTTGGTCCCCGTGATATTCCACCAAAAATTGAAGGAAAGAGGGTAGGAGAAGCAAATAAAAGTGGTTAATCCATGTATCCATCATCTATACCCACTTATTCCTATGTCGCAGGTATCTGCTGGAGCCAGTCCCAGCTCTCTGAGGACACAGGGCAGGGTTTGCCAGTCCATCGCAGGGCCACATTTACTCAAACGACGACGCCTACTCACACCTAATGGCAATTTAGAATCACCATTAACCTGCTATACATGTTTTTGGACTGTGGGAGAAAGCTGTAGGACCAGGAGAAAACCCATGCAAACTCAGGTGGAGCATCCAAACCCGTCTGCTGGGATCAAACCTTGTTATGAGCTGCTTGGTTAAATGCTTGGTTTGTGGATCCAAAACCATTCTTACCTGTAATGGCCACAATAGGCCAGACTAAACATGTAGTAGTTTAAATGATTCTCCAGGATCACCCCAATCACACTGAATAAGTCCGCATGCCGAAACCAAATCAGGTCTGTGGATTATCTTGCCCAGGTTCAACCCACCACACAGGATCGGTGGATGGACCATATTTAAAGTACTGCGCAATGGTTATAGTCTTGCTGAGTGATAATAGTACGGGTAGATCAATTAATCAGTTAATCAAATAAAGTGGGGTTTTTTTTTTAACAGCCCAAAAACACCTTTTCCAGATTCAAAAAGAGATTGAAACCAATTGGTTTCTTCTGAGCGGTTTTGAAGCCTATTTTCCGTCGCAGCCGTGTTTCGTTGGAAGCTGACAGGAAGACTCTCACAGTACATCAGTTAAAGTTGGCTACCAGCTCTTACAGCAGACCCCAGCTGAAAAATCTCCAGAGCTTCTGGCAGACGTTTACAGCAGAATATACTGCTTAACATGTTCAGCTCATACAAACGGCTGGTTGGTACACTAAGTGCAGTAGCATGACGATTACAGATGAAGTGATAATGGATAGCCATTGAGCCGCCTGTCAATCAATCAATCATATTAGAGTATAATATAATGCTTTATATAAGTTGTTCTGACGTGAAATGAAAAGAAAATCACCCCCCTCAGAGTTGTCATGGATGTGAAATCAAACAGCTGAGAGCAAAATGTTTTTGTTTGTTTTAACCAGGCTGTAAATATGTTTATTTCTGTTCTTAAGTTGGACATTTTAAGAAGTGAATCAATGGAGATTCCCATGGAGTCGAGGAACTGCAACGAATATTATTTCTGCATGAGAGTCAAACAGGAAGTTAGACAGCTGGCGCTGGACAAACTCGTGTGCTATATCCTATAATTCTACTCTACAGCACGACCCAGTTGGAGCAGCGATGCGAGTTGGAAATATCTCAGTCTGAAACCACATAGTATTCAAATCAAACTATTTCTACAAGCAAAAAATGTGACCCTTCTCAGAACTAAATCAGATTGAACCCTTTTTAAGCACAATAGTCCTTACAGATGTTTGCAGTGATATTAAATGGGATTCTTTTGTGTATAGGTTTTAAAGAGTCGGGTTCCTGTATTATCTGTTTGTATCTTAAAGAGACTTGAAAATAAATTTGGAGCTCATACACAAATGATGCGTTTTAAGTTGAGTTGAAGGAATGTTTGATTATTTTCAAGAAGTTTCTAGCTCTTGCGGTCTCCCATCCCATTGTCACTTTAGACTCCCGTCCTGGTCGTCTCTCGCAACAACTGCTTATCTCTTTGAGGCACAATGTCACAGAGCAGCAAAGATAAAATGAGCTTCCAGAGCCAGTGGACATAGAAGCAGAGGTGACAACAGAGTCAAGGAAGCAATGATGGAAGAGAAAACGATGGAGGGAAGCAAGTAAGACACCAACTAAATCCTGGAGACTGTCATAAAAGTGATTTAACTTCAACGCTGAGGTTACTCTCAGTGCTGAGACCTGCTGAGCTAAAAATGACAAAAGTTCCTTAGTGCTGCTCTAAAACGTTGATAAAATCAAGAGATTAGAAGATCTTAGGACTTCCACAGTACTTTTGTATATGCAGTGTTTCTGTCTAATCAAGCACATATGACCACACTGGGAGAAACACAAATTTCAGCAACTTGGCCAAGGACACAGACAACAAAATAAAATAAAACGAAACTCCAAACCTGCCAAAAAATGGAAGCTGTCACTGGACCAGAGCTGGCTCAGGTAAAGTTAGACAATGCAAGGAAACAGGCCAGATGTGCCTGATAACCTGGACAACCTCTGATTCTGGGAATTGCGATATTGTGGTATGTTTTAACACCATCAACACCCCAAAAATGGCAATGACACATTCCCAACACCCAACAGCTCAAGCACCAGTTACAGTCTAGGTTTATTGCAATCATCAGCCGTCTCATAACTGAAACCATGCTGAAGTTTATCCATTCGCTATTGGATCTTTCACGGCCAGATCATTTGGCTTGCCAGAGCTGAAAAACACGGGTGCTGTCACTGTCAGAAGCAACTGCACTCCGTGTAGATGAGCTACTTCTATGGTCTGTTAGACCGCCAGGTTTGGTTTGTCCTGGCAGTACAAGTCCGAGACCCTTTTCACATCTGCAATATGTAACATTAATGCTGCATCACTGTGGTCGAGGGAGCTGAGATAAAATGATGAAACAGCCCATCTGATAATGGTCACGAGACCATGGAGCAAAGCGACTGTTAACAGAGCTGTGACTTCTTTTTTTTTGCAATGATTCAGTCTGTTGGACTCCTCTGAACAGAACATTTCTTATTGATGGTCATGTCCCTCACTGGCCACACGACCTGTTAAACTGATTGCATGCTTTATTGAAAGTGGAAAAAAATGCTACCATGTCCATTTAGAAAAGACTGGTGTCAAATTTTAACAGAGATGGTAATTAGGTTGTCATCAGATTAACAGAAAGGAGTCAGAAAGGGGCTAAATGTTTGCCATGAAAAAGGCCTTGGACTACCTGTACCCCTGTCCAGCTGAAGCTGATTTCAGTGTGAGTGGATTTTGTCCTTCTGGTGATGTTGTGCAAAAAGTGGAGGCACCTGCACACCTTTGATTTCATTTTGAGATGGTCAACACCATTATTTATCATAAGCACCACCTCTGTCGAAGGAACAGTCAGCCTGCTCAAGAGGAAAAGTCAAGGGAAGGATAACTAACAGTACTGAATTCACATCAGTTTATTCACAACAAAAAAAGTGAATCTCAGGGCACCTTAAAAAGAAAGCGAGTAAGTTCAGCTTAAGTTTAACTAGAAACAGTGCAACTGAGTCCAATATCAAACCATTATACCCCAATTAAAGCCAAGATAAATCTGCACTTCTATTCAAGCAACTGAGCAGCGATTGTGGGAAAGAAAAACTCCTTAGTAGGAAGAGACCTGGAACAGAACCAGGTTCAGGAAAGGTGAGAGCCATGGGGCTCCGCTGGGTGTAGGTGAAAGTTTAGAAAGTATGATGGAGCTACCGTGAGGGAAAATACATAAAAATGATGATAATCTTTGTAATTTTAAGAGATGAAAGCTGTAATACAAGAAAAAAAGCAAACAGGATTCAGGACAATACTTTTGAATAAAAAATGTTTCTTGAGCAGATAATCCAGATATCTCAAAAATGGTGTTGATGCACCACAGGATGAAATGTTTCCTCATATGTGAATCTTGTACTGAACTACAGCTTCATGAGATGCTCCTCATCCCACAGTCTTTCTCTTATAACTATGACTTGACTCTTGATTTCACGACATATTTTCTTTCTGTCATAAAAAATATTAAATTTGTCCCCCCCTCAAGGTGGATCTAAAACATTTCTTAGGAAAGAGATTGCAACAAAAAAGACCGTAGACCAGACTGTTGTTAGACAAAAAAACAAAAACAGAGAAAATAAAATCAGATAGTGAATAATAGCAGTGATTGCGTATTCGTTTGGTACATGCAGACTAAAGAGACCACAGACTAAACATCACATCAGGTGAGGTCTCCCAGCAATCCGTTTCTATAAACTAAATGGATGGCTCAGGATCACCCCAGCCAGCTCTAACAAAAGCTTTATCAAGAAGGACATTTTTATTTAAGGTAGAAGTGTCTGCATCCCAAACCCAAAGTGGAAGCTCGTTTCACAAACAGGAACTCGATAACTCACGGTTCTGCCTGCTAATCTAATCAAGAAACTGCTGGGGCAGCGTGGACATTTAAGGTCTTTAAAAGGAGATGGAGCCTGGCCCTCAAGGGTTGTATATGCCAGCAGACTAATTTCAAACTATATTCTAGATTTAACCATAAAAGAATAGGAAGAAGTTAAAATATTAGAGAAGCATGATATTTCTGGAACTTTTGGATCATCTTGAGGTTATCGGAACTTAATACTGATGCATTTTACAGATTTAAATGGAGCAAACAACAGAGACATGAATAAAGTGAAAATTCAGATGTGGATGTAATAGGAATTACTTACAAATGATCACCAATATTTCAAAAATAAAAAAATGAATAAAGAGAGAAAACTGAAATACTTTCACATTTACAGAGCACCTGTGTGGTCACATGGCCATGACAGCAGCCAAAAAAGAGGACACAGTAAAAACGTTGCCTTTTTGCCTAATTGGTTGTATTGTGGCATCCACCTCTCCGACTATTTGTGCTCCAGTGTGCTGTCAGAAGGCTCCAGTTATTAACGTGTTGTCAGCGGAAGGAAACGTCTCCACCAAGATGACCATCTCTGTCTGCAGCTGACTGTGACAGTCACTCCTCCACACGGATAACTTTAACCTCTAAAATGAAGCAGGCTCTACAAAAAGAGAAGGCAAAAAACCCCCCAAAAAACTTGATGTCTTAAAATAATATTTCTGAAAATAGATTTTTTTCTTACTTTAGTCATTTTTATAGAACACAGAAACTGCATACTTAGCTGTGGACTTTCAGTCTTCACCAGAATGATCCTCGTTTCTTTGCTGCTGGGTGAGTATCAGAGATTAATACCTTACCGACAGTAAACACTTTTGGGCAGACCCACAAGAAATGTCTTTGTGCTTACGTTAGAGAAAAAAAAAAAAACAACCTCCTACTGATGGATGAACGGTCCACTGCAGTACTGGTGTCAAAACTGGACATATGCAGAGCCAAAGCTTGCTCATATAACTATATTGGATGCAGAAACAGTGGTATGGCCTGCAGGATTATTAAATTTGACATGGCTGTTGGCTTGCGTCCAGGGCTTTCAGAAATGCTAAATTAAATGATTTGCACCTGCCAGGATGGAAATTGTTTAAATGAAAATTATTTGGATAGGGCTGTCATGTCATCATAGTGGTTATCTTGTCTTTCAAGGCTTTGATGTATCATTAAAACTGTATGATTGTGCTAATACTAGGTTACAATAGTGTACAGGGAGGGTTTGTAGCAGGAAAGCACAGTAAATATGTGTACATTCCTTCTGCTCCCCTGGGGAAGATAACAGTCTAAACAGTCTCATTAAGGAATACTGTAGGAAGCTCAGCTCTGACACACCGTCCAGAAGTGCTGTGACTGTGTGTGTGGAAAAACACAGCTTGTATGATCTTCAAAGTGGCATCATGGCAGCGCAGTGGATTATTTGTGTAAAACAGTTTCTCTGTATTTCAGGGTTTGCTGCCTTTATTCTTCACAGTGCTGTGCTTAAAGGTACGGGAGATGCTAAACAAATAATGACAGCCTGCACCTGTCTCCTACACACCATTTGACATAAGAATGAAAAGACCATAATGACGTTTCCCTGCTCCTGCAGAACTTCCAGCATCAGTTGTGTCCGTGTGGCCTCCAGGGTTAGAAATCTACAGTGGAGAGTCTGTGTTTTTGCAGTGCAAAGTGGAGTCCAACTCTACTCTTACCTGGCTTTACCAGTGGTACAGGAACTCGCCAAAGACTCCTCCGACCACAAACCGTCGACACTTGGTCTCCGGTGACAGCTACTCAATCACAGCAGTTAAAAGGGAAGATGCGGGTAGCTACTGGTGCAAAGCAGAGCAGAAAGAGAGCAACACCATTACTGAGGCCCGGGTTGTCCTCAATGTATCAGGTGAGCAGCAGCAGCCAAAACCCCTGCAGGTGGGCATCAGGTTTCCCCTAGGTGCACACAGCTAGACACAACTAGTGTGAAGGTTGATGTAGTCCAGGACTGGCTTCTATTACAGCAGCACACAGCTGTAGTTGCTTTTATGTGCCTCAATTTCCTATCGAGTTCAGTTAAATTAACTTAGATATACGTAAATACACGCAGCCCTGTGATAGACTGGCGACCTGTCCAGGGTGCACCCCTGCCTCTTGTCTGTAATGAGTCAGGATAGGCTCCCCCCCATGAGACCCACGTGACCCTGCAAAGGATAAGCAGGTACAGAAGATGGGTGGATGGATGGATGGATGGATGGATGGATGGATGGATGGATGGATGGATGGATGGATGGATGGATGGATGGATGGATGGATGGATGGATGGATGGATGGATACAAATGTTAGCGCTCTCATCCCAAATAGGAAAAGTATGTTTGAACCAAATATGGCTTTTATCTGCACTTGTCTTTAGTTCACATTTGACTTTGACTCAAGGTCAGTGTGACTATCTTACCTTAGCCACATATCCAAACATGTTTAAATCCCATTTCAAAACTAGCATTTGAAATTGGGCCACATCTGGCTCATACAACACATTTCAAACCAAAGTCTGGCCCAGTTTATGAGCTTTGAACATGTCTGACATGTCTGACAGGGCACTTGCTAGTAAGGCAAGTTTATTTGTATAGCACCATTCAACATCACGGTGATTCAAAGTGCTTTACAAAGTGCTTTACAGGTCAGGGGTGAGGGGTCTGGAAGGTTCATACTGGGTCAGGAGGTCACTGATGTATTTTGGTCCTGGACCATTCAGAGTTTTATAGACCAGCATCAGAACTTTAAAGTCTATAATCTGACAGAGAGGCAGCCAGTGTAAAGACCTCAGAGCTGGACTGATGTGGTCCAGTTTTTGGTCTTAGTGAGGACTCGAGCAGCAGAGTTCTGAATGAGCTGCAGTTGTCGAACGGATTTTTTAGGTGGACCTGTAAAGATGCTGTTACAATAGTACCATAACTAAGCCATAAGTGTCAAACATAGCTGGATTAGCTCAGGTTCGCTCAGAAGGTTTGCACTGTCAATTATTTCATTAGGCTACTCAATAGAAATTATGACAAATTAACCAAATATATATTTAAATTAAATGTACATGAAGAGTGGCATGGACCATTGACAGCAGACATGAATGATATGGGGAATAAAAGCAAAAGTGCAGAGCAAGTATAGATTACTGATATTGTAATATTAAAAGAGGTTCATGAGGTTCAACATAATTGGGCAGATGAGATTTGGGACCAAAGCTACATATGTACTGTGCAATTATATGTGACAAGTACCTTGGCCTTGAAGAAGAAAATCAAATGTGCCCCATGTGTGGCCATAAATAAATAGAAAACAAATATCACCTTGTTGTGGTTGCCTGTTTTAATTGGAAAAATGAGTTTTTCATTAACAAATACTGATGATTCAGCTGCTGAGCTGTCTTAAAAACATTGAACTGAACTGAACTGAACTGAACTGAACTGAATTGAACTGAACTAAACTGAACTGAACTGAACTGAATTGAATTGAATTGAATTGAATTGAATTGAATTGAATTGAATTGAATTGAATTGAATTGAATTGAATTGAATATGATATTTTTCTCTCTAAAGGTGCCATATGGAGGATGGGCCACTAGGTGGCAAGACAATAAAAACTTAATTTATAACAGCCACTGGAAATACAGCGTAACAAGTGGTTTTCAATTGGATGAGTTCTGGTCAAATATAAGATATTCATCTACACACACACACGCACACACACACACACACACACACACACACACACACACACACACACACACACACACACACACACACACACACACACACACACACACACACACACACACAGAATGAGTAGTGCATTTTAAGCAAGCAGATTTATACATAAAGCATTAGTATGGAATGACGTGTCACTTGTTACAATATGAAGTGGTCCTCACTGTCCTGCTTTATCCTCCCTCGTCAGGGCTGCCCCCTCCCTTACTGACTCTGACTCCCAGCACCAGACAGTTCTTTGGAGGGGAACGTTTCACCCTGCAGTGTCCTGCATCTCAGTCTGCCTCAGGCTGGAAGCTGAAGCATTTCTCTCCAGGACGTCCAGACAGGATCACAGTCGATCAAAAAAGAATGTGTCCACCACTAGATGGTGCTATTAGTGAAAACAAGTCTGATGGATGCGTCTTCACTGCCGCCAGTGGGAACAGTGGACTGTATTGGTGTGAAGGAGGAGGGGTCCGCAGCAGTGCAGTGAACATCACAGTAAGCTGTGAGTCCTTGGTAGAAGTGATGCTAAAGAGTGTGGACAAACTGGAGAAGATGCTTTATGGAAAATGTCACAGTCACAGTTTAAATTTCTTGTCTAAGTGTCTGTGCTTAAATAAAAGTTATCATATAAAATTCGAATTTTACCAAGTTGACTTTCTCTGTTCAACAGATGGTAACATCATCTTGAAGACTCCAGCCTTCCCTGTAGACGAGGGAGATAAAGTTGTTATGTCCTGTCATTACAAGATAGGCAATCAGGGTAAAACAGTCTTCTTTAACAATGAAGTGGAAATCTTTACTTCCAACTCTTCCAGTTCAGATAAAGCCATAAATTGGACTTCTGAGAATGTGACACCCAAAGATGAAGGCCTCTACAAGTGTGCATCTCAGGATGGAAAGATGGAGAGCCCAGCAAGCTGGCTATCGGTGACTCCCAACAGAGGTCAGTAGTATCATTGTTGATGGTATTTAGTGTAAATGGGTCTGTTGTGTACTTCATACAGCTTTACATCAACTGTTGGGACTGCGACCTTCTGACCTCTTTATTGTCTGTACATTAATTTACCAATTTAAGAAGGAGGATTCCTCAATAATATTAACAACTGGTTAAAATAAAGAGTGTCGTCGTGCTTTTACGTGAAATGCCTGAAGGTTTTCTGGTTAAGACTCTTGCAGTATTAAATAGGCCACCATGGCTTTACAGAAACGTTTACATCACATTTAGCAAAACCGTCTTCAGTAATCAGTTACTGACTAGTGAAATGTTTAGATATGCTCTAAACACATGTGCTAAAAGATGATATATATATATATATATATATATATATATATATATATATATATATATATATATATATATATATATATATATCTATATATATATATATATATATATATATATATATATATATATATATATATATATATATATAGTGTACGCTGCTTTGATTATTGCAGTAAGTAATGTGACATCATTTGATTCAGATTACGGTGGACCATAATAACAATTTTGAGGGATCTGAGTAGAAACATCACCGATTCTGTTACTCTATGATGCTTTTCAAGCACACATGTGTAACATTTGTAATATTTTCTTCAGGAACCTGGAAATGGATCATTGTGGGATGCAGCATTGTGCTTCTGCTTCTTATTCCTCTGACTGTTTGGTTAGTTAAGCACAACAGGTAAGATAAAGTGCCTATGCAACTGACGTCAACTCTCACTCTTTATTGTATGCTGTATTCCTTGCCAGGCACTAAGGGCTCGGCTTGGCCTTGGCCCATTTTCAACCGAGTCACAGTGCCTTCCAAGGGTTAATTGTAAATAGGCACAAATTATTAACCTATCAGACTGTTTAATACTTGACTGATTATTACCATTGTTTAAAGGTATCAGACATGTTCTACCTACAGCTGGTGGCCGCTTTTTAAAGACGATGTACCGGCAGTCCCGCTTCCTGCGACCAAGCAGGATGCGACAGAAGTGCAGTGGGACCTGTCCTGGATGGAGATGTCCAGTCTATTGGATTAGCAGTTATATCCTGGCACTTAGAGGGCAGCGGCCATCTGAAGATGATGGAAAACTGTTAGTTTACTGTGTCAATCTGTCAAAAAGACCAAAGTGCATGAGATAAATATAAACAGAAAGTGGTTTTCCCACAAGGATTTCTTCCTAGGCTGTTCTTTTCAAATACCTCAGTTGCCTGCTAATGGTTTGTAAACATTTTTATTTTTAGTGTTGATAGAAAAACAGGCATAGAGATTTTATAGTGACTATAAAATGTTCAAACAGATTATACATAAATCAGAATTGAGAATTACAATAAGCAAAATACAAAACAGACACTAGGTTGATGCCTCATTTCCATTTGCTTCAGTGCTCTTATGAGATACATTTGTTATTATTTATATGGGAACCGTCTTAATCTCGGACATTGTTGTCAAACAGTTTATGTGGGTTTTTTTTTTTTTTTTCGAAGTGTGACTTGCACTGCATGTGAAATGTTTTAACTCGTGCTGGAACCAGAGCATCCGGTGCTGGATCGCACAGGGGCAAATAACAAGCAGGCTTTTGAAAAAGAAGTATTTGTAAATGCAGACATTATTTATCTGATTCTTTGATAATATTTGTGTTGGTTTGGGTTTGTTATTATTTGATTGTGTTTTACTGTTGTGTGAATATAAGATGACAATAAACTGCAGAGAGGTACTAAACCATCTCGTTGTCACAAGATTGTTGTCCCTTACTAATCTCTGCTACAATCAACTCGGGTACTGTTTTGGGAATTAAGTCAGAATTAAGTCATAGGAAGAAGCCATTGACAAAAACTCCCTGTGACATCACAACTACAGTAGTTCACCTGAAGAGTGCCTTTTTAAGACTCTTTTTCCCTGTGCACCTTCTTTAGTTAATAAATCACAAGCTATGCTGATTCTTTGTATTCAGCTGAGTCATATTTATTTATTTATTTGTTTATTCATTAATTTGGCGCACATCCACTATGTTATCTCTTGGAGTTTGAACTGTTGTGCAGCAAGACCAGGTGTTACCTTGGTTGTGGTTACTTTCAGCGCAACATCTTATTAATCAGAATAAGTACGACTAAGTCCTGGCTCTTTTCCACACACAGTTGAAACTCTTTTGGCCATTAGAAATAAGTTCCTGAAAGCACTTTTACTTCTGTGGGCTTTATGGACTTTATCGGCGGTTCTCCCTAGACCTTGGCTGACCCTGACACGGAGCTGGGGTGTTGATCAGAGACACAAAAGAGAAGACCAGAGAAAATGAAAGACGTAGTTGGTGAGTAGACAAAGAAGTGCTGTTGCAGATAAATGTGTTGTTTAACTGGTTTGAGTGGTTAACATGGATCCTTAACAGAGGTGGGTGTGGTGCCTGCTGGCCTAGCCTGGGATTATTTTGAATGTCACTTAGGCGGTGGAGAAGCTCATGTTTAATGAAGCCTCTCCATGATGTTGCCTTCTACAAATGTTAGGGTCTGCACACTGACTGCAGGCACAAGTAGGAGGAAGACAGATGGACGGGTTAAAGCAAACATTTCCCATTTTTGCCTACAAAAATCCATTTTCATACACAGTTCCAACTCTCTACCGCGGTCTTGTTCAGCAGACCATGATAGTAATGCAAATTAGCACTTTATGGAGCCAGTAGGACCACTGTCATGTTGACAAACTAATGAATTCCAGGGCTTTTTATTTAGTAAACACTGAAAATCAGTCCAACAGATGCTGTCATCACAGACAACCTGTGTTGATTATCACATATAATTTTACTGTACTCATTTTGAGGCCCCTCCTCTGGGCCTATTACTGTCCCTCATGACTCGCTAATGGACCTAGACTCTGGTGAGCTATGTTCACTATCCTGCCTGCTTGGCAAGGGTCCTCTGCTTGCTAAGTAGCTGCTGGTGCATCTGGCGGCCAGCCATCCCCTACGTGTAGGCGGACCTCTCCCCACTCCCTACCCAAGAGGGAGCTTCACTTTTTCTTCAGCATGCTTTTAATGTTCTCTCTAGGTCATTCACTCTGGAGGAGTGCCTGAAATTAACTCAAACGCTGGGTCCTTAAACTTTTAATACTGTAGTGGTTGTCATGTCTGGGTTGGCCCCACTTTCTTATAAAGCTTATAATAATATAATATAAAGCTTAAAATGCTTTTTTTGTGTGTTACATTGTGTACCTGACTCTAATGCAACGTTCTGTCAACCTTAACGGCCAAGCACTGAGACCACTTGACAATTTCTATCAACACAATCCTAGCTGGTTACCATCTAACATGTCTTTCCTTCTTTTTACCCAGATGTCCTTTACTTGTAGATATGCTCTGTTTTCTGCTAGAATGAAGGAGGAGAGTGTTGTAAAAGATTTACAATCTTCTGATACTAATATAAGGATCATATATGCACCTACTGCTGCCCATTTAACAGTTTCATCAGCTAAATGATTCCCTTCAGTTGTCACCGTTACTGTCTTTGATGTGCTGGACATCCTAGAAGCTGCATTGCATTTAATTATTCTACACAAGACATCCTTACTATTAGTCATTGGTTCTAAGGAAGCCCCTCTGTTTTCAGATCTTTATATGCACGCGCCATACACCAAATGTAAAATCTGTATAAACACCAAAGCCCTTACCTTGGATCCATCTGTTAAGGTTTTTATTTCTGTACGTTGTACAAACCCTGGCTGAGCAATTTTGGCGGGTTGAACTGCAGTGAAAGAATTGTCCTTATTAGTTGTATTTTAGCATAGTATTAGTCCGACTGAAACCTTACTTTTTAAAATGCAATGAGTTCTGCAGCAGCAGCGTTTCTGTCTTTGCCTCATCAGTTTGTATTGAACGCCTTCTTTGGCCTCATGGAAAAAGAAAGTGGAAAACGAACAGAACAGTCGGTGGTTCAAAGAGGTTTTGTGGGTAAAACTGGAATTAGGGTTGTTGACACTCCAGGATGGTGGCCAGGCTTCCCTGTGTTGGACACCCCACAAGTGATCAAAGATGAAGTGATGCGCAACGTGTTCCTGTTCCCACCTGGGCCCCACGTCTTCCTGCTGGTGATCGATGGAGACGCATCCTTCAATGCCAAACACTTGGATGCTGTGACAACACATATGGAACTCCTTGGAGAAGGAGTGTGGAGACACACAATTATAGTTTTCACCAGAGGAGACTGGCTGGGAACACACACCATCGAGGAGTACATCGAAGGCGAGGGCCACGCCTTGCAGTCTCTGGTTGAAAAATGTGGAAACAGATATCATGTCCTGACTAACAAAACTGCAAATGATGATTCACAAGTATCAGAGCTGCTTTGATTTGTTTTTCTCTGCTAGAGAACCCCGAGAGTGGTTTTTGTGTCCACCGTCACTTTTCAAACCAAAGTCAAACCCTCTGTTACAAGTTTCTGCTTGAATGTCACATGCTTAACGTTTTCCTGGACTCAGTCCTTACTCTGTTAAATAGGGTACTGAGTTTTTAACAGGCAACAGTAAGCCTATTTTAGCAAATATACTAATAAAGAAATAGCTATGATGGAGATGCAGTTTTCTCTACCATCTACTAGCTGGTTTTTATTTATCCTTAATGAAAATTGATTATAGTGTCATTTGGCATACTGACTAAGAAGCGCTTCTCAACCATCTATAAATTCCCAAATAATGCAAATTGGGACCAAGTACACATAGTCACGGACATGCCATGCTTGGACCAAGTAAGTGTGTACGTTCCTTACTTATTTTTACTTTGCAAGTTTAACTCTGAATAACATATTTCAGATGACAGGAAGGTGCAGTTTGGTCTTTCTGCTACTGAAAGCCAGTAATGCTTGCTGACGTACGGCATAATTGCTTTCGCATTAGTGCGCCCACACATCTTCAAAAATGTCAGAGAAAATTTTCAAATGGGCTCTAGCTTGACAAATAACTGCCCATTTAAGATCAGAATAACAAAATTTTCACAAGGAAATATCTTGAAATTACATACCTCGGTACCAAGGCCGTAATATTTTTGAAATTACAGCTTACAGCATTAGGCCTCCTCTCCACCCCTACCACAGCTTGTTGATGCTAAGTGCACTCTGGGATACTTTGCCATCTCAAGTTGACATGAGTCTCCACAGGATGGACCTTCAAAGAGACAACACATCTGGGGATTTTGACCGTACTTGATGTGCACTTTGGACTGGAGCAGTACTTTGGTTGAAAATGATGACGTACGATTATGGACAAGAATGTAGATAGAGAAACGCCCACCTTCGCACATTTGGAATCAGAGTACACAGAATTAAGACACAAACTCGAATTTTCCCTCAATGTCTGACAGTAAAGTTTAAAAGTTCCTTTTGTTTTTGGCTGTTTTTTTAAACTTCATTTTTGTGTGTATGTATTTGTAAAATTTAATAAGAATGAGAAAATTTTTCTACATAACATTGTTATTACTTTTAAAGTCTGTTTGAACTTTTTATGGTCTTTTTTTACTTTTTAATCTTTTATGTACAATTTTATGTAATGTACATTATATTGTGTAAACACAATATATACAAATTGACAGATGCCTTTAACAGTTGCTCATGATGATGTTTCGACAATAGAAGCTTTAAGTAAAACAATTGTCATCTTTTGAACTAATAAGAGGTAAATATCTTTATTTTTTGGGGGGGAGTAAAAAGAAAGATGTATATTTTTTCTAGAATCATACTATTTTCATTGTTCAGGGAAAAATGGATGAATGCTCTGCTTACAAATAAGTCAAAGTTAATCTTTTGTGCGTGAGTTTGCATTTATGTCTTTAATGACCAAACAAACCATAACCAACCATGAGAGAAAAGGTAAGTGTTCCTGTGTTTGTAATTGTTTAATGGACGTTTGTGTCTGTATTTAAAAAGGACCTTGTTAACTGATGCCTAGTGTCTCGATATGTATGCATGTTTAAAAAAAAATCACTTCGTATATGAATGCCTCAGCATTCAGCTTAATGTCATGTTGGGATTTATTTATTTAAAGTTACTTCTCTCAGGTTCTTTATTTCTAAGTTGCAGAGATCAAGGACGTCTACGGTTCACCAAGCCTGCTATACATCAGACATTATGGCAGCATTGAGATGTATGTAAAAGATTGATAAGGTAAAAAAGTCCATGATTGCACACGTGTTGAGATACTAACCAAGGCTTTATTTCAAGTTCAAATGTGTCTTTGCACACAGCTTTATGATTTTCACTGAAATACATACATGAAAAAAGTGCAAATAATGTGAAGAATGTTAATGCATGTGATGAATGTAAAATGTTATTAAAACATTTTTGAACCTATACCAGTCTTTTAGGTTGTCAATAAATGTCAGTGTTCATTCCACATCTTTCTAGTCACCTGTTAAGGAAAAAAAAGGATGTTTTATCGACATCCCCGGTCAGTAAATAATCAGTAGGTAGAAGGCCACCAAGGTTTTTGTGATGCTGACGTGCACATCCTGTGACTCCTTCCTTACGGATGTGCACATTCGTGAATTTTCTCATGTTTATGACCCCTGACATGGAAAGCTGCTTCCTGCGTTTCATGGAAGCAGGAATCTTAACTTCTGCACACAAAGGTCCAACGCGGTCACCAACATGGCTGGAAGATAGAGAGGTGATGGAGGCCTGACGAAATAAAAAAAGGCAATTTTACAACAAATGTTGTGTCACAAGGTGGTTTACTTTTTATAAATAGAACCATTAATCATCATTATGTCATCATTGCACTCATACTACTTTTATTGTCATTCAGTGTTTCCTTTTATTTTTTTTTTACACATTTTTCCTTCTCTCTTTTTGTGATCATTCCACTTTTAAATTAAAGCCAACAACACCTTGCACTATATCTCAGATGTATTTGAAACACAAGTCTAGATTTAAGAAACACATATCCAAACAGGACAGTGGAGTTTACACAGCAGTGCTGCGCAGGCTGGAGATAATTCTTTCTATATAGTGTCTATGGTAACTTGGCTACAGGACCATTAATTGGTCTACAATGTTCTAAACAAATCTGACATATTTAAGTTTTATCTTACCTGATAATAAGTGGACATCCCAAGATCGTAAGTCTCTTTAGAGAGATGGCTGGCTGCTTTCCATCACATCATCTCTCGAAATCCCTGAGAGTCGGTCTGCTCTTCTACTTTGTAAAACTTCTTGGGTCTAGTCACCTCGGTGCGTGACAACACTGCTGTCAAACCAGCCGTCATTCGTACTTGCGTGGTGAAATCAACCGCTCCTACATTTTGTGTGCACTCGTATTTCAGGCTTTACGATGACTGAAAGAATGCAGTTCAAAAACAACTTCCGGTTTTCAGAATAATATTTTAAGACAAAATAGACAAAAAAAAAAATCAAGATATGAAGTAAGGTTTTGAGGTAATGCAGATGTGTATTTCTTTCATAGATTTCATACAGTTTCTTAATGACCTGCATTATACTCATTCTATTAAAATACAAGTTTCCATAATTTCACCTAATAACTCACATTCCTCTCTTCAGGACTACAATGACTACAAGCATACTCAATTTCAAACATTTTTACTGCACAAAAGTGGAAATACAGAGGTATGAAGTAAAACATTACTGTCTGTAGAAACCTAGACTATATATTTAATGTTGAACTTGAGCCGTCCACACCAGACACTAGTTTAGTTGACACACGGTTATTCAGTTAATACTAGCACATCAGGCAGTCAATCAGTCAGTACAGAACTTTGGACGATAGATTCTCGTAAAGCAGCGAAATAATGTCTTTTGACAATGTTAAAAGTGTATACAGGACTAAGTTTGATGTCTAATGCCCTGCAAATTAAGTTCAAACTGTGACATAAATGCTATATTGATGATAAAATATATAACTGACTCATAAGAAATGCAGAACAATTAAACATGTTTTTGACCAAAAAAACATAATTTTGCAATAAACTTCTTCCTTAAGCAGTGTTGCTGATCCTGTGAAAGTCCTTGTATAGGCTTATTGTTGACCAGTTTAGTGTTTTGTTTTTTTGTTGTTATGTTTTGTATGTTGTTTTTTAAGTCATATTTTTTCTCTGTTATTGAAATCCAGGAAAATTTCAATAACACTGCAAGAAATTGTGACTGTTGCTGACAAGCTTCTGACAACCAGAGAAGTAAGTCATCCCGGGTGAAGTATGCCAACATCTTGGAGTTTCAAATTGTAACAAAAGCAGTAGAAAGGTTAAAAAAAAGCCTACATTCAGCATCAAAAGGTAACGGCTTTACTTTTCTTGTAAAGCAGTTATTAAAGATTGCAGCCTTTGAATAGTTATCTGTTAAGATCAACGTGACAAAGTTTATACATTTAAAAGACAAGGGGTATTATTCATGTAGCGTTAGCAGAAGGGATTCATGCTGAGCAGTCAAGACCACGAGTGTTATAAACACATATATTAACACCTATATAAATATAAAATATATACGAAAGCACCACAACACAAAGTCATCAAAGACTCCCTATATAAAGGCCTAAAATTACCCTTCATTTCAGCCCATTAAGAGGTTTCAAGGTCATTGTAATCATGCTTGATGGTTATCATCAAAACATCTACAACCAGAAATGGATGCATGTAGAATTAAAAAATTATGTTTAAAATCATGTAATAAGACCATTTCCTTGAGGTTTAAGTGAATTTTGGAGCTAATTCCAAGCATAGGGAGCAGCATTTTTAACTGCATTTCCCCCAGCTCAGTTTGAACTTTAGAAACAGTTAAAAGTAATGAGCCTTGGGAGCAAAGACTTTAACTTGCAGAGCTTTTCCCAAGAATGTAAGCCTGTAAATAGGGTGGAAGAATACCAAGAATAGCCTTGTAAATAAGTATATGCCAGTGTCTAAATCTATGGGAAGACAGCGAAGGCCATCTGTCCGAGCATACAAAGGACATGGTGAGTAAAAGTTTTGAGATTAGTGATGCACCTCAAAGCTCCATGGTAGACTGTACCCAGTTAATGCAGACATTTCGAGAAGGCATGCACATGAATCAAATCCCCAATGTCCAGCACAGACATAAAAGTAGAAGAAACCAGTCTTATTTTCGTCTTGTGTGCATGTGTGTGTGTGTGTGTGTGTGTGTGTGTGTGTGTGTGTGTGTGTGTGTGTGTGTGTGTGTGTGTGTGTGTGTGTGTGTGTCATGGGGGAAAAGTACATCTGTAGTGCTCAAACTCTGAAAGTCTGTGCAGCCTGAGTCATGTACCAGGCAGGACCATGCTCACACACAATCCAGGGTTATGTCAGAGTTATTCAGGAGATGTATTTTTCAGAAGCAGTGTGTTAAACTGTTTATTCTGGTACTCTTTAGCACTTGTTTTGAAGCCTCCACATTTGCGCGTGTTACTGAGAACAGCACAAACAGAGACTGTATCGTTACATATCAGATTACACCTGGATTTATGCCACAGTCTTTCAAAGATAAAGTCAGTAAAACTTTATTTAGTTATTATTTTCCATTTGCTGTAAATCGTCTACATTTGGAGATGCTGTGTTTCATAGTTGGAAGTGGCCAACCATTTATTTGTTTCTAAATTTTCTATTGTTGTTTTTAATTTATTTTGGAAACATCAGTGTTAAACTTAAACTGAAATTATGTTTCATTTCTCTCTCTTTTTTTTAAACCTCATTTATATAAAATAAAAGTCTTTATCATGCAGTATTTTGTTTCACAAATTACAATTATTACAAAAACCAATTACACTTACATTTTTATATTGATCACAAACATTAATCACAAATTATATATGTCGTGTTTGTATTTGAGATGAACACAATATGTATCATCTTTGAGGATTTTCATGGATTTTATCATGTACTGCATTTTATTATTTCTTTAGTGATACTGAAACGTTACAGGTCAATTAAACCTGAGCGGTACCAAAGGCTCAAAAAGAGTCCTAACACGTGTTTAAATAAACACGCAATTTACCTGGATTTATTCATTTAAATGAGGTGGAACAAATCTGAATCAGCCTTCATTTTGATGTTGTTTAACTTATTCGTAATGCTCGTCAAACCTCATAGTTTCTAAATATAGATCAGATCATCTGATAGCCTGTGACAAAAACAGAGCATGCGTGGAAGTTAAGCATTCAGTCATGAACACAATATCACCCAAGTGTTTTTATTGTCTGTCTTGGTTTCACATTTTAATGGACAGAGCCCCCACTTTCATCTTTTCTCTGAATTTTCTCTTCTCAGTCAGCTGCTCTTTTACATGACACTAAAAAAACCAGTGAGAAACGCAGTACCTGCTGACCACTGAGACATCCCTCCACATGCTCAATGTGTGTTTAGTCATGTGACGATTGAACTTTGGAGTTACCTAACAAAAAAAAAACAAAAAAAACAAAAACAAAAAATGATTTCAGGTCAGCACCTTCTCCAACAGTCAAAAAAATATTCTATTTTTGTTTTTCCTGCTTGTGTCCACGAATAGCTGAAACTTGTCTGGCATTTTTAAACGACACTTCACCTTCTTGGTATGTTTTTTGTGAACTGTAATCATTTTGCTTCACTATTGATACCTGAGCAGGAAGTCAGGTATTTGCCAAACAAAAACCAGTTTGACCGCATGGTAACACAAGAAATCTTTATAGATGCCTGTAGCACTGATGTGTTTTCATCTCACTGCAGGCAGTCAGAACCAGGCAGACTGGGCCAAAACCTGCAGCAGCATGCACAGTAGGATTTCTTTCTCAAAGAAAACAGAATTCACTTCCTCTTAACAGAGCTGACTGGTGTTCAGTTGACAGAGGAATAAAAAGAGAAGACAGCGACAAAAAATGGAAAACATACAAGGTTAGTTCATAAAGAGATTTTTTTGATAATTGATTAATTGATGCTCCAAAAGAGGGGTTAGACGTGGTGGCAGTTGATGAGCCTGGCTCAGGACTTTAATGTCTGCTAGATCTGTTAGACGTGTGTGCATATTAAGATGCATTATATCAAATACAAATATCGTGTTTATGGCAGGTGTCCTGTGGGTCTCCTGTTGAGAAACTGAATACTTGCAGTATTTTTCATTGCTAGAAACGGTTCTGATTGTATCGTTGTTGTTGTTGTTTTCTGTTTCTGGGTTTTTCTGTGAGTGGACTTTTGAGTATTCTGCCTATGCATAAGTGGGTTTTTTCCAGGTATTCTTCTCCCTTGAATAACAATAATAAAAAAGGCTGATTGGTGGTTCTAAACTGACTGTGAACACGCACGGTTCTTTATCTCTATGTGGCCTGTGATTGATCCAAGGATGGTAATTAATACTTTAAAACTACTCTAACAAACTGTCACCCAAGATGGTTTCAGACCCTAAACTGTTTTGTGCCTGATGTGTGCGAGAAAAGATAAATGGTCCTTTACTGCCTATATAACCAACATGTTCTATCAAATTAACTGCACAGATCACTAACTCTATTTACATTTGCAGAAAGAAGAGGCATGCAGAAACAGCCCACCATTTACACTAAAACCTGTTAGAGCTGTTTCTGTTTACTGGAAGACAGACTATCTTAAGTTCCTGTTAAAGAATTCCTGTCAAAGAATTCACCACAAAAAAAAAAAAGGAAAGATTTTCACATTTAGAAGTGAGATTAACAAATGTACCCTACAACTGCCATGTGATTCACAACAAAACAAACAAAAAAGACCCTACTTTTTGTAAATGTATTGATTGTTGGAGCTGGAAGTGCAGTTTTATATCATTGCAAGGCTATTGTTTTTTTATATTAATATGAAAAAAAAACATTTTAAATTAAATGGAAAGATCAGGAGCACTTTTTATTTTGGTTTTGTTCAAAGTCCTACATCTGCAAACTATCACATCTTCTAAATACATACCAGTCACCTCTGCTGCACAGCTTGTGGCGCAAAAGTATGTGCACAAATCTTTATTATTACATTTCCCTGCACGGGATCATTCTTGTCTTAGCATCTGTTTTTAGTTGCATAATTCAGTGACTCAGTTTAAACTAATTCTGATCTCTTTCTTTTCTTCATTGTATCTCTTCAGTTTTCTGCGCAATACTGTGTTGTAGTTCAAAGTTCATTTTAAATATGTTTCACTAATTTGATTCTGTCACACCTCACTGTGAGTCATCAGACCCTTCAGGTGGAAGGGAGTAAAAATATTTCCACGCAAGTGTCCCTGTCAGTCATGTGGTGCAGTGACAATGTCGGTCTGTTTTGAACTGACAGACTTCATTGTGTTCTTCAGCTCGAGGGAGTTTAATCACCTCCTTTTATGGAACTTCCTAATCATTAGAGTTTTGTTGAGGTGTCTCATAATGTTATTGAAAACAGTATGTTTTGGTTAGAACTGTCATAAAGAAGATACCTTTTCTTTGTTTTTTCAGAAGAGGCAGACAGTGCCACCACATCAGAGGTCCGGGTCATACTCATTGGTGGGAGGTGGGCTGGGAAGAGTTCGTCTGCCAACACCATCCTGGGGAAGGACAGGTTTAAGTGTGGTAGGATCAGAACAGCTCAGGCAGAAGTGGGGCACGACGTGGTGGACGGAAGGAAGCTGACTGTGGTTGATACTCCTGGATGGAGAGGCTCTCTCTCCATCGCTGAGATTCCAGAGAGGGACAAACAACAGCTGAAGCTTTATGCATCCAAGTGTCTGCCCGGCCCAAATGCTTTTCTGCTCATCATTCCCATTGATTCAGCTTTCTCTGTGGAGCTGAGGACTACTGTTGAGGAGCACATGAAACTTCTGGGGGAGCGGGCTTGGCAATTCACCATGCTGCTGTTCACCTATGGGGATTTCCTGGGGGACAAGATGATAGAGCAGCACATTGAGAGCGAAGGACAGGCACTCAAGTGGCTTGTAGAGAGGTGTGAGAACAGGTACCATGTGTTCAATAACAAGGACAAAGGTAACTCGTCCCAGGTCTCCGGACTGCTGGAGAAGATTGACGAGATGCTGTGGAACAAGAGCAGCGGTTACTACAAAGTAGATTGGCATGCTTTAAAAATTCTTACAGAAAAGCAACAAGAGGTGGCTGAAAGGGCCAAAGAGAGACAGAGAAGGGCCGAGGAGCAAAGACATCACATGGCATCACTGATTCCAGGTAAAGGGGACAGCAAATGCACTCAAATTTACACTTCTCACATTATGATAAGAGGAAACAAGCTGTCAGTTACTGACATAGTTATTTACCAAAACCTATAATTAAAGCTTCATGTAGGTGCAAAGTGCAGACTCTCAACTTTGATTTTAAGAGGATCCATGTCCAGTGTGGAGGAAAAGACTTTGGATACTTCAAGGATAATTTCAGTCAAGTGTTAACTGAAGCCAGGAACCCATGAATGTGGTTTCAGGTCTTAACACCAGTGACTTTCTGTAACTGTATATATCTGCCTTTATTCAACAAGTGTAGGCAGTTTGTGATTCACATGTCCATTCCACAAAATCACACCCATTTTATACTTAACTATAGTTTGAACATGTTTTTCTAAGCAGCTAATATAACAAAAACTGTGCACATGTGGGACGTTTCAGCACATACTTGTATATATTGCTATCACATATATTCTTAGAAGTTCATCAAACTTACACAATGATGGTTAATTATATAGTTCCTTGTGTTGGTGCAAATATAGGATGAGTATTAATCAAGGTTTATTTTCTGTGATAACAGCGAACATGAAGCCCATCCCAAATCTGCAGATGGTTCTCTTGGGTAGCCGAAGTGCCGGGAAAACCTCAGTTGGGAACACCATCCTAGGTTTCAAGGAACAAGAAAGTGGGAAACGAACAGAACAGTCAGTGGTTCGAAGAGGTTTTGTGGGTAAAACTGGAATTTGGGTTGTTGACACTCCCGGATGGTGGCCAGGCTTCCCTGTGTTGGACACCCCACAAGTGATCAAAGACGAAGTGATGCGCAGCGTGTTCCTGTGCCCACCTGGGCCCCACGTCTTCCTGCTGGTGATCGATGGAGACGCATCCTTCAATGCCAAACACTTGGATGCTGTGACAACACATATGGAACTCCTTGGAGAAGGAGTGTGGAGACACACAATTATAGTTTTCACCAGAGGAGACTGGCTGGGAACACACACCATCGAGGAGTACATCGAAGGCGAGGGCCACGCCTTGCAGTCACTGGTTGAAAAATGTGGAAACAGATATCATGTCCTGACTAACAAAACTGCAAATGATGATTCACAAGTCACAGAGCTGCTGGACAAAATCACTGAGATTGTGGCTGTAAATGGTTGGGATCATTTTGTTCTAGACGAGCAGATGTTTGAGACCATTGAAGAGAGACGAAGAAAAGTGGAGGAAGGAGCGATGCTGAGGCAAAGTCAAGTCAAGGCCAAAAGGGGAGCCCTCACAAGTGAGTACTGAGTCAGTATGTTTTTCATGTCATAAAGCGGATTATCAAAATCTAAAGTAATCTCTTAAAACTCATTGAAGACGGGCCCTCCCCCTCCGTAACGCCCACCACTCCTAACCCCCACAACATCTCCTCAGTTATATTGTATCAGTGACATAAGACTTTACTCCTTCACACTGTAATAAAACTTATTGTCTCCTCAGGAATCAGAAAGAAGTTGCAGGAACTGAGGATCGTGATGCTTGGACAGAAGACATCCGGAAAGAGTGTAACAGGAAATACTATCCTACGTAAAAATGTGTTTTCCGCCAGTCCAAATGAGCGCTGTAGAGTGGAAGTGGGGCAAGTTGCAAGCAGACTGGTCACTGTGATTGACACGCCAGGGTGGTGGAAAGAGTCCTCCTACTGCACCGAACAGACAGACAAAGAACTTGTCCAAGGTCTGTCACTGAGCCCTTTAGGGGTGCATGCTGTTCTGCTGGTTGTTCCTTTGGACCTGACTTTTGGAGAAGCACAGCGGGTCGCTATGGAAGAACATCTGAATATGTTTGATGCCAACATCTGGAAGCATGCAATGGTTCTGTTCACACATGGAGACAAACTAACAGAAAAGTCTGTAGAAGAACACATCGAGAGGGAGCATCCTGCCCTGCGCTGGTTGGTGGACAAATGTGACAACAAGTACCACACTATGAACAATATGAAAAAGCATGATGTGAACCAAATTACAGAGTTGTTAGAGAAGATAGAAGAAATAGTGGCAGGAAACAGAGGACAGGTCTTCTGTCCCGACATGAACGCCACCAACCTGAGAATGTACGAGAAGATCAGAAGAAGGCAGCTGAAGCAGGTCCTGAAGCACCGACTTGAGCAGGAGTACAGGAGGAGAGAGGTGGAGCTGATGATAGACTTTAGGGGAATACTAGTGGAGCTGCAAACTGACATTGGTCAAAACGTAACAAGCGCTACACTCAAATCACTGGGTGAGTATTATAGAGCGATAGGACATGTGTCTTTATTCATTATCATATTCTGCAAATATGCAGTTGTTTTATTAATTCATTTCTAATTACCATTTACATTAGGTGACATGGCCAAAAGCTACAGTCGGTGGAAGAAAGATGCAAAGGACAAGGAAGGAAAGTTGGTTGAAAAAATCAACAAGGAAATTGAACGGCTGGACAAGGATATTATGAGATCCACAAACTATCTCAGAAACAGCATGGATGGTTTGATGCCTGACTGTAAGTAGAAATTGTGTTAAGATTAGTAGATTCCCATTAATACAGATTGCTAAGGTTAACACAAGTCTTTGTTTCATTTTCAGTGACAGGAGAAACTCGAGGATCCTCCATCGCTGACCCTTTTTCAGATCAGATTAAATCAACCAGCAATTTTGACAAAGTTTTGGGTTGGCTGTCTCACCTTCAGATTAGCAAGAATGTGGACAACCAGCTGACACTCAAATTTTCTGAGACGTCAGGTCATGGATCAGATTATATGGACGAAAACTGGTTTCTGAATGAGCAAAATGAATACCTTTGTAATAGGACTACTAAATAAGTCCCACAACTGATCCCTGAGGTATACCAAGGATGACTTTGAAAAAATGGATCTCATATGATGCAACCTTTTCTGTCTAAGTAATAATAGAACTTGACCAAATACCCATCATACAGAGACTGCATAAAATACTTGGATTGAAGTGATAAAAGGCTGCATTACAGTCATCAGTAGAACATGTGCTACCATCACTGGTCAAATAAGGTTATCTCTAGCTCACTGCAGTGGTATTGACACGCATTCATGTGAAAAAGACCGCATCCCCATTGAATTTTAGAACTGTAATAAAAACAATAAAAAAGAAATATTCATGTTCCAAACAAGGTCTAGAAAATAGGTAACTACAACCTCAAGTTAATGCCTTATAACCTGTTACACTTTGTCATTGTTTTATTTTATTTTATTTTTTTAAGCAAAGAAACAAAAATCTAAATGCAGGAGAAGGGGTGTGGAAAAACTACAAACTTAGTGTGTCTGTAGATGCTAAGAGGGTAACAACCAGATGCTGCTCATCAAATAGACTTAATTAATTAATTAATTAATCATCAGCGTGTGTGACCAGCTCAATAAAAGCGGAAAAATATTTTGAGGCACAGTGTCAAGCTAAGTGGTACAACAAAGGTGGTGGTTTCCTCTGTCGTTGGCTTTTTGAGCTCAGAATATCAAAGTAGAGTATGTTTTGTTGGTGTATCCTCCTGAGAAAGCTTCTGTTTCCTCCTATTCTTCTAATTCTAATTATTAATCAACAATTACGAAGTCAAATGTTTCTGCGATGTATCATAAGATGAATGTGATCAATTGATTATTTTGTAATCACACTTGGGACGAAGGCATGATGCTCCACAAATGCCGAGAGAGCTGAAGTTGTGTCCTTGAGAAAGCTGTACACATCTTAACAAATAAATACACATCTGATCCGTTCAAGTGTATTGTTTTGCATAATTTTATAGAAAATGTTAATGCCACAACATAATAAAGCTCTTATTGTATTGCAAACAGCCTGCATGTCAAATTTCTAATTTGAAAAACCTGATATCAGGAACACTTTCCAAACATTACGCAGAAACGGTGAACACTGGATCTGCTTGTCTGGTCTGAGAAAATAGCAAGAGCTCATAAAGAAATGCACTGTAGAGATGGTACAATGATCTTTTTTCTTTTGTGAAATTAGCATATATCTGATTTTGTGCTGAATAATTCAGTTGATATTAACATCTCATATGATATATGTTTATTGTAATGATATAAGCTCAATTTTGACTTAATAGCCATCAAATGGAGGACAGACATCAAAGTTACTTAAATAGTTTATCTCTTCTTTTTCTTATTAAATTTGTGACATTTCATATTTAAATATGCAAACCAGAGACTATCTAGTTAAACTGCTGGCTCAGATTCCCCAAGCCCCAAAGTTGAGGATTACTTTTAAAAGAAAGCTCTTTACAGCCATAAATGAATAACTCTTTAAGAAATAAGAGCTCATTTCAAATCAATGAAAAGGCAACATTATTTATATTAGCACATTTCCAGTTTGCCAGAGAATGTTCAATAACATTGTTCGATAACTTGGATTACTTTTATTTATCATTTACCTGCCTCTTCTTGGCCAGTGGTGCTCAACCCTGCTCCTTAGGATCTCCTGCCCTGCATGTTTTAGATGATGCCTTTGATTTGATTCTAATGGTCATCATCAGCTTGTGATCAAGGTCTGCACAAGTCATTTGACGACACAGTGATTTGTATCCGGATGTGCTGAAGAAGGGATACATCTAAAACATGAAAGACACGGATCCCGAGGGCCAGAGCTGAAGACCACTGCACTTGGTCATATATTTCAAAGATCTAACATCCATTTCCACTGCTACCCACCCAGTTCTTAGTTCACTCTCTCAACCATCTAAACCCAACAGTAATAAAACTTAATTCCTACTAATTGGCACCAAATCAGGGCAGCATGGTGGCTTAGTGGTTAGCACTGTTCCCTTACGGAACTGGTTCGATTCCTGGGTCCTGCAGGAGTCTTTCTATGTTCTCCCTGTGCTTGTTTGGTTTCCCTCCGGGTGTGCCAGCTTCCTCCCACAGTCCAAAAACATGCATACTCAGTAGTTTGACAATTCTAAATTGCCTGTAAGTGTGAGTGTTTGTAGTTATTTGTCTATATATGTAGCCCTGTGATAGACTGGCGACCTGTTCAGGGTGGACCCCTGCCTCTCGCCTGTAATGAGCTGGGATAGGCTCGGACAGACCCCCGTGACCCTGCAAAATAAGTTGTTTGGTATTGCCAGAGAAGATTTGGCAATTTTTTTATGGACAGAAACCCACATATGCAGTTCTGCTGCTCATCCTACATATGCATGTTCCTTACAAATCTGGCACCATTTAAAAAGAACATAAACAGGATTTGTTTCCTTTCTTTTTGCTCTTTTTGTGCAAGGTCTATATATGTGTGTGTGTGTGTGTGTGTGTATGTGTAAATATATATATATATATATATAGACGGTATATAAACAGTTAATAGTGACAGTTTTCTTTTTAAAATAACAATGAATTTTGCAGGGCTGTTTTGCGCCACAAATTTACACTGGTTCTTGTATAAAGTAGCTTGTAATTTTTTAAATGTACAAACCTGTACAAATGTTTGAATTACATTTTTAAAGTTTATCCTGAGGGGAAGGATTATATAAGTTTTACTTCTTTTTCCTGCCCCTTTTCAGACATGTCTGTGTCATGTGTATTGCTATGTGGGTTCACATTGGGTACACACTTATTTTAAAGATTTGTTTATTTTGTGAAAATAAATTGATAACAGATTCATTTATTTGTATAGATTTATTTACAAGGAGTTCTATATAGGCGGCACGGTGGCTTAGTGGTTAGCACTGTTGCCTCACAGCAAGAAGGCTCCCGGTTCAATTCCCGGCCCGGTGGGTCTTTCTGTGTGGAGTTTGCATGTTCTCCCCGTGCTTGCGTGGGTTCCCTCCGGGTACTCCGGCTTCCTCCCACAGTCCAAAAACATGCAGAGTAGGTTAATTGAACATTCTAAAAAATTCTCCCTAGGTGTGCATGTGAGTGTGATTGGTTGTTTGTATGTGGCCCTGGATAGACTGGCGACCTGTCCAGGGTGTACCCCTGCCTTTCGCCTGATATGCGTCGGGATAGGCTCCGACAGACCCCCGTGACCCGGAAACGGATACAGCGGGTATAGATAATGGATGGATGGATGGAGTTCTATATATTCAAATGTGTGTGTATGCACGTGTATATATGTATATTTATTTATTTATAGATACACAGGTTCATACTAAGGCGGGGGCAGCACGGTGGCTTAGTGGTTAGCACTGTTGCCTCACAGCAAGAAGGTTCCCGGTTCAATTCCCGGCCCGGTGGGTCTTTCTGTGTGGAGTTTGCATGTTCTCCCCGTGGCTTCCTCCCACAGTCCAAAAAAAACATGCAGGGTAGGTTAATTGATCTTTCTAAATTCTCCCTAGGTGTGAACGTGAGTGTGCATGTTTGTCTGTCTTTCTACGTGGCCCTGCGATGGACTGGCAATCTGTCTTTCGCCTGATATGCGTCGGGATAGGCTCCGACAGACCCCCGTGACCCCGAAACGGATTAAGCGGGTATAGATAATGGATCGATGGATGGAGGTTCATACTAGTGTTAATGTTGCTTTATACAATTATTTTGATGTGTCAGTAATGAATCAATAAAAATAAAAAATAAATAAAATCCTCTACACATTGATAGGGAGGTAACCAAAGCCAAATTCCTGGTTTGTGTATCCACACCATAGACTGTATAAAATCCACACACGTCCAATAAAATGCGTTGTTACCGATTGTTTTTTCCGGAAAATAAATAATTGTCTCACTGTTATGTATCGTTTTTTCCACCAGATGGCGCCAGAGTATCGTGACTATAGGGGAAAGGACTTCCTGACGTATATATCACGAGACGGAAGTTAAAAAAAATGTAGTTGTTAAACCCCCTGACATGACAAATCAAACTGACCTGTGAAAAACAGCTTCTCCTCCAAACTAGAAGACGGGTAAGTGTTTCTTTGGGTAAATAAAGCTGCCGTTAGTACAGCTCCGCCGCCGGTTACAGTGGACGTGTGACAGAAACGAGTGTTGTTGACTCTTGGGGGAACGAATGATGATGATGATGATGATGGTGGTGGTGAGGATGAGGAGGAGGCTCCGTTCATGCTCCTGACACACGCTCAGCCTCCCTGACGACTCTCACAGGTCCCATCTGTCGCAGGTCTACCGCCGGCCCCAGCCGTCTGTCCTCGGGAGTCTCCCGGACGGTGCCGAGCCCGGACATATCTGTCACCGCCCCTGCGCGCATGTAAACAGCTGTCTGGAGACGTGTCCTCAACCGTCAGCAACGATGGCAAGAGATTCATCATCTACTCCTCTTTTAGCACATGCACTCATCTGACAGTGTATTATTTACAATAGTGCAACGTTTGGCACCTTTTTCTGTTGTTGTTTTGAGGGCTGTTTCAGTTCTTTGGGACATATAACCACTAAAATGCGTGATATGTTAGTTAGTTAGTTAACACAGTCTGAAAAGACTGAACAGAAAGGAAGTGGACTTCCTCTCCTGGAGTTAGGCTTTTCTTTTCTACAGGTGAGAAGTGACTCAAGATCCAGGAGAAGAAGTCCAGATGCCTCGTTTCCCAGCGTTTAGATTGTCTGTGACTTGGACATCAGAGACTCCACACACACTCAGTGTGGTTTCCAGCTCCATAGTACTCTTTTAGTACTGCAGTACTGTTTAGTACTGAGCTTGCTGGAAGCTTTGTCGTCCAGCTCATTCCCTGTAAACCCTAGAGGTCGTCGCATGTCAATATCACAGTTGATCAAACCAGCTCGTCTAGGGGCCGATGATATACTTGCTTTACTGAGCCGGCGTAACTACTAAAGTGTCTGATGAGTGCATGTGAACTAGTTCTACTGTAATTTCTTTACAGAGTCGAGTTTCTATCCTCTTTCTTCTCTTGACAGCATGGCCGCGTGAAGGTTAAAACTACCGCCCAGCAGGAGGAGGAGAAAAGGAAAGAGCGAGAAAAGAAGCTGAAGATATATGTGGCTGCACGTGATGCCTGCTTCTCTAAGGTCTCTTGGATTGATTCCGATGTTTGATTATATCCAGTAGAAAGACCAAGAGCAAAAGCGATTTCACGCAGCAGCAGCTGGTCCTGAATTTGGAGGCAGTCCCTTACAAACCCTGAGTAGTAGTAGGAGATAGGCTTCAGAGTGCCACGGACAAACATTGACAGTGTTACTGATGGATTACTGGTTTTGATCGTTTTGTTGGATTTCTTTATCAGAACAAAACCTGTTAACCTGCTTGTTGCTCGTTGTATTTGTTCTCTTCACCCTCTTTATTTTCTCCTGTGTGTCAGAGGAAGGAAGGTATTTTTGACGAGGAGGCTCTCCAGCTGACTCAGGAGCTCCTGTCGTCTAATCCTGACTTTGCAACCCTCTGGAACTATAGAAGAGAAGTCCTAATGAACCTGGACACTGTCAAGTGAGATTACTTGTAGTTATGTTCCCAACTGTGGCTTGAAAGTGTTATAATAATAAACTATTTAAAATCCAACAGGTTCATGAAGGTTTTGTTTCTCCATGTCTGCTTTAGAGATGAGGATGACCTGCAGAAGATTTACGAGGCCGAGCTGTCATTTGTGGAGTTATGCCTCCGCAAAAATCCAAAGTCGTACGGCAGCTGGCACCACCGAGGCTGGGTCTCGGCCCGTTTGCCTCAACCAGACTGGGCTAGAGAGCTGAGCCTGTGTGATCGCTGCTTGAGCCTCGATGAACGCAACTGTGAGTAGAGGGATGAATTGGCAGTGCCACTCTGTTTGTCCACCCGTTGCTGATGGCATATTCTCCCATCTGTACTAGTCCATTGCTGGGATTATCGCCGACTGGTTGTGAAGATGTCCGGCGTGCCTGTGGATCAGGAGTTGGAGTTTACCAATCGTCTTATAGGATCCAACTTCTCCAATTACTCCAGCTGGCACTACCGCAGCACCCTGCTACCGCTGTTACACCCGGAGTCTCCTGAACTGCCCTCACCATGTCACCAGCCTCCTCAATCCTCGCCTCCACCGTCGCCACAAACCCACTCCCACCGTGTCTGTGAAGAGCAGCTCCTCAAAGGTAAACATCTGGAGTCTGCAATATGCAGTAGCAACAGAGAGGTGGCAGTCTTAGTCTTTACAATTACTCTGAGACGTACTTTGCATTTGATGTCTGGCCTCTATTTAGCATGTTTAACCCCAAACGTTAACTTTTTTCAGAATATGAACTTGTTCAGAATGCTTTCTTCACCGACCCCAATGACCAGAGTGCCTGGTTCTACTACCGCTGGTTATTAGGCAGAGGTACGTCATCTAACTGTGTCTGTATGTTCATGTGTGTGGGTGAAACAACAGAACCAGCTTCATGTAATGCCTCTTCATAATTTAGGCTTCTGTGAACGGAAGCAGTGATCTTCAAAAGAGATGTTAAGAAAAAGAAAACGGTTTACCTTTGTTCTCTTTTTCCCAGTAGTGTGGTGCAAAACAAGAAAATGCCATTCAGTGCCATGCAAAAATGCCCCCCAATAACAATTGAGATCTCAAAACATTTGTTTTGTGATCATACGTACGTACACACATACGTACGTAAATACGTACGTACACGCATACGTACGTAAATACGTACGTACACGCATACGTACGTATTTACGTACGTACACGCACGCACACATACATACATACATGCATACATACACGCACACGTAGGTACATACGTACATACGTACACGCAATTAAGTACACACATACATACATGCATATGTAGGTACACATACATACATGCATATGTAGGTACACATACATACATGCATATGTAGGTACACATACATACATGCATATGTAGGTACACATACATACATACATACGTAGGTACACATACATACATGCATATGTAGGTACACATACATACACGCATACGTAGGTACACACGTACATACATACATACATACATGCATATGTAGGTACACATACATACATACATACATACATACATACATACATACATACATACATACGTAGGTACACATACATACACGCATACGTAGGTACACACGTACATACATACATACATACATACATACGTACACACATACATACGTACACACATACATACGTACACACATACATACGTACACACATACATACGTACACACATACATACGTACATACACACATACGTAGTTACACACATACGTAGTTACACACATACGTAGTTACATACATACGTACACACATACATACGTACACAAATACATACACGCATACGTAGGTACACATACATACATACATACGTACGTACACACATACGTACGTAAATACGTACGTACACGCACACATACATACATACATACATACACACATACATACATACATACATACATACATACGTAGTTACACACATACATACATACGTACACACATACATACGTACACAAATACATACACGCATACGTAGGTACACATACATACATACGTACGTACGTACATACATACGTACGTACACATTTACGTACGTAAATACGTACGTACACGCACACATACATACATACATACATACATGCACGCATACGTACATACATACATACATACGTAGTTACACACATACATACATACGTACACACATACATACGTACACAAATACATACACGCATACGTAGGTACACATACATACATACGTACGTACGTACATACATACGTACGTACACACATACGTACGTAAATACGTACGTACACGCACACATACATACATACATACATACACACATACATACATACATACATACATACATACGTAGTTACACACATACATACATACGTACACACATACATACGTACACAAATACATACACGCATACGTAGGTACACATACATACATACGTACGTACGTACATACATACGTACGTACACACATACGTACGTAAATACGTACGTACACGCACACATACATACATACATACATACATGCATGCATACACGCACACGTAGGTACATACATGCATACGTACACACACAGACATACATACATACATACATACATACATGCACGCATACGTACATACACACATACGTAGTTACACACATACATACATACGTACACACATACATACGTACACAAATACATACACGCATACGTAGGTACACACATACATACATACATACATACGTAAATACATACGTACACACATTCATACACGCATACGTACGTACATGCATACACACGTACATACGTACGTAAATACATACGTACACACATTCATACACGCATACGTACGTACATGCATACACACGTACATACGTACGTAAATACATACGTACACACATACATCAAAAATGTAATACACAACAATAGAGTTTCTTATTCAACAACTCATGAAAATACAAAACAAAAAATGGCAAATTCTTAGCAAGTCAGTTGCAGTGTAAAAAGAAACAAAAAACATATAACCTATAAAAAATATAAATATATAATATTTATTTATATATATATATATATATATATATATATATATATATATATATATATATATATATAAATCAACTTTTTCATCCATAATCAATTTCTCATGAGAAGTAATTCAGAGCTCACAGGAAATGAATGATGTATTTAGAAGTTTTTTCAGTCAACTACACAGGCAGGACCAGAAAGTTTTGGAAGGTCATTCATTCCCTGGATAAAAACTCTTCTCCCGGGGCCACAGTGATCACGAATGGGATCTCATCACAAAGTTGCACTCTTCATCGGGGAACCAGGCGAGGATGATTATGCCCTCATTCACTGTTTGCTATTTTTATTGAACCAATCACCCCCAAGATTTATTGATGATATCATGAAAATCACATATTTAAAAAAAACAACAAAAAAACGTAATTTCTAGAATCTACAAACGTTATATCCAGCAGTATTATAGAATCAGGCCTCCCAATATTCAAGGAAAAAAAGAAATGTATATATATGCGCGTGCGTGCGTGCGTGCGTGCGTGCGTGCGTGCGTGCGTGCGTGCGTGTTAGAAAATTTCTCAAAATCTGTCCCAGTAGTGTTGGGTTCTTCTGAAAAGCAGATAAACGGCATTGAAAAGCAATAAAGCAGGATCAGAAATCAGAATCTTAAACTAACGCACAAAAGGAATTTTCTTTGGTGAATGAAGTCTCCAGTGTGCATGAGCAGATACAACAACCACCAACGTGGATGTTTAATAAGTAGCACGTAGAAAACAGAAAATCACTTCAGCAGTGTGAAGTTGCTATACAGTGTATCCACAAGATAATACAATGTGCCATCATTGTTACTATTATCCATTAATGTGCTACTTAGGAAGGTCAGTGGTATAAGTACCATCGAGTAAAATACAGTGTTTCATTAGTTATTATGCAGTGTTACTGTATGTACATGTGAAGTGAGTTATGAGGGATTTTCATGAATACAACACAGGCTAAATAAAAAATAAGTAAAACACACTAAAGAAATATTTATATTTTATATGACTTTTTAAATGTAGTTATGTCATTTAATTTTGAATGCCACTATGCATTCCAGCTTAAGTGTGTGTGTGTGTGTGTGTGTGCGTGCGTGCGTGCGTGCGTGCGAGTGTGAACTGTATTTTCCACTCAAACATGAGTTCCAGACATGTAAATGTGCTTTGTTTTTGTTTTTGACAGCGGAGCGTGAAGAGATGATAAGCTGTGTGTTTGTCAGCCGGGAGGAGGAGAGAGTTGCTGTTGCCTTCTCCAGGCCTGTCAATGTTCGTACCCTCAGCATTAATCTCATACACAAAATGTATCAATAATTTCATGCATGTGCGTACCAAAGAAAGTAAATCCTGCTTCCCTAGACTTTAAAAATTGCATATGTCTTTCATGTAATCCTTGTTTTTTTTGTTTTTTGTTTAATATCGTGGTCACTATGGTGGATGTCAGATCAGATTGAACCTTTTTTTTTTCTTTTTTTTTTTTTTTAAGAGACATTAATTGGCTTTTTTTTTTTTTAAATCCACTTCAGCCAGCTCTGATCAACAGTTAAGGCAGTCCTGTGGTGTTAAATACTGCCTGCTGTTTTATTTAATAGGTTTAATTTTATAACATGTTAAATGCATTTTTATTTAAGTTAAGAAAATGTGTGCATCATTTACTATCTTACAACGGAGGGTAGAAGAAAATCGGCCTGAGATGTTGGCTGTCCCAAAATTAACTAAAACTAAACTAGTTTCCCAAAAACCAGTCTAGGTATCAGCCGCAGAAAAACCCATCTCAGTCATTCTGCAGTCTGGCCCGAGTCTTCTTGTTTATCTGCTGCTATTATTGTACTGAACACAAGTTTTCTCCCCTCCCTTGTTCTGTCAGGCGCAGTCCGTTGGCCTGCTCCTGATCCTGGACGGTCAGCCTCAGCGGGTGGAGTGGAGGAGTGTCCACCCACACTTTAAACACAGTCCTGTCTGGGTATCCTTTTTCATTTAAATCGCCCTCATAAAGTTTGCTACTGACTTTCACCTCAGCTGATTGAGCAGGATCCTGCTTTGACATTCAGATGCCACTGTTCTTCTGTGGAGCGTCACCGTTACCTCTCCCACACAAACATTGTGGGAATTCCTGTCATGCATCATCAGCACACAGTGATGGAGGACACACGTTTTCATCAGACAGGCAGCTGAAGTGGATTCTTGTTTTTTATAAAGAATCTGTTAGTGTTTTTCAGCAGGTCACTGAATTTCTGTCAGCTCCTCGTCTCTGCTTACTGGTCCTTCAAGGCTAAGTTAGAAAAAGGTTGCACCAACCGTCCAAAACGGAGAAAACCAAGACAAAAAAGGCTTTTTTTGGGTTGCTGGTAGTATTTTAGCATCTTAATAACATTCTGTTTTTCAGGTTTTCTGGATTTCAGGTGTTTCCATGAATGCCTTGCTATGTTCAGGTCCAGACGTTCATTCCAGGACTTTTTGCAGAATCTTTCTGAAGCTTCTACGCCTTACCTTTTACCTTTTCCTCTGCACAAAATCAAAATTTGCCAAAGATCACGTAGACAAGTCCGGAGACTGAACCACCCTTGTGACCATGGGATGTTTGTGAACTTGGCCGTTGTGAATATGCAGGGCTGACGGTGCAGCAGAGTTGGAGAGAGATGAACATTAAGGGTAACAACATGTACGGTGTTGACTTACTTGACATCTAGCCGACTTGCAGGCTGCCGAATCTCAGCGGAGGAGAAATATTCCAACAACAACAATGAGATGAACTAGACAATGAACTGCACAAATATGTTGAGTAACATGGGTAAACGTCAAGAATAACACAAACTGTATTTTCTTATACTTCTGACTCTGGACCCTTTTTCAGATCAGATGATTTAAAAAAAAAAAAAAAAAAGCCAAGCAAGCCGCAGCTCGGGCGGGCCTGGAGGCACAAACTTGCTTGGATTCTCGTGTTAATGATGGCTGTCGCGCTTTAGGCCTCCTGGAACACCACACACATTTGTCTTGTAGCTCTCCAAATCTGATGCAGTCTTGCCTCACAGGTCTGCATGCATTTATCTCACCGTTGAGACATTTTGTTTGTCTTCTCTGACACACATCATCACCAGTGAGCCCATATTCGTCCTCGTTACGTGGTCAGCCAGTGTCTGAGCCGGAATACTTCTGGTACTGGGATTTACTCCTTTCTCTTTAGCACTTTTCAGAGCACAAGGCAATCTACACATTTCTGTCCTCAAGGTTCATTAATTCACCATTTCTCATTTGTAACTCTTGAAGAATTTATATTGTCTAAATGTCTACTGAAGTAATAAAAAAAAGAATTATTTTTGAGTAATAAAAACATATCCTAAGAGGTAAAAAACAGTTTTTGTTCCATTACTGCATGTTTTAAAAGCTTCAGTCTGCAAAAAATGTGTATATCAATATAATGTATATATATCCTATTTGTTTTAATTTTGCCCTCTTTGAGAGCATTTGATTTTTTTTTTGTAAACCACTATTGAAACATTACATTTTTCTTTGCATGTCCAGGTTTATTTATTCGAGTCTCCTCCCTTTTGCAGGAAGGTGGTTGTGTTTTAGTCATATTGGTCGACTCATCCTGTCTGCTGTTTTGACTCTTGAAAGGAAAAGGGCACTTTGATGTGGAGACTGTAGATTCATTTAAAGTCAAGCCTTCTTATTTTATTATGGAATGGATCATTTGCATTTTGCCTCCTGCTTACCTTAACATCTGATCAGATCTGCGACCTCCCTCCTGGAACCATAAACGACATCGCCAATGAGCACAATCTGACAGTGCACTGGACTGAGAAACACACTCGCAGGGACTGCGCTCTTTACACAGGTAAACCAACGCAGCCTTATTTGGAAACGTAATATTCTGTTCGAGGCTGCATTTCTTCCGTTTTCTTCATTACAGTGTAAACTTGTATCTCCGCAGGTCGAACTGAGAGCTGGTGTCGGGACACGGCCACCGATCAGGAACTGTTCAGGTAGGGTTTTGGCTTGATGGCAACACATTTTTAGTTTATTTAAGGGCTAAAAGGAGGGTGTACTCCTTCTGTGCAGGAGCGAACTCTCAGTAGAGAAGACGTCAGTGTTGCAGTCGGAGCTGCAGTCGGTCAAGCAGCTGCAAGAACTGGAGCCACTTAACAAATGTTAGTGCAGTACTGAGATACTAAAAGTTTGCTGGTTTCACGTGTAGCTGCTGACTGTCCTCTTTACCTCTGAAGGGTGCTTGCTGACCGTTATCCTCCTGATGAGGGCACTAGACCCTCTAGGATATGAGAAGGAGACGCTTGCTCACTTCCAAACACTCAAAGTGAGTCACATCCACGCGCTGCACACTCTGGCACTGACAGGGATGCATTTGCTTCTGTCGCCGACTGAATGCTTTTCTCCTCGTCCTCCAGGAGGTCGATTCCATGCGCTCGGCATATTACAGCGACCTGTGCAGCAAGTTCATGATCGAAAACACCATCCTGAAAATGGAGTACGCTGAAGTGCGGGTCTTCAGTATTTCTGACAGGGTTAGTTTAATTCTAATAGAAAATCAGGTTTAAAATCCCTGTAAAAGGAAATGGTGGAAAATAATCCCTTTTTTCTCTGTCCTGCAGAATCTGACCACACTATGCCACCTGGACCAGCTGTTGCTGGTCACCCATATCAACCTGTCCTCCAATCAGCTGCAACGGCTGCCTCCCCAGTTTGCTATGTTGCAGTGCCTGGAGGTGATAAAGCTGAAATTTTCAATTTTAATGTAAATTAAAATTAATTCATTTATATATTATTTTTGTATTTTTTGGCCTCACCTGATGGACGAGGGGAGAAAAAGACAAGCACTGACTTCTTATTTTCTGTAATCAAATAACTCCTTCACACTTGCAGGTCCTGGAAGCTGATAACAACTCTATCGAAAACCTGGAGGGACTCTTTCACCTTCACAAACTGGAGGAAGTCTCCTTGAAGAATAATAGTATCCTTGATTCACATTTACATTCAGTCATGCATCGGCTGGAGACATCCCGCTCATCCTCACCAGTGTCACAACGATCACGTCAAATTGTGATCTTTCTTGTTCCTTTCACAGTGTACTAGTGACTCAAGAAATGTGTGAGTAATCTGTGAGTGGCTCGGCGCTGAAAAACAAGCTGAAAGAGTGCGATCGGCTGATGCTGTGTGACGTAAAATACACGGTACGCCACAGGCGCAGCAGCAACAAAGTTAATAAAACTGGTGAGATCAGTGCACGCATAGTTTACCTTACCTGAATCACAAGTGACTGGAGTGAAAATGAAAAATAAAAGAGACAGCGTGCAGTTTGACAGAGCAGCAGCATCATTGAAGAGGGAAGACAAACCAAAACACATCATTGTCCCCACTGTCCCATCATTGACTTTTATCTTCCTTTGTGCTTCACCTCTACTCGTACTCTTGAAGAAATGATGACATTTGCAGGTTTTGACATAAAGGTTACAAGTAAGGATTGAGGAAAACAAGCCATTCATATATCAGGGTTTTATCTTTCATCAGCTCTCGTGTTATTAAGTGATCTTATCACACCACACATGATGGGTTTTTTTCATGAACCTTAACACTCAGAAATCTCTGCCGTGGCGGATCTACAGCCGCTGGCGTCCTGCCCCAAGCTGAAGCGCCTTGATCTCCGGGGCAACCCCATCACTCACGCGGCCAACGTTGAGTCGGAGTTAGCCGAGCTGCTGCCCTCAGTCACGGACCTCCTGCTCTGATCAGACGTAGGGCAGGAATCGCTGCCATCACTGTCCCCATTGTTCACTTGTCCTCCTGTCTGTGTTCGGCTGTGAAAGGAGCAAGTTGGGTGCTCTTTTTTTGTTTTGTTTTGTTTTTAAAAATGTCTTGCATACCTGTTCCTTTTTTATTTTGTTGTTGTTTTCTCTTCGGGGGAGATTGTGAGTCACAGCCAACTTTGAGGCTCAGACATCCTGACACTTCTGGGCGTATGTCAGAAGCCCATCTAACACTTCACCCACAGACTCCGTGTTTGTGTGCGCGTGCGAGCGAGCGAGTGCATAATAACCAACGCTTCGTTTCTGTGTGTACATGTGTGTGAATGTCACGGCCACAAAAACACAAAAACGCATGCAGAAACATTGATTAGAGCAAATCAGAAATGGGTGGGAAAGCAGCAGCCCTGATTTATTGCTTCCATGAGCTTTAATGGTTGGATGAAGAGAGCATCACATAGCTCCCATATACGTTCTTAGAAGATTGTGTAAAGCAGCTCAACTATGACATTACTCTGTTGCACAGTAATTCACTGATCCATGAATAAACAGCACATTGTGTGTCACTGCCTTCCAACAAACTTCATATGTGGTACTTCTTTTTTTTAATTTTTTGGTACAAGAGTTACAGGATTTCTTAAATGGACCTTTTAAAGTGAAGGTTTACTTTTATGGGTTGGAGCACATTGCCGATACCTGCATGAATTATGCGGTTTGTGTTTGATTTTCCATGGATTTATGGGGACATTTGTTACTTCATTCACACATAATGACGTAAATGAAAGGTGTGTGTGCGCCACCAGCGGAGTGTCACCTGGTTCAGCCTGAATTAACACCCCAGTCATTATTTCATGAATTTGATTTTGCAACACGTCAAGCGTCAAAGTGCCATGATGTCAGAGTAAAACAAACAGGAACCCTTTTGGCTAAAACAGCTCTTAGTGCCTAAATGAAGGGGATTCAGATGAAACTGTGGTTTCAAACAAACACCTTTCAGCTCCACATAAGCAAGTCACCTCTGTTCCTTATCCCGTCAGGGTTTACTGTAGTGTCCCCGCGGGACACTGAGCCCTGCGACGCCTCCATCGGCTCAGCAAATAAGGGGTCGTGTCAGGGATGGTGTCTGAATTTAAACGTTCGCCAAAACAATATTTGAAGAAAGATGGAAAACCTGGCTTTACATTAGATTTATTTGAAACAGGTTAGTGATATGATGCAAAAATTCAAAACAAGTTGACAACCGTGTTTCTTTGTGTATTGAACTTTAGAGTTTCTCATCATCCACAGTTCATAAAATCAAAGGGATCCAAGAGTCGGGAGAAATCTCTGTCAATACAGAACACGGTCGAAGATCAATACTGGAAGCCTGTGATCTTCTGGACTTCAGGTAGCACTGCATTTAAAACAGTTTAATGGAAATCACTGCATGTGCGCAGCACTTTCAGAAATCACTAAACACAGCGGGCTGTGCTTTCCACAAAGACGCTGCAACGCGCTCACATGGTCCAAAAGCACCGGCGACTTCTCTGGACCAAAACTCATTTAATAGTCAGACTCCACCACAGTTGGTTTGACATAGAACAGTTACTAGTGATGAAGTTTAAACTTTCAGCTTAAATTTAAGAGGCTCTTACACAAATATAGCCTTTACCATTGAAGCAAAGTGCCTCCATTTTCAGGAGCTCACAAGTATTCTGACGATTGACAGAAGTTAAATGTCCGCATGCGGTCCTCTTTCATTTTTTCAATGCAAACAAACAAAAGGTCTGGAGTTGATATCATTTACTGAGTTGAAATTTGGCAGCTGTCTGATGATGCTGCTAATATGAAGTTCAGGGAGATCTCAGTGAAAATGAAGAAGGTCATTAGGTTGGAAAAAAAAATTTCTATAACAAGAGGACAAAAACCTTAGGTGTGACCAAATTAATGGTTTGGAACATTTTAATATGAGAGGAAGCACTGGTGAGCTCAACAACATCAAAAGGCCTGTAGGACCGTGGAAGAATCGCGGGGTCCTACTTTGGTGGAGAAGAACCTCTTCACAGCATCACCACATTTCAAGATTATTCAGACGAACGCAGGTGTACTATCGTCAAAACCCACAATCTGGAGATGCCTTTATGAATGTAAATACAGAGGGTTTACAACCACTGGTTAAAATCGAAATCAACTACAACAAAGAATGATTCATTGACGTGGAGTACAGCTCAAATAACATAATCAAATAATGATAATAGTTTGTGGTTTTGTGAATAGACATCATTCTACATAAAAAGTGGAATTTCCGTATTTATGGATTCCTGGTTTCTAATGGTTTCCAATAATATCAGAAAACCCCTCTTTCCAGAACTTGATAGTTGCTCAATACACCTCTCAATGACGTAACAGAGTTACACCTTTCACACAATTAACCAAAACCGACTGAACCAGTCTGTGTGGCGCATTCACATTAATTCAGTCACATCGTGTTCGCAAAAGTCAGAGGCCGTCCTGTTCCTGTAAGCGTATCAGAATGGTCTTTGAACCGGTCCATCCAGCATGGAGGCTGACTCATCTGCTGGGACCTCCCACAGTGGAGATGAAGAACGAGCCTTTTTTACATGTCCCAGTCAGAAAGACTCGGGTGGGAACAACCAAATACACCATGGCTGCATTCCTTTCAGTTGCATCAGTGTCAGGCTTCTGGCTCGGGGACATGCTGAAATGCTTAGGGACAGAACCAGTTACTGTTTTCAGCGACGCCGCTGCTCTTACAACAGGTGAGAGAATCATGATGTGGGACTGCAGGCCTCAGTCAGTATTTATAAATGAACTCCATATGAGCTAAAAGAAAAAAAAAGGCTTTAGGATGGGTCCTGTGTGGATTTCTGTGGGATTTCTGCACCCAAGTGGCCCACGTTCAGTCCAGATGGGGCTGCACAGACAAGCCGGCTGAGGTGTTACATTGGGAAAGCTGCTGGTGAGACAGTACACCATAAATGTCTGTGGAAATACCAAAATACTGACTGACTTGCTGATTTACAGCCTACAGAGGCCAAGCCAAAGTGACAGAATTTTGATGGTGGAAACAAAAACAGTTTGTTGCCAAACTCGAAAGTAACTCAAACAAGTATGAAAAACAGATGTTTGGAGGAAGACTGTTACATTTACAATTTTTTTTTGTTGTTGTTGTAGTAATTGTGGCTGTAGGGGCTTTCATAAAAACAAATAAAAACAAACGGCTTCCAATATTATCTACAATTATGCATCTCTTCTAATTGCAGTTTCTGGAAATTGCTCATGTTTTTATTCATGTGACATTTACAGTTTTACTCTTCAGTGATGTGAATACTTCTATTGTAAAGTGAACTGAAAATTACAAGAATAAATCTTGCTCTCTTGTAAATCCCACTCTTGCATTTTCTCTTGTACTCTAAGCGGGCGCTGGCTCCGCTCATCCTCGCTGGTGTCTTCTGCTGCTTCAGGAGGGGTCTGTGGCATAACTGATGCCTGCAGAAGGAGGGTGTGTCTTTAGTGTTTAACCAAGTATTTAAAGGAGTGCTGAACTTGAAGACGTGTGAGAAACAAAAACACAAGTGAACAGAAGATTTCCTCCTCCTCCTACAGTCTGCGTTGCTGCGTTTCTTCTTCAGCTGAACTGAGTAAGTTTGAAATACAGTCACATATTTCTCTGTCTAAACACAGTCTGAGCTCAGATTTACGCTGACATCATTAACAGTCCTCACTGTAGTTAACTTGTGTACGTTTCCATTCACACTTTTATCTGCGACAGTGGACACATGGTTCATAAACTCGTGTGTGTTCAGACTTTGTTTTGACGTATTCACTCACAGCTCCGCTGTTTTGTTTTGCTTGTGGACTCTGCAGAGCTGTATTGTATACTTTGAACCTGTATGTGTATGAATATGCAGAGATAAACTTATGTCTCACACATGGCCTGCTAGACATCCAATGATTGATTTGCATGTCTAATCACATTTAACAAATCAGGAAGAACAATTCAGTTATGCCTTGTTAATGTTTTCTTCCAACATTAACTAGAAATCAGTGAACATCTCTTTGTGGCTGAAATGGCCTCCGGGCGAACGGGTCATGAGTGCAGCTGGGAGATGCTTATCACCACCCTCTCCGAGGAGAAACACCCTGACTCTAACTCTGATCAGCACTTTTTCTCAGTTCTTTTTGCCAGTCTTGGCCGTAACCACAGTTTATATGCAGATAAAACTCTGATCAGCAGTATTTGGGTGTGTTTCCCTGCACACTGCAGAAACAGCACCTCTAGAAATAAGCATAATATTCCATGAATCTAGTCAAAATTGTCTTATTTTAAGCAAAAGTACTTTTGTCTTGAGTAGAATTCTTAAAGCTAGCAAACTGGTCTAAAATAGTGTTTTAGTTTTCTTGAAACATTTTTTTTTGTCGTACTTATAAATTGCTGAAGACACGAGAATTATCATAAAGCCTTGACATCTGACCATCTGCTTGACACAAATCAGAGGAAGGGCGTGGAAATAACAGTTCTACTTTTGTACGATCTTCTTTTCATGGATCTTGAATTTACAAAGGAATTAGTTTATTGTTGTTTTTTTTATTATTATTACAAATATGACCGTCTGATTGCTGGAGACCATAGTCAACAGCAGAAAAGGACTTTTCTCTTTCGTGATGGTGCTTTTCCAGTCCTTCACTGCAGCTATCGCTGTTTCTGGGTCTTTCTGCCTTTAGTTTTGTCTTTGCCAGGTAAAAAAAGTAGCTCAGGTGGGTTGAGAACAGGTGAATGAGTTTCAGATCAGCCGCCGTTGCAGCATTTGGCTGAAACTGAGCAGACATGACTTCTCTGTTTAATTCTCCACACATTCTCTAGTGGTCACAACCCACATGGATACCCATACTCTCTTCATCCTCAACCATGCCTTTGGAATATTTGCACCATTTGGTCTCATAAACCTGCCTCATTAAAATTGAACAGGTATCCCTGACTGTTTCCTGACAGGGACAACATTTTTGCCAGAAAACCTTGATGTTCGTTCCTGGATTAAAGGCAGGGCGCGGGATTTCTGGATGACATTGGGTCTATTAATATCTGAAACAAAACATCAACAAAACAGGGGAGCTTGCGCCTCTCTGCCCATCCCTCCAAGTGGCCCCTTTTTTGTAAGTTTTTGTTGATAACAGCATGGATGATCCATTTTGCTTTTGGTCCAGTGCACACATTAATTGAAGGTGAAAAAAGATTTGAAAATCATCTGGCCACAACATACATTTCCAAAGCGGTCCACAAATGATCGATCTTATCCATAAAAGATGCCTCCTAGTCCAAAACTTTTAATGCCATCTTTGAACGGGCCTCAACACAAGGCTTACTTTTTGCACAGTTATATTTTAAGTTGCATTTGTGACTCCGGCTCTGTATTCTTGTGCATGCCAAAGCCTCCCTAAAGTAATCCTACGTGGTTATTTCACCTATTGATGAATGAGAGATTTCTGAGTTTACAGGTGTCCAGGTTAGGTTCGCATCTCTGCCCTATACGCATGTAAATAATCACCTGTTAACATCACAAATGAACCCGAACTCTAACATTTATGATTTTTCAGCCCTAAACTGTCTCTGTAGGAATGCATGCTATTAAATAAATACAGTGAGGCTTGGTGAAGCTTGTCCAGATATCATTAAAAATATCTCTGGTACATGCTGTCTGCAATAAAATATAGAAGTCCGAGTTACAGAATAAATATAAGAAATGTTCTGTTTGTTTTCCAGTCAATTTATTTTTGATGGTGTGGGAACATTTTCTTATTTGATTGTGTAGATTCACCTGTCTTTGGCTTTTTAAGATCATGTTTAATCTGGCATGTCTATTTTTGAGCCTTATGAATGGTTTGCTCCTGCTGAGAAAGCCTTCTGGTCAGGCTTTTCTTCACGGTAGACCTGGTAATGATTTGTCTACCTCCTGGACATCTTTCTTCCCTCGGCTGGATGTTGTAATGGTTTATTTATTTCATCCTCGTCATGGAAGTGGTCCAACGCTGCTGTCATCTGTGGGCGTCGGTAGATGCCCAGACTGTTTTACGGAGCAGAGCTCGCCAGAGCATTCTCTTTTTTCTGAGTGTATCAAATTGTTGAATTGGACTGCACTGGTAATCCTGCTATCTCTCAGGTGTGCTTGTTTTGTTTTTTGCAGCCTAAGGAGTGCCGTTCTCCCTTGTGGTGAGAACGTTTTCAGCCTCATGTTTTGATTTCCATCAGAAATCAACTCTGGGCCTTTTTTCTGCTAAAATAACGAGGATATTAATAAAGGAATAATAAAGGAATAAACCACACCTGTCAACAAAACTTGGCCTTGTCCAGGACATTTTCATTTCCATGATTTTTCGGTTCTGAGTCCTGCATTTGAAGGTTTTTTTAATATATAACGTTAACACAAATATTTATTCTTTTATAAAAGACACAAAGTTTGTATCCTCTTTAAGATACTATAACTGCAGGTGAGCGCCACCTTCTGGTTCTTTAGACACAGGCTTGGAGAGCATGTTGTGTGCATGAATTCGTTATGTGTCGTGCATTATTAGACATAGCTGCACAAATTGTTTTTTTTGGCTATAAAAAAACTCTTCAAGCAGACTCATCAACGTGGATAAAGTTTCATTCATATTGTTGGCATTTAAACGAATGCTGCATAGCAATTCACCCGTTGCATAGTGTTGCATAGCAATTCTCTAAGTGGAAAAAAAAGCAGTGAACTGATCAAGAATTAAGACTCACATAAAGTGCAGGGGGCTAAAATGGCTTAGTGGTTGGCGCAGAACATTTGTTGTTGTGTTATTTTAACAGAGTTGTTAAGAAATCTTGAAGATTAGTGTTCAGACTCATTATAAATGTTGGTACTGCTGTGAATGTCACCAAGCCTTTGAGAGCTCCGTTTCAGGTTGCAAAGGCACTTAATGAAAGTGAGGTTTGTCTAATCAACCTTACAGGTATCAATGAGCAGTTTCAGTCCTTTTAAAACAACATTCTTATCTTCACCAGGAAACCCGGCAGGCGTTACAGGCGCATCCTACTAAAGGGTCAGTACCTGATTCTGTGTTGGGATGAGAACATGATTTTTCTGCACTTTGCCTTATTATCAAATATGCACAAAAACATTGACACTAAGCCTCAGTTGTCAGCATGCTTATGGACATGCCAACACGCAGACATTCCAGCTAAAAGCACCTGTGAGCCCGAACCCCGACGTGACCCACTATGTGCTCATTACTGTGTGAGTGATGGGGACAAAAAGCTGCTTAATGTGGAGAGTCACTACACAGTATGTCATAAGAGGTGCTGTGTGGGTTTATGTGTGAATTGGTGAATTAGGATGACATTTAAAAACACCTTGTAAAATCTGTTCATGGTTTTAAAGGGGCTACATTAGAGGGGAGCGTTTGTCAAACTGTGTTATAATTGTTTGTGTTTTTAAAAATGATTTTTATTTTGTTTTTCAGTTTAGGTTTAGTAAGTTTAACAAACCCCATCAATAATTTTAGTTTTTTGGTTAGTTTTAGTCCAAGTTTTAGTTTTTGAGGTATTGACTAACAGATATCAACAAAAGAAAAAATAAAGGATGAAATAATCCTCTCAATACTACCACAAGTGCCAAACATCAAAAAACAAGACACCAAATTAAAATTAAAATAAAAACAAAATGAATTTAACGAGTTATTTTGTTTCATTTGAGTTAGTTTTGCATTGTTAATTTTAGTTTTTAATTTAGTTTTTTTTTTTTTCAATTTCAATTTTTGTTCTTGTTTCAGTTTTTCGCTGTTATTTTCAGTTTCAGTCTTAGTTTTCTTTAGCTGTAGAGCTCTGATTGATGCGCCTGCATCGTCATTTCTCCAGCCAGCAGCTGCTTACAGTCAGACCTCTGGAACGTTTGGTCTCGGTTCTTACAGAGACCTGGTGGTTTGACCTGCACTTGATCTGGCTGTTTGCAACACAGGACTGTAGGGATGGCTGCTCTCCGTGTGTGACTCAGCATCAAGTGAAAGCTGGTCGTGCTGTCAGACAAATACAATTCCACTGGTGTGTTTATTGTTGTTTGCCCAACAGCAGAAATATTCACATCATGACACTTCTCTTTCCTTGACAATATATTTTTATCTTTAAGCTTTATCCTTTAGATATTTGAGATTTTACTCTTCTGCCAGCTTTCATGCCAACCTCTGGCAACCTCTGGCAACCTCTGGCAACCTCTGGCAACAAAGAACTCAAGTCCTATTTTTTAAACAGGCACCTATTCCCAGGAGGTTGTTTGTTTTATTTGTCTATCCAGTGCTTTGACGAGGGTGAATTGGGTGTCAAAGCGATAGTCATGCTCCTGTAGAAACAGGATCTTTTGCCACACCCTTACGGCGGTATCACACACATGCTCAAAATGCCACTGTGACAGCCAAGAAGCTCTCAGACTAAGGAGCCTCAGACAGCAAAAATAAACATTTTTAATCAGTATATGTTCTCAAATAGACTTGAGAGCATATTGATAATGAATATTAAAAAAAAAAAAACTTTCAAAATTATGGTTGAAGGAAATCATTTTTTTTGTTGTTGTTTTTTTTTAAGCAGGTCAACTGCTGTGCTCTTTTGAAAAATGTATATTCCTGATATACTAGGGCCAAATTTCAGCTGAAATTAAATGATCATAACTTTTCAAGCCTTGTAATGATGCTTCGACCCTCTGCAGGTGCACTTCGAGGCATCCTTCTTGTTAGTCTGACTCATCGACTGTAAACAAGCGCCAACCATCTCATGTCCGTATTGACGCTCAGATTCCATTCCTTGACTGACCCCATTCCCACTGGTTTGCTGAGCCACATGCCTGCACCCCGTATGAAGTAAAACGGGCTCCAAAACGGGTCTTCGGAAACCAACAGGTCACGTGACCAAATGCTTCACCCAATTCATATATACAGTGTATGATTGTATATAACAATGGACGAAGACTGGTTTTGAAGCCCATTTTCCCTCGTGCAGAGTGCAACCATGTGGCTCAGCAACCAATGGGAACACGCCCACCGCATGTCAATCAAAGTTAGATTTGCTCCAGGCTCCTTCAGCACAAAATAGCTGCAGAGGTGTCGTGAGACATTTCCTGCGCGATGTACGGTTTACAATATCGACTCAATGGTGAAATCAAAAATGTCCATAAGTTTTAGCTGAAGCTGGGTTGATAAAAATGGATGGTTAATTCACAAAGAGTGATAGCATGCCGATTACAGATGTGGAAGTGATAACACCTAGCAATTGGATGACTCGACTGCCAATCAGTCATATTAGAAATAAATGTATTGCCTGATATAAACTCTATGGAATGTTTATGAACCTTTTCAGGTAAAATTATATGAGACATACATTTAAGCTTAACGTCTTTTGACTGATGGCCATCTAGACTCAGCATTTGAGGTGGGACAAAGCATTTAAACGAAGTTGTCTTAAGACAAGAACAGATATTGTTTAACACTGACAAAACATGTAATGTGTTTTTGATCTATTTCAAATGTTGACTTTAGAGCTCATACTAAAGATCTAACAGTGCATAGTGTGGCTTTAAATAAAGAAAAATGTGAAAGTAAAGTAAGTCTGTATGAAACAGTTTCTTAAGTTATCTAGAACTGTTTTCTCTACCTAAACCTAATTGTCTATGAAGCCGGATGAAACAGAACTTCAGCCATGGCTTAAGGACATCAAGGTCTGGATGTCCACTCATTTTTTGCTTCTAAATTCCGATAAAACAGAGGTTGTTGTTTGTTGTCCCGAACACCTTAGCAAGGGATTAAACGGCATTGTAATTGCCTCCAGTACGACTGTGTAAAACCTTGGTGTTATTTTCTTCAGCTCAATCCTCAGTTATTAATTAGAAGTATCCCATAATTGTGCTCCATTGTTCTTGTAGTTTGTTGTGCTGGTCTGCCCCCTCTTTTTTTCTTACGTCCATGTTTACAGACCAGAACCTCAGGAGCTGCATCCTGACCTGCAGTCCCACCCTCTGACCACCTCAGTGTCTGCTATCTGCACCTGTTTATACAGTCGTCTCTGTAGATCACCAGTCATATTTACATGGAAGTTTCAGTTCTGCTGCTGACAGATTGACAGGTTGAATTGAATCCAACTTGAGTGCCCAGAAAAATCTGAGTTAATGACTGAACCAGGCTGAATGAATTGCAAATATTTACACAAATTCATTGTTTATTTGTTTCGTGTCTTTGAAACAATGTGAGCTTTGTTTCCATCATTTACTTTCCAGTTGTTTATTGGGGATGATGAGGAATCTGGTGCATGATGGTTTGATCGGCTGTCCCCAGACTCGTCTGTCAGCAGGACAATACAATCCTGAGCTGAGAGGAGGCAGCTTATCGTTTACTACAGTGTCTGATACGAACTCTTAAACAGTAAAGTCATTGTCAGTCCCGCGTCTACGTCTTCTAAACCTGTCTAATGAACATAATAATATTAAGACTGTATGGAAATGGAGTATATTTTGTTCAAGGGTAGCTCAGAAAAAAGTCTTTGATAAGGATATAAAGGGATTACAGGGAGATGATAACAGATTTTGTGATATTAGAGACTTTCTCAGTTATGTTTGATTTTGACTTTGTGTATTTTATTATTATTAATATTGCTTGGAAATAAATCCCTAAGTTTTATCAGAACAAGGTGCCAAAGCAAGTTATTTTGAGGATTAGACATTGAGTTATAACAGTGAAAGAAACTCAACAAAAAAAATGTTTTAGCTGTTTTAATTGCTCATATTTCACATTCCAATCCAGCATCAGTAAATCAGCTCCAGATGTGTTGCGGAGTCAAAACAGCCATGGTGCTTCCTGCTGTATGGATGCCGTACAGAACATGGATGGAAATGTCATGTCAGTTTGTAAGGCAGGAATCATAACGAAAAGAATTTCTTAAGATGAAATGCTGATGCTGACACTCTTACTGCTAAGAGTAGTAGGGTTAGATTTGATTTGTTTTGATTTGAAGATTTATTTTGGACATGTGAGAAGAGTAAATTAGTGTGATCTCTGTAACCAGCTTTATTCATTATTCTTATGGCTCTCTTTTGCAGTGTAGATAGCGATTGTAGTGTATATTTATAGATTGTTTTGTGCATGTTTTATGTGATATTTCCATTTTATAATGTCATCTATTATAACACCAAGAAATGTATTCTCATAAACTCTTTAAATGTCCACACATCTACTTGTGTCTGTACTTGAGTAGCCTTTTTCCATAATCAAATAACAGGAATTTAGTTTTACTTAGGTTTAATAGCAATTTATTTCTCTTAAATCATCTTTTCAGTTGCAAATTTCACAACTGATAAGCTTCAGTAGCATTTGTGAATCCCCCACCCCTGTCCTGCTGACAAATTAATATTTGTTTAATCAGCAAACAGAACTAATTTAAAAAATTTTGATACTAAAAATAGTTTTGGACCCAAAACGGATCCCTGGGGGACACCACAAGCAATGTCCCAGCATGAAGATGAATACTTCCCAACTTCACAAATTGTTTCCTGTCCATTAAGTAACTTTTCACCTGTTGTAAAAAGTAAAAAAGCTTAACTGAGCTGTGCATAAATAAATACCAGAAACCTCAGTGTACTCAAGCAGCATGTTAAAGAGGGAAATTAAGATGAAAAAGCTCTCAATAATGCGTGGAGGGTTTCACAATCAAGTCCAGGTGCAGTCAGAGCTGTGTCAGAGCACTTACACAAGAAAGGCCCTGGAGTAAATCAGGAAGATGCCCCCCAGCAATGAAACCACTGCCCGAGGCTTTCACTCAGCCTTTTTCTTAGTGAAAACCTTCCTTTAAGTTAGAATCTTCAAAAGCCTCAGGAGCCTCAGTATTAGTTCTAAAGGCTGCACTGATTTGGACAGAGAAAAAAACTCTGTTACTGTAATGGGAGGAGGGGAAATGATTGTTGAATATTGGAAATTGTCAGCAGAACCAGAACCGGCTCAGGAAGGGCGGCCTCGACCGGTTGGGGTTGAGAGGACAACAAAGAGGAGAGAACAGCAACAACGGATCAGAAACACCTCAGGGCTGTTTCACTAAACCAGGATAACGGATTAAGTTGGGATTGTTTGGATATCCTGGCTGAATTAAGCCTTGATTCTGTTTCACAAAAGCAGTAGCACATAAGTTGCCATGGCAATATATCATGGCTAACAGCCAGGCTTAGTTAAGCCTGGTGCCGCATCTGTTCAGTCAGCGGTCACACCAATCAGAAACCGATGTGGTGTATCTGTGATTCTGTTTTCTTATCTGTCTGTTTAGGACTTATTTTTAATCAGCCTGCAATAATATATCACTGATTCATTTTGACATTCAGTCAAGTACTAGTATTACTTTAATATTATAATAGTTATCATTATCAATATTTATGATTATCCATGTGGGCATTGTTACTGTTGGATTATGTTTCGAAAGACTCTGTTGTCAGAAAAGTCTTTAATAGACTATTGCATGTCTTGAGAGGATTAGAGAAAGGACTTATAAAGAAGCAAAAGTCAAGACATATAAGTAGGTCCAAGCACATGTGTCGACCTTCATGTCGTGCCCATTTTTAAATGACGTTGTTTCATATGCATTTTGGTGTATTCAACAGAGGAGAGGATGCCACACTGTTATTTGTTTCCTTCATTGTAATGTGATCACATTACTTGTCTGCTGAGAGCTAGGGAAAGAAAAAAAAATGATTAAGTTGTGCAGGAGCCAACAGTCATACTTACAGTGTGCGCAGAATCATGACTTACTTCTTTTTGTAGTTTCTGGATTTCCAAGTCCAGCTTCTTCAGTGCCCTTTATTTCATATCTAGGTCCAATTCCTGCAGTTTTCTTTTGTGATATGTGACCTGTCTGTCTGCCAACTCAATTTCCTTTTTTAAGTGGGTGCTGTAGAAATCTCTGACAGTTTGTGAGTCCTGTTAAACAAATAAATTAGCAGAGCATGAATTGTGCATGGTACGATGTCCTCTTTATTCCACCATTAAGTCCCGCTGCTTCCCCCGGGTATTTGTCCCACTGATGCCGAAGGCCTATGTTACAATCGCTAATATCTGCCGTTACTCTCTTACTTTACTGTTGTATGAATGCTGTTGCTGAAATTAAAGTTGCTGTGGATAAAAGCATCTACCAAACGAGTAAATGTATTTGTTGAGGTAATACTTACTATGTCACCAGATTGGCTCTCAGGCAGTACACCGTCTGGGTCCTGATATAAATGATGTTTTCTATGAGTATATCATCAGTGACTTTTTTTTTCTTTATGGATTAAATTATATTATTCCTTCAAGAGTGAAATGATAACTCCAGCATTCTTGACTCCACAGACAGAGTCTCCTCATCTTCTGCAGTAGACGTTCCTGAATTTTTTCGAATTGATTAATTTATATCAGTCATTTCACCATTAATTAAACTCATATTAACCTAGTGTGACAGGTGCCAATGGTCTATATGCCTTTGAATATTACTCACTGGATTAATGGTAGCCTCTGGGAGGGCCACAACAGGTAATGTGTTTCCAGATGATTATAATGTTTTCTGTTAAGAGTAGTGGTTAGAAAATGTGCATTTTAGGCTATTTACGCATTCAGGCAATTTGCTATGCCCTTTGTCGCTCCTTTATCATAGTGGCAGTGTTTCCTTTCTTTAGTATGATGTGCTTCATTTCTTTATAAACTTCCATCAAAATATGTTGCTTATTTGGTGAGAAGTATGGCCCACGCAATTTATTTTAGATAGGTTCAGTTGTAAAAGTGAAAGGACACATGATGAGGTAGGTGTTTATTTCACAGCATCCATAAGTTTAGGTTTTAACTATCAAAGAGCCTTGTATGCAAGTTACAAATTTCTCTGTTCTCAGGTAGCATAAAGGATTCATCAGAACTATATTTTGAACAAAATCAAACCAGCCAATGAGAATCGGTTTTACTTAGAGATTCAATCAGTTAAGCTGCTACCGATCAACCCGATGAAAAGTTGTCAAATGAAGTTTGATTGCACAAACCTTTTCAAAGTTATACACCAAGCACACTTGTGGGCGTGGTGTGAACATAGTCTTTGGCCTGTGATGTAATAATCCAAAGTTAATCAAATTTTGCTCAGACAATCAGTATGACAGACTTTTTGAGCACACCAGATTTCATGAAACGTTGCTCGACAGAGGGTAGTACAACTCACACAAGTCTTGTGTAAGGAGATAAAAATCTGGAATGTACTTACTTGATACACTTTGGCATATATGGTTTCAGTTGTGGACAGTACCTCAACACCAATCTGCTTATCACTGAGCACGTCATCTTTGTCAAAATGGTTCAGAGTTCCGGCACGATGACAATTAAAGGGCCGGCCCTTGAAGACACTTTTGCTCCACTAACTAGTGTACTAGTGTAAGTTTAACTTGAAACAAAAAAAAAATATTAAGTTAATTCTCACTTTATTTTGTATAAGGCCAATTTGCAACGAATGTACTTTACACACCGTAAACACGTTCTACACAGTCCAATTAGAGAGAGTCCATTTCAGTCCACTAGTATTCTGATTCAGTCCAGTGAATTCATATAATGCCAACTGGTAAAATCCGGCCTAACTAAGGAACTCAACAATTTTCACTTTTATACAATCCCCCACTCTTAGCAAGCATGTGGTAACAGTGCAGAGAAAAAAAAAACCTAATTAACAGGGCTGAAAAAAAAAACAAACCTCAAGCAGAACCCTACTCAGACAGGGTTGTCATTTGCTTCAAGCAGTTGGGGGTCAGAAATGAAAGCCAGACCAACAAAACATGGAAAGATTAGTCCAGGGATTACTTTTTTTTTTTTTTTTTTACCTATGACAGACAAAAAAGGAGCAGCAGTAATGGCCATAATAATACAAAAGTAAAAAAAAAAAAAACAGAATGAGGAAATAGCCCAGCATATGATGAGAGGTCCCTTAAAGCAGGCATAACTGAAGCAACGCTTCAGCAGTATAGGTGCTCTGTAGGGATAACATGGAACTAGTTCTTCAAGGTAAGAGTGAGCTGGGCCCTTAAGGGCTTTATATGCAAGAAGGAGACTTTTAAATTCTGTCTTGGATTAAATCCAGCCATTGAAAGGAAGGATTGGAGAAGTATGATCTCTCATCCTAATCCTTATTAGACACGTTGCTGCGGCTTTTTAAAGGCGGTTCAGGGTAATTTTAGGAACTCCTGCTAACAAGGAATTGCAGTGTTTCAGTCTTTAAAAATATACATTTATCTTCATTCTGGTCAATCTGGCATTCCTTTGATGTCTGCCAAATTTGGTAAAAGTTCATTCATGGGGGCGTTGTTGAATTCAATTAACGATGGACTGCTTTGCTTTGAATCTGGTGATTGCTGGTCATCATTTTTGCAAATGTTGTTTTTATACTGAAAGAGACTCATTGTATTAACACTAGTCTTACCAGTGTGCATACATTCCAGGTTCAAAACCAGGAAATATGTATGCAGAAAAACAAAAAGGGTAATCAATGTAATCAAAATGATCTTATAAAGAAAAAGATCTTTGCAAGTGAGGTAAGAACATTTTTCTTGACTGGATTTATCAAAACTAGCAAAATAGTTTAAAATAGTCTTCTAATGTTCCCAAAACAAGACGTTTTACTTTCTGAGACATTCGTTTTTTTTATAGTGAAGGTTTATCTAATACTAGCATTGCAGTACTAAATTCTTCTTATTGTGGACAAACTACAGGTTCATGTTGTCTATTACTGCTGTTTGACAGAATTACATATTATTCAGAAAATTAAAACATAAAATATACTACAATATGATTTGAAATCTTGTTCAATTAATTTCACTATTCTTTTCCTTTTTAAAAACCGGCTCCCATCTTGAATGTGGGTGGCTGAAATACTTTGTCATCAACTGGTTTTTGTCGCAGTTATTTTGTGTTTGAGTGGAGTTGAAGGCGAGGATCTGCAGCCAGCAGAGCAGTGGAGAAGGAGATGGGAACTCATTTACACATTCAGAGATATGCGCATAAATCAGGGGAAGGTGTAGGGTTACATCTAAGCCATTTTGACATCTGCAGGAGTCAGGATACTTTCTGAACATGTAACTGCAATGAACTATAGGGAAGAGTTTTTAAATGAATTTAAAACTAGAAGAAAAAAATTAAAAAAAGATGAGACACTTGAAGGATCCATTGCAAATTGGTGAGATTAAATTGAAAAAAAAGGTATAATTTTTTCAGACACTGTTGTGGTAAATGTCATATATAAAAATGCTTCAGGAGATCATTACAGCAAATTAAAGTAATCAGTGTACTCTTATGACAGGACTTATCCAGTTCCAAGTGTGTAAAACTCTGCAGGACTCTGCAGGCTCCTCCTTTTATCCTTCTACCAGTCAGTATGTTTACATGCATAAGAGAAAGTCGAATTATTGCCTTAGACTGACTGATATCAAAGTTTTAGTCAGGCTGTAGTTGAACCAAACCAGAGTTCTTGAAATCGAGCTATTAGAGCCAGATAATGCGCTTCTAAATCGAGCTATTCCGGCAGGTGTACGCAAACCATGGTAAGCTGAGCCATTGACTGGCCTGGGACTCCCCCTTCTGGAAGTGACAAGATTGCAGAAGTGGGAATAACAACAATCACGGCATGACAGCAACACAGTTGCATGGATCTTACGTGTAACACGATCAGGCTTAGTGTGTACGTAATGTGCAGAGCTGCTGCATCATTGGTGTCCATATCTTTGCGTGTTGTTCTCCTTCTATGTCTGCTTTAAATCTGCAGCATTTGTTTGTTAATTGTTTTAACTAACCGAAAGAATGCCAAAGCGAAAGGGTGTGTAGTGTCACCTTGCGTTGTGGAGTCGAACACACCGTACCTAATAATTCGATTTTCTTCATGTATACTCAGAATTCTCAGAAAGTCCCGTTAAATCCTTACCTTGATTATTGCTAATAATTCAATTTAGATGTGCATGTAACCAAGTGTGTTCACTCTCCCCTGGCTCCAAATAATCTCAATCTTGCATCTCTCACTCATCTCCAAGATGATTAACCTTACTGTTCCTCCGATGTGCTTGTTTTGAGTCCAGTTAAACCCCCCCACCCCCACCGCGCCTTGCTCTACACAGTAAACCCCAAATATTTAAACTCTTGCACCCTCACCTCTTCTTCACCACTACTTCATGCATCCAGCAAGCAGCATGTTTTCGCAAATATATTTATTTATTTATTCAAGTTAGACTTGAATTGGTTGTACAACATGATGGTTGATGGTCTGACAGTGTTGTGCCTGGTCTGTCATCAGTGCAACAAAAGAGAGCGTAAATTAAGTGTTTACACTGTTATTATATATTTTAGTCCATGAAAAGCCAGGAAAACAATGGTTAACACTGAGGCTTTTGGCAAAGAGCCACATGAGAGATATGTAAGAACTGACACCCAGCTGCCTTTTTTCTTTTCTTTGTCCTGCCACACAAACTGGACTTGATTAGAAATTATAAAATGCGAGGTGAAAAAAACAAAAAGATTGCTTTGCAGGATACAAACGAGTAGTGCTCAACTTTTGTGTTTAATACGCAAATGCTTATTTTAGATATTTTAAGCACAAGACCTTCTTCTAAGAGGATAAAATTTGCATTTATTTTGGAGTAATCACTCTAACTGGCAGATATTGTTGCAGATGTAGTTGCCATCCCATGACACTAATCTGTATTTCTCACTTTGATTGAAGACATTTTGCATGGGAGCCATCTGAAATGAGGCTGTCAACTTACGTGACTGCTTTCTGATACGAAGAATTAAAATTCATCCTCAGTACATACTACAGACAGAAAGACAATTTCCTCCCTCTATACAGTAATTGGACAATTAATTAGATTAGTTTACTCTTATAGTATAATCAGAAGTGACAATGTTTGAGGCATCACCTCTCAAAAATCACATTTTGTTTACCCTGTAGGATGCCTGTTTCGACACGGTCAATAAGAGACAGATCTGCAGTTGGTCGGTTTCCAACTGTCACTCTTTGGGAAGAAGAAGTAGAAGAAAAAGAACCTCAAGAAGACGATGTCAAAGAAGAAAATGCCTGCCAGAGGTGGCTGCGTAAGATGTGCCCCTGCTGCCGTCCAAAAGTGGACAACAATGACATCACGGACACTGTGGTCACAGGGATTGATGACACGGATAAAGAGGACGGGACAAACAGTGAGAAGCCAACAACTGGTGAAAGTGATCTTGAAGGTGATTAAGACATTTGATATTGATCAGATTGTAAAAGAAGCCTCCTTCATGATTCAAAACTCCAATGTTTCTTTTCACAGAACTGCTACTGAAGGTCCAATCGATAGACCTAATGAAAAACAAGACAGGGGACAATCGCAAGGAACATCACACGCATCTCTACCAAAGTGACAACTTCATCATCCGCAGAGGGCAGACTTTCCAGATGTGGATAACCCTGTCTCGTCCTTTCAGCCCCAACACAGAGAAGCTCCATCTTGAACTAAAAACAGGTTTGTAAGCACATTAAAGTGATCATATTTTCACTTTAGTCATCTGATTTCACTTTTTGGCACCACTGGAGTAGCTTTGGTCTTAGTGTAAGTCCAAAAGCGTGTGAACAGAATCAGGGAATCAGTGAGAGAGGAGCAGATTTGGCTCCAGATTTTTTTTTTGGTGGAATACCTGGAGACTTGCCAATGGAGAGAGGTAATGGCTCGTGAACATTCACAGCTGCTGTTGTCAGTCAAAACTTTTTCCACATATCAACTCGTTAACACTGCATTTTCAACATTTTACATAGATTACCTTGACTCCACAGTTGTCAGTACTTGGAGCTGTCTTGGCTTTGGGCATGGATCGGTGATTTTTTTTGTTAGCTTGAGACAGAACATAAATTTTCATACTCACAGGTTACTGGGAGCAGCACTGACTTTCAGTTTTTTGTTCATAAAGCAGAACTCTGTGAAGTGCTGCAACAAAAAACGATGTTCTCTGCTGATAAAGCAAACTGAGACATGGCCATTTCCACCCTCTGTGACATCATAGAAATTCTTTGTAGAAAAAAACATATCTTCTGATCACCCTGAGTAGATTTTGTACAGGAATGAAGCAACAAACTTTACCCCCCTTTTTGAACCTCTGAAAATCAGACAGATCATAATTCATAATAAGACTGTAGATAAGTTAAAAAAGGATGATGTGGTCACTTTAAACCTATTTTTGTAGACCACATTAGGACTTTAACATTGTCATTTTAACAAGGGCTCTCATAAAACCCCAAAACATCATTCCCTAATGAATACTAAGAGACCATAGATAAAACTTGGCCAGCGCTGCCCTCACATGCTTCCCATGCTTAAACTCTGCAGTGCAGCATGACTATCAAACACTCCGGTTTTCCGGGCAGTCATGGGAACGATAGAGGACAGACATGTTGTACCTGCAGGAGGTTTTGCCTTTATTCTTAGGCTTTACACAATGTTGCCCATGAAGTAGAATTAATTTTGTTTTCAGATGTGCTGCTCTTTTTATTTACAATTATTTCATGAGAAAAAAAAAAGATTCATGCCAACTTTATAGGCAACAGTGTGCATTTTGGTTACTGATGTGCACACTCACAAATAATTAAGTTAAAAAAAATTACTTTTTTAATGCTCAGTGTAATGACTCATATGTATGAATAAATTAAAAAACATCAAATTTGATTAACTTATCAAATGCAAATGTAGATATAAACCGTCAATTTATTTGGTTATTGCATAAGAAAATAATGCATTTTAGATTTGTGTTAATCTATAAATCATAAAGTAACATGCTTTAAACCAATTCTGAAGACATTTTCACAATCCTCTCAGGTACGGCAGAAGGATAGTGGATTGTTTATTGTACAATTAATTTTGTGCTGTTATTCTCTGCAGGATTGATTTTACACCTATATCTGGGAAAGTGAGCAATGTTAACAAAGGAAAAAACTAATGTTTAATTCAAAACACACTGCAGTTTTCAGGAAAATTCATTAAATTTGACATTTTACAATGTATACCATATAGTATGGTTTACAGTAAATTATTCCAATCTGGCATGAAGGGACAAAGACCCAGTTGATGTGTACATTGTTCCATAAACAATATATATAGCTGAGAGCAGTAACTATAAGTTGGCTAAAGCCAATCAGGTTTTAATGGTTCAGATGATAAACTTCTCAGAACTCAATTATGTGCATATGTTTATATTCTTACCTGTGGTCATGAGTAACGTTATCAAAATAACAAAACTGCAGGTACAAGCCGTTCAAACGAGTTTCCTTTGCAGGGGGCTGGAATCTCTAAAGGCGCATTTCCACTAGCGGGAGTTCTGGATAGATTTTTGGGGGGCCAGGCCATTTATGTGTGTCTCCATTACCAGGAGCAACCCTGTAAAAGTGGCCTTCAGGAACCTTTATGGGCTGAAAAGCAGTCCTGTAGTAGGAGAGGTACTCAGGTTAGCCAACAGGAACCTCCTGGTGGGAGGTCTCAGCTGATCGGGATTTCTAAATTATGTTAACAGGTGAACATAAACCATGTGACCACAAATCATTTACGCATTTAGACCAGAGACATTTAGCTACAAGTAAGTTTTATGAAGTTGGAGGTTACATGACAAATTTTTTCAGTCAAGGGTTCTCCTGTGGTGCTACAGTGTAATGGAGATATGCTGGCTGAAGGGGCTGAGAAGACATTGACCCTGTTAGAGGTTCTTGTCTGGCAGATTTACCCTGAACTCATGCGAGTGGAAACACACCTTTTGGGATGGCTGAAAAGTTCTACCATTTGGAAGGGACTCAGAGTTGCTGGTCCTCCATGTCAGGAGGAGCAAGCTGAGGTAGTATGGGAATCTGGTGATGATGCCTGCTGGACACCTTCCTGGGGCGAGTTTTGGGCATGTCAAACCTTAAAGAGGCTTTGGGTCAGAGCCAGGACTCGCTGTAGAGGATATATCTCTCAGCTAGCTGGGAACGCCTCAGTATTCCTCTGGAATAATTGAAGGAGGTGATTGATTAGGAGGCAGGTCTGGGCATCTTTGCATCAGCCCGTCACCCCATGACCCGAACACAGATAAGAAGAAGTTATTGGCTGGATAAATTATGCTTTGTGATTCATTATACGAATACTGAAAAAACATAAATTTACACCAGGGCAAGGTCATTATTCAGTAATAAAAGCAGATTTTTTTGAAGCTGAAAAAACAAAGGTCATAGTTTTCTCTTCAGGGTTTATAGGGCTACAATTAACAAAAATTTATCTCATGATTGCCGACAGCAACAAACCTTTAAAATGAATTTTAAAATGAATTTCTGTAGAGACTGAAATTATGAATACTGCAAAAACGTCCCTTCAGGGATTAATGAAGCCTTTTTTAATTGAAGTGAATAATGGACTAACATGTAAATACAAAATAAACACATAAGGCTCATATAGCAGTGTCCCATTAATTATTTTATTCCCACCAGGTTAACGTTATAGGAACTAAGCTTGAAAATATACCTGTAACTGAGATTCTTATAGCAAGCCCCTCTTTTAGAATAATGTTTTGGAATAAATAATCCTTGCAGGATATAGATTTTGTATGTGAGACACATGACATATACATAAGAAGGCTAAGGCAGCGTGAGGGGGGGTTTGGTCACTGTCACTATGGTAACAACTCTGTTGTTATACTCCTGAAAGGGTGTTCTAAGCATGCAGTTGTTCGGTCCTGCGCAGCTACACATCCACTCTGCAGCCAATTCATCAGAAATGCTGCCACCACCATTTCTGAGTCTCAGCCACCTGTTTGTTTCTGCATGTCTGTCTTTGCATTACCCCTCATGTCACATTTACTGCTGCAAGGCAGGGAGGACAGACACAAATATAGATCCCTCAATTACAGCTGTGTCTGTTAACAAGTGATGCTTGAAGAGAATAATTATAGTTTCTCTTATATGCAGGGAGAATACCACCCTGTGTATAGTGCTTTAAAGTGAAGCAATATTCTTCTTCGGTTGAGTGAATTCCACGTTCTTATTGGAATGACTAATGCTTTTCATTTTATTTATTTGTTTTTTTTTTTACCCATTTTGACTAATGTGTCCTTTAGAGAGAGATAGGGAAACAATACATTTCAAACTATTAAATCCTATACAGTTGCAAGAACCATGTAATTTGCTGGTTTTCTGCATTCATTTGGCATAAAATGTGATCTGATCATTCAAAGCACACACCAGGCACATTTAACACGTCTTTAACAACTCCTTTAAGGTCAGTCCGCAGTATCTATATGTCTTTTAGTACTGGGTTCTGATTTGGCGCTCCAAAACATGGATTATGTATTTTTTTTATTTATTTTTTTTGTCAATGCCATTCTGTGGTGGATTTGCTTCGATGCTCATGGGTCATTGTCCTGCTGCATCATTTAACTTCTGTTAAGCTTTAGCTGGTGGATAGCCACCCTGACATTATCCAGCAGGATACTTTGGTAGACTCAGAGTTTGGTAGATTTGATGGTGAGTGGTCCAGGGCCTGAGATGAAATTAAACAAGGCCAAATCATGATGCTCCATCCACCATACTTCCTCGGTGAGATCACAAAAGTTCACAAAACATTTTCTAAGTAGGTAATTAGATTGCCAAGGTGCTTTTTGTATTCTGCCATAAACAGCCTGCCTGTCTGAATGACTTCCATATGGTAGACTCACGAACAGAGACGTTCGCCAGTTCCAGCAATGTCCTCATGGGTTATTCATTGTCTCACTGAGGACTCTGCGCTGTGCCCTTGGAGTTTTCATTGTTGAGTGCTCACTTTTACGAAGAGTAGCTGCAGTACTAAACCATCTCCATTTACAGACAGTTTGTGTAAATGTGGACTGAAGGATGCCTAAAAGCTTTGAGATATGTCTCATGTCAATTAGTCTTAGTTAAAAAATAATTGGTCTCTGGATTTACATGCTTTTTCATACAGCAACTCGCAAATTTAATAAGTTTGCTTAAGAAAGACACAATTAAATGTACTTGTTTATGTTGTGAGCCTAATCACATTTTTTTGTCTATTATTGTGTTTGAGATGAGGATCAAATCACATTTTATGACAAAATCATTCAGAAAACCAATTAATTCCAGCAGGTTCTTGTACTTTTTCTCTCATCTACAAAATATATATACCAGTGCTCATCCTGAAAGATCTTCTTATAATTTGGCACATGTCATACCAGCAAAAAGCAGGAATACAACAGTAGTTTCAACACAGAATTGGATCAGCATTCCCTTTGCACTGCACTAAAAATCCATATAGTTCTATCTAAAATGCAGACGAAAGCGAGTGTCGGATGAACGCTCTGACTGAGTGCTTTTTGTGCCCAGCTCACTCAGGCTATAATTTTCATGTAATATCTGATGGTCAAACCTGTCGACACTCTTCCAGTCGCCCAGGCAAAATGTCCTGGGAGCAAGGATATGCTGCATTCACCAAATCTCTTGACAATATCCCCATTAGGTGATGAGATTATATTATGAAGATATGAGTTATTGCCTTATGCAAAGATGGCATTTGAGCTTAAAGACTCTGTGTGTGAGAAAAGTCAACCGAATGTCCAGGAATAGTTCTTTATTTGTTCTCTGGCAGAGAGTTAGAGGAGCTAGTGGCAGCTCGTGGCTGCTTAACGGCTGCACAATGACTGCACATTGAGGGAATAGTGAGCACAAAATCATGTTCTTAAACGTCCTAATTAGATTTTTTGTTGTGTGTTATCTGAACTACAAGAAGAACATTTATTTTCAGGGAGCTTATTTAATGTAAAGACTTATGGGAGTGGCAAAAGCTATATGTTAGTTATAACAACAATACCAAATCACAGAAAATGCTTATTAAAACCACATAATTTCTTTGCATGCTCTTACACTGTAGTATGTAAATGTTCCCGCAACATTTCAGACATCTGCTGATTATTTTATTTACATTTGTCTGAATTCAGTATAAACTTGGCTGTGATTCTGAGACAACAGTTGCAATAAAAATGATTGATTTCATCGTCTTGGGTCTCATCCTGAGGATCTGGAAACATCATGAATTTGTATTCATTATATTTAATCTCATTGTGACTGATTGGTTAGTTTGAGTGGTTCCCTTTAGACTCCCTTTAGTCTTTGTCATCCATTTTAATGAGTTTGCCACCAGAAAGTCCATTTATTCCTCAGGCTAGTGGGGCACAGTCAGCTGCTGTCAGCTGGTGCGTTTATTCTGCTGCCTTGGCGTCTCTGGTGTCATGTCCCTCTTTGCTTTCTTGCTGCAATCCAGTGGACCCTGAGTTTGTGTTCACGATAGACATTTCATTTGTTTCTCCTATTACCTCGCAAGCATAGTTTGATTCCTCATGTCACAGCCAACCAGTGGCCTTTCCGTCCATGACTGAATCAGAGAAGAAGAAAAAAACAATTGTTTTTGTTAATTTATTTGAAAACGGCAAAAAAAGAACAATGTCACATTCACACAGGATACCGTAGAAGAGATGGAGGTCTGTAGAAGAATAGAGAGAGAGTTTCTTTTCTTTGTTTTGTTTTTGTTTTTTTTTTGGGGGGGGGGGGGGGTCCTTAAAAAAATTATTATATTCAGTTTTAAAAGCTACATTCATTTCTTTGTTATCAATGAGAGCAATCTTAAAAACTGTTCTTTTCTTTTTCAGTGCTCTGCTTGAAATTGTGAGGTGAAATATTTTACAAAGGCACTTTTTTGTTGTTATAATTACACTGTTGTGTGGGTTGCAGCTCATCTGAGAGCCAGTACTGTCACACAAGGCGTGTGTGGGAGTGAGGGTGCACACCTTGTCCAGATGGTTCAGTCACTAATCTCTCTGTTTGCTTTCTATTTATTCAAACACAACAGGAATCCAGGTGTGGTTTAATTGTACCTAAAAAGCATTGTGACCAAACCTAAACGGTTTGCTTCTGTTCGGGCATGTTGTGAACATTTTTTGCACGCTTTTTTTTTTTTTTTTTTTTTGGTTATATATGATTTGTGTCTTTGCTCCTCACAGGGCCACTGCCAACGCTGTCAAAGGGAACTCATGTAATCATACCTCTGGTGGAGGAGCTGGAAGATGGTCGCTGGGAGGCTGCGGTTGTGAAGCAGGATGACAGACGGATAAAGCTGTCAGTGAATTCGCCGCCCACGGCTGTCATTGGCAGATATCAACTCACTGTGGAAACTAATACTGCAAATGGGCGCAGTGTTTCCACACACAACCCTGCTAATGACATTTTCATGCTGTTTAACCCCTGGTGTGAAGGTAAAGCTATTTTTATAGTAACTCCTGTAAGGGATGGCCAAAGTTTTTTTCTTTATTTTAAATGCTTAGGGCACCACAAGTTCAACTTGATGTTTAATATGTGCAAAACTGTACAGCATGCATCACTTTCATACAAGTTTTAAACATGTCTGGAGGTGGTGGAAATCATTTTTGTCATCTGCCGTCATTAAAAGAAAAAAAAAGAAAAGATACCCCATTGAGGAGCACACCGTGTTTATGACAGCCCGAATCATCCAGAGAGCCTTGTACCTTGCAAGCTTAGCATCTTCAAGACCACAAAAAGCCCCCACCATTAATTGTGAAAAAAAAAGTGTTAGCCATAAAACTGTTTTTTTGTGGTATGCATAACTATTTGCACCAGAAAGAGACATTTTAGGTTGAAAACAAAATAAGAGACTACAAAGAAAAAGAGACGCTGACCAAAACTCTTCAATAAAATTGAAGAAATAAATTGTAATTTAATGAAATGGGATATTCTCTCAGCATGCCACAATGCCATGAGCAAGCTTGAAAGGATTGGATTTATCTTGTTTTTTTTTACTTGGTCCTTGTCAGATGACTCCCTGTTCATGGACTCTGAAGAGGAGAGACAAGAGTATGTCCTTAATGATGTCGGAAGGATCTATTACGGCACTGAGAGTCAAATAGGAGCGAGGACGTGGGCCTATGGACAGGTGGGCTGGCTGCGTGAAGGCTCACAGTGTCGGGGTTAGTTGACCAGAGCACTGCAAACTCACGCGACTCACCGTCAATGCTGTGTTTTTCTCTCTTTTACATTCAGTTTAATGATGGGATTCTTGCCGCTTGCCTCTTCATCTTGGAAAAGAGCAACACTCCCAACTCTGGATGGGGAGATCCCGTTAACGTGGTGCGAATCATCTCTGCAATGGTGAGACTGCACCCGAAACTTCATATTGATCTGCAATGTTCAGTCCACGCAAAGTTGTCCCGCTCAGTGTGACATGTTTAACCGTCCTTAAAGCCCCACGTGGCAGTTTCATCAAGACAACTGCCGCAATCAAACAAACTGATGAGTTCTCAGCATCCTTTTGGTCATTAGTGCAAAGTACATGTTATATAATGCCTGTATTATGTACATAATGTACATGTAATCATGACAAATAGTGTATCTCAACAGCCACCCAGTGTGAATGTTCATGGTCTTCAGGTGCTAAAACGTGTCCAAACTACATTTGAGTTCAACTTTCTTTTTGTCACCAGAAGGTGAATGACACCAGGAAACAAAGATAAAAAATAAGTCATGCAGTGGTCAGTGTGGCTCAAACAAACTGGAATGGTTTGAAAATTATTAAAACTCTTCATTGAAACACTTCAGTTCAGTGTGCACAAAGTTCTGAAACTGAGACATTTGACTGCTCTTTGAAATAGCAATCAAATGTTAAAGTAAAAGTCATAGATGCTGGCGTTGGAGTTGTGCGCTCTTAACGAGCCAGATGGTTCCTCCTTGGTCTGGAGGACGCAGCATACTTCATTTGCATTTTAAAAATGCATAACTACAGTCTACTTTTTATTATTTTCAGCTTATCATGGTTTCAGCCCCAGAGAAAGAGGCTATGCTTTTGCTTAGTACAGCTATACTTTATATTATATACATATTTTCTTTAACTGTTTAACTTTTAACCTGTAGAAGAGTTAGTGCAGTCTATTGCAGTCTGAGTATTGTTCAGATTGTTTTCATTGTTTACCATTACCCCATTATTTTAAAAAACATATATATGATAGACTGTAATAGCTTTGGTCTCTATAATTCCCTTTTTAATTACTTATACTTATAAATCATTACAATCTGTTTTAATTGCATTGTATTAATCCAATGCAAACATTAACTGCTGTGTTTTTTTGGTGCAAAATAACTGCAGCAGACCAATGAGCTGCACTGAGATGGTGAACAGCATGTGTGGTGCCTGCTCATCAACATGGTGCCATTTGAGCATGTCAGTATGAAGCTCAAAGTGCTGTTTTTGGAGAACACTGGGGTGCCAAAGCAGAAAGGATCTGCCAAAAGAAAACAACAAAAGCAAATACACACCAGCACATATCCCTGGCAGAGTCCAACAGATAAAAATGTGGCCTGAGTTGGTCTCTGAATTCCTTGTGCTCTCACAGAGCCACCGTTGTGAATATGGACTCTGTCTTGTTATTCATCGAATGAAGCCATAATTGGTTAAAGTTATTGTTTAATCTCCACAGAGGATGATATATACAGTATATATTACATTCTAGTCACTGTAGCTGACAATTTTGTATTGGTCACAAGTCAAAGAGGAGAGTCTTCTTTTGACAGGGATGGAACATTCCAGTTTTTCATGGGACAAAGTTAACAGATTGAGGTCAAAAACAATTTTTTCATTAACCCAGATTAATTCTCCCGATGACCTCGGGGTCCTGGAGGGAAACTGGTCAGGAGACTATTCGAAAGGAACGTCTCCCACAGTGTGGACCGGAAGTGTGGAAATCTTGCAGCAATATTACAAAAGCAAGGGCATCCCTGTTAAGTACGGCCAGTGCTGGGTGTTTGCTGGTGTCGCCACAACAGGTCGGCTGCTGTTTGTTTGTTCTTTTAGATTATCAGATGTGCTCCTCTGCATGTGTCTTGACAGCTGATGTGTTGTCACTTTCCCTTCAGTTTTACGGTGTTTGGGCATTCCCACTCGAACTGTGACCAACTACAGCTCAGCTCACGATACAGACGTCTCCTTGACAACAGATGTGTACCTTGACGAGAACCTGGAGCCTATAGAGTACCTTAACCAAGACTCTATCTGGTATGACTGCTGACTAGCCCTAAGCCATAACATACAGCAGTAGCTGAACTCTTCATGACTCCCAGAATATATTTATCTTGTTGGTTGCGTATTTGTTTGAAGGAACTTTCACGTGTGGAACGACTGCTGGATGGCTCGTCCAGACTTGCCTCCCGGCAACGGAGGCTGGCAGGCTGTCGACGCCACACCCCAAGAGACAAGCTATGGCACCTTCCGCTGTGGGCCCGCGTCTCTTGCTGCTGTCCGCAGTGGTCAGGTCTATTTAAAATACGACTGCGCCTTTGTGTTTGCTGAGGTTTGTACAACTGGTATTTTACATCAGGAAAAATGCTATTTTATACTGTCACAATTCATAGGAATTTCAGTAAACTGAATTTTCAGTAGACTTAAGTCACACGGCTACTGATGCTGCAGCAGCAAACGTCCATCAGAGTCTACATATGACAGTGTTCCATCTGTTCAGGATTTTATTTCTCAACATACCCCCGACCCCCTCTGTTTTGTTCCTGCTCCATCTATTGTGTAATTACAGGTTAACAGTGATAAAATCTACTGGCAGAAGAAATCAGACGGGACTTTCAGTCAAATCTACAGCGAGAAGATGATTGTGGGTCATTCCATCAGCACCAAGGCTGTTGGCTCAGATAAGCGCATGGACATCACGCACATTTACAAACACCCTGAAGGTATAATCAAACACCAGACAATCAAACAGAAACTCTGAGCACTTGTCAAAAATCATTTACACCTCTTAGCTGCTATTGCTGCAACATTTATTGAATTCAAAGCCTGTGGTCTCTCTCAGGCTCAGAGGAGGAGCGCATTGCTGTGGAAACAGCCTGTCGCTTTGGGTCCAAAGCAGAAGCATATGCATCTCCCACGGCAGAGGATGTCACTGTCGAAGTCATCATGGAAGATGAAGGTCTCAAAATGGGAGGAGATGCAGAGTTGACCATCAAGTTGCTGAACAGAAGCTCAGAGCAGCGTACAGTCAGCTTACACAGCCAGTTGGCAGTCATGTACTACACTGGAGTCCACAAAGCCACGGTGAAGACAGACAAAATAGGAGTAGAAATTCTGCCCAATGAGGGTAAGTGGTGGGTCAGCAATGTGAACTTAAAGCCAGCACCTAGTTTGTTTGGCTTTATGCAAAGACTGCATTAAGAAGGGAGCAAGATAACCTGGCTTTGCCCAAAAGTTAAGAAAATAAATAAATAAAGCCATCTTCTTGAGATTGTACCTCTCCTCCACAGAGACGCTGTTAGCGCTGGTCCTAGATTACGGGATGTACAAGGACGTTCTAGTAGATCAGGCTGCGCTGATGCTGACGCTGTCAGGCAGGGTCCAAGAAACACAGCAAGTCCTGGCCACTCAGTTCAATTTCAGACTCAGGACCCCAGACCTGATCATAAAGGTAAGAGCTACAGCTCACCTGGAAAATATGACAGAAGATCAGAAGATCCAGATCTGACTTATGTCCTGCTCCTGTTTTGGTGTCACATAGCCAATCGGGAAGGCTGAGGTAGAGAAGAAGATGGCAGTGGAGATTTCCTTCACTAACCCACTACCACAGATACTCAAAGCTGTGAAATTCCATGTAGAAGGACTAGGCCTTCTGCCTGCTCGAATAATTAATTATGGGTGAGTCACATGGTTCGGTGCATGATTTTGTTTTTGTTTTTGCAATCACCTAGTCTTTTTTTTCTTGTTTGCAATTACTATTGTCATTTCCTGTTTCTCTCCTCAGAGATGTTGGCAGCCATGCCTCCATCACTATCACAGAGCACTTCATCCCGACCCTTCCTGGGCCAAGGAAATTACTGGCTTCTTTGGACTGCAAGCAGCTCACGCAGGTTCACGGCGTGTGCGACATTACTGTGGAGGACAAAAGTAGCGTCACTTCAAAGTGACGTGATACTAGTCGCTGGTACTTATTCTCCATGCTGTAGGCTGATTCTTCTTTTCCTAAAGATCAAATATTTTTTTTCCCTTGTTTTTGTCTGAAATATCAGTGTTCAAAAGTACAACTGTGTTACAATACAAAGCTGATTTCTACATGAAATGACAAATAAACTTCCCAGAGCAATGTGATGGACGCCACCTCACAATGGACAAAACCTTTAATATTATATTAAAATCAGTGTTGGCTTGCATTAAATTCCTAATTTTGATGAGGATGATACTTCAACAGGCAGACAGGTGAGGTTCATTTATGATTTCTGTTACTGAGTCCTGTCATAGTAGAAGATGCTGGACAGTGTGGCAGCTTTAATGAAGGACATATCTTTTTATATTGTTTTTATTTACTGTATTTATCTTGTTTGTTTGCCATGCACTAACAGTAAAAATATTTTATTTGATTATCTACTGACATCTGGAAAAGATCTTGTACAATTAAATGACCTATAATTCAGAATGCTTGGAGTTGATTTAATTATTGACATCAGGTTCTAATTACTGATGCTTACACATGATGTTCAACAATAGGTTGCTATGGATTCCACTTTGGTTGCCCGTAGCTACAGGGTTGCGCCAGTTATCGGATGCGACCGCTAAAAAGAGTTTTTTCAGCAAATAAATCAGCTCATAAGAGTTTCAGTTTGTTTAAGAAAGTGAAACATAAAACTGAATTATACATACAAAATGCACATTAATATTTGTATGAGCTAATCTGACTCTTTATATGTATCTAAATATGATTTGGAACTGTTTCCTCCTACATAATGTTTTATGTTAATATACTACCTTTTTTTAAATTTTTATTAAAACTAACATAACTTTTCAGAGCCTAAGTTACATTTCGCTTAATTAGCTCAAGTACTTTGCATTTGACAAGAAAATATTTGACTAAAAATGTACATAATCATGAAGAATATCTATCCAGTCAATCAAAGTAAAAGATCATCAGTGACAGTGTTCCCTCTAAAACCCTTAAACCAAGGCTAATGCATCCAGTCACCACCATGTAACATATTTTATTTTTTAATGCTTACACATTTACAAAACAATTCATTTCATGTAAGCTGTACTGACTCTGCAGGGTTTACGTTAAAATTTTAGTCCAAATCAGCTGCTTAATCTGTGGATCAGTTGAACCTGTCTTTGCAAACAATGTAACTAGGTTTAGCTTCAAGTTTAAGTCTATGCATGAATCTTTGCAGTACTTACATGCATAGATGCACCTGGCCATGGAAAACTGAGGTTCAGCACAAAGCTAAAGTACTCACACGTTTGTTTATTGCATACTATAGTCGGATGGTCTGTTTTGCCCTACTACACCCTCAAATACTAGCATACTCTTATCTATAAAGTTTCTATTAGCAGCTTTTCTGCTTCTGGCATTAAAGTTAAGCTAGTATGTTTTGCTTTGATCTTGAAGCAAAATATAGTAGTTAGTAATCCTCCCTTGTTAAATGTTAAATTACTGTAAAATCTTCTAGGAGCAGAGTGGTTAGCGTCACCCGCTCCAGCTGCAGTTGGAAACCACCTGAGACGACACTGTTGATTTGCAAGATATTAAAAAATGTATAACAATAGCAAAAATCAGGTAATTAAAAAAAAAAACAACAAAAACACAGGACAGTGTTCTACCAAAATGTGTTGCACTGATCTGCATTTGACAAGATCAGCCCACGGCGTGAACTCACTAATGCTAGTTGGCATGGTCCATCTGCCTTTTTGTTTTTTTCAATCACACCTCTCACAGCAAATTGGTGCTTGATTTGAGTTTCCCGAGTCATTGTTTAATCTTTAGCAGTACTCGATTCAAGTGTTGTTTCAGTAGCAACAGAGGAAATGGGGGTTGATTGACAAATTCAGTCAAATTGAATGCGACGTAACACTAGTTTCCACCTCAGGATATAGACGGAGCCCTCTGCACCCAAACACCATGTCCTTTAACTGAGCAGCAGTTCATTGAGGGTCCACTGAGCTCCCCCAGTCCTTGTTTCAGCTCCAGCAGTAGTTATTTCAAATGTCATTTAGGTAGTGACAGTTAAAATGAGGATATATGGACAGATTTGATCAGAATGTATTGTAGGTAAGGTAACATTAGATAGCTAATAACTTGTAGCAACAATAACTAAACTGAGGTGGGAATGTTCTGTTTTCCCATTTTTGGATTAGGGACTGGACAGCATCAGAACCTGCCATGGTGCCATGAAGACAGATGAAAAAGACGCTTCAAAAGAAACCTTTTTTGTTGTTATCACAGGCAGAGTTACATTAGTTATGAATCATTTAAGACTTTTTATTCTTGTTTAATTTTTCAGTTTGTCTGATTATTTCAGTTTAATTTTTGTTTACCAAGTGCTTCAACAGTTTTAGTTAGAATAACTGGTTAGATTTATTTTAGTTTTAGTTTTTGAGGCGTTGACTTACAGATATTAACAAAAACAATCTAGGATAATGCCATTCAGAACAACAGTCCTTTATTCTTCCCTTTGAGTAATTAGAGTTGGGAAAAAAATTAAGAGGAAAATTAAGTGCCAAACATAAAAAAGACAAGACATGAAACAAAAATTAAAACAAAGTTGTTTTATTATTTCATATAATATATATATATTTCATTGCAATTAGTTAGCTTTGCAATGTTATTCCATCCATCCATTATCTATACCTGCTTACTCCTTCTCAGGGTCGCGGGGGTCTGTCGGAGCCTATCCCGACACATTGCAGGTGAAAGGCAGGGGTCCACTCTGGACAAGTCGCCAGTCCATCGCAGGGCCACATACAGACAGACAAACATGCACGCTCACACTCACATTCACACCTACAGGCAATTTAGAAGGATCAATTAACCTAGTATACATGTTTTTGGACTGTGGGAGGAAGCCGGAGTACCCGGAGGGAACCCATATTATCTACGATTTTAACGCACCCGTTCCCCTGTGGTCCATCAATTTGGCCACGAGGCAGACATGACAAAGATGTGTTTCATATTTAAATAAGTAGAAAAAGAAAAGTCTGGACACAGTTAATGAACTGTTTAACTCTTGCGAGGTGCCAATGCTTAGGCAAGCCCTCTAGAGGAACTGAGAGCCTTCGTTCTGGCTTGGGTTATTTTGACCTGAGCCTCAGCGCCTTGCAAGGGTTAAAGCAGTTCTTAAACTCTGTAAACTGATCTAGACCTCTACAAATCCTTCATGTTGCCGACGTGTTATAAAACAAACTAAAGAAACAGACATGCTCATAAAAGTATAGTATGATGTCTTCAATCAAAGTACATTTTTTAGTGTAGTTCCATGCTTGAACACATGCTTTTGTTATTTTTGTCACCATCTATATCATCTACGGGGGTGCAAGGGTCTAGTACTTCAAGCCAGATGTGGTACCCGGCTTATCTCCTTGTCACTGATAAGTGATGGACAGATCAAAATAACAACTGCATGCCTCCACAGAGCATCCAGCCCTAGGGCATATATATTCCTACTCTCCTCCTACGCAGAGAAAGCAGGTTGTACAGACGTCATTGCAGAGGAGCAATGATTTTGTACAAAATAATTGTTTTGACATTGCCGAATTTTTATTTGAGCAATCTTTTAATTTTACATTAGGATGTCAAATAAAATTGCTTAAAGCCAAAACCTTACTGATACAAGTACATAGAGATGTGGACAAATTTGGCTGTGTCCTTCCATGAAAGAAAAACCTACACTGTTCAGTTAAACAACATAAAACTAATAAAAGTACTGATTGTCCAAACTTGCAAGGTTGGAGAAGCTGCATTTAGCTGTTCGTGTTTGAAAATGGAACGTAGATATCGTGAAAATTATCAGTCACACTTGCGTTTCACAAACAATCTTGTATTGGCCTTCGTTGTATCACATGCTTCTTTTCATTCCACTTGTCATGATTTACCATATCTACACTATGACATCAAAAAGTGTGGAAATCTTTTTATTCACAAAGCCACATTGGCCCGGACAGCATACAGAGATATTTGCTGATGCCGGCCAACAGCCATGTTAGAAAGCAGTCAGGAAAAACGGTAAGGTTCTGGCTGTCAAGTCATATTGTCTATCTGAGGACACTTACCACAAATATATCAGTAGGTGAGATGAAAACACACCTTTCTTTCTTTTTCTTTCTTTCTTTCTTTCTTTCTTTCTTTCTTTCTTTCTTTCTTTCTTTCTTTCTTTCTTTCTTTCTTTCTTTCTTTCTTTCTTTCTTTCTTTCTTTCTTTCTTTCTTTCTTTCTTTCTTTCTTGTTGTATGTTTTCCAGCTGGACCTTGCACATTATATGATATCTAAAACTCCAGTGAAAATCCTCTACTTATATGGAACCACAATATTTCAGTCTTGACAACCAGACAATATGTAGGCCACAGAAGCGAACAAGCAAGAAACACTCAAACACTGGAAGCTTCAAAGCTAAAAGCAATCTCCATATCATTACTCTGAAAGCATGAATGCCTTCAAAAAGGCTGCAGTGTCTCCTCTGTTTAGGATTTAAATGTTAGATATTTTGAACAAGCTTATAGGGCTAGACAGAAACATGTGACCACTGAGTAATGGTCATTAAAATCAGCTTGATCCAGCACCATATATTATATATCAAATATCACAACATTGCTCAGAGATCGTCCTTGCATGAGTGTAATTAACATGATTAATCTGTTTTAAATAAAACAAAAATAATTGTCTAGTACTAAACGAACTAAAAACATCATGGATCAAATTTAATATCAATTAAAATGGGTCAAAATGCTGTGTTACACTGCTGTATTTATTGATGTTTAATCAGTCTGCTTTACACCAGCCAGAAATGTGAAACTCAAATATATTTGAGTTTGAAATTATATTAAAAAGAGACAAGTAAAAAAACAAAACAAAAACAACAACAACAAAATCCAAACACAGGAGCTTCTTATTAGCAAGAGCATGCATGTGAAATATAGATAAATGCACCTGAGGCAAATGTTGTTTCATTTAGGGCACAGGACCTGCTATGGGAGATCAGCTCTGTGTCACAGCATCAGCCTGTAAACAAGCAGCAACTTCTGAAATAACACTCAGTTTTTACGGCAGTGAATCTCTTGAAAGTCCCACTTCTTTGTAAACGGAAACCATATTAGATGTGCTGTCAAAGTCAAGTGGCAATATGGGTTAAATAGATCAAAAACAGTCTCAAAACAGTGGCACTGAGTCATGCAGGCGTAAATTGATCCTGCCACTCATTGTGTATATGAATGTTCTCTGATCCTGGCTGCATAAGAAATGAATCTGTTTCATGCCCTGACTTTTTTTTTAAGTAGGTTTGGTCCATTAAGAAAATGTAACTGGGTTAGTCAAGGGCTCTGTTTTTTTCTGGTGACTAAATTACAAGCATTTGTGTAAGGTTTGTTGCTTTTTTTCTCATTATTGGTATTAAAATGTGCACCAGAGTGAACAAAATAAAATAAAATTATATAAAAAATAGTAAATATTAATATTAAATAGTACTAAAATAATAAGAGCGAGTTTTCTGCACTCCTGCAGGATAATAAAAGTCTGTGATGGACCATTGTTCAGCAGTCAGTCCATGCATTCATCTTTTTTGTTTGCTGACAGACCTTAACACAGATCCCTTGTGAGCAGATGGCTCAGATTGCAGGTTATGAAAAGAAAGATTGCCTGGACTTTGATCAAGTCTAATTTTTTATCATTATCGTTATTATGGCAACAGAACTAATCTGTTCTGTTTGACTTTTCTCTTTTATAATAAATCAATTTATCTGTCACATATTTAATTGTCTGCATGTAACAGTGGCACTTTGTTCAGAAAATTCACTGAAATTGGTTTTTGTGTTGCTTAGACGCATTTTAATTATATGTCAACAATGACAGTGTCGATCATATGTGTCTATACTTTGTTTATCAGGACGACTTTAGATAAAATACTGCCTCCAGTCCCCAGCAGAACTAGCGTGACATTGAAAGAGCAGCCTTGTGGTTTTCCCTGTCGCTCCATATCCAGCACCACTGGAAAGGTCAGGAAATCTGCCGGTTTGTAATTATATGATTAACACCAAATTATATGATTTACAAGTGTGTAATTCTAGTTTCCCTCTAAATCACAATGTTTTCCCTTTATGAATCAACACTGAACTGTTCATGTCCTCAGGCGACACTTGAAACATTTGAAGTGAATAAAGATATAGATAATTGGATTAAAGCAGCTACAAAGGCAGCTTTATCCGATTACTGTCAAATTAAAAAGTCTGTGTTAGTCTAATTTAAAAGGTCATCATTTTATTATGGGGTCTGTTAGATTATATTTGCATGCTTTTGGTGGTGAGAAGCTGGATATTTTTGCCATTCTTCATTTTCAGCCTCGCTCTTGTCGAGGCTTCTTGTTAGGTTTTCTGATGACGCTCTCCTTTCATCCCTTCTTCACGGTTCAGCGTCTGATCACAGTCTTGCATTACATGAGTTTTTTAAGTGGTGTCATGGCAGCGACCTTGATCTCAGTGTTTCAAAAACAAAAGACATGATCATTAATTTCAGACACAATTCTGAACACAAAGACACTTACAATCATTGCCGATGTTGACGTTGTGGAGTCCGAAGGTTTGATATTAAAACAAAAACTACTGTCCTACAAGCTGAACAGAAACTTTACTAATGAGAAAGATGACCTCTTTTCCTCTCAGTAACAGGATTTTATTTACCTTTTATTGAAAGTCTTGAGACTTTTTCTTTTATCTGTTGGGTCAATGGATATACATCGAGGACAACAAAAACCTGCAAGGCACTGTAAAAGGTTTGCTTTAAGATTTTCGCAGCCATGCATTTGGTCAAGAACGAAAAATAAAATATTAATCAACTTGATCATGTTTGTACGTTGTTTTTGATCACACCTTCAGGTTGTAGTCATGTACGTCTGAGGAAAGCCAGTCAATACTCCAAATATTTATTTCTTGTGGTATCAGTTTATTAAATACTGCAAGTTATTTAAAATTGTTTTTTAATGATGGTACTTTTAAATGATGTCTATTATTATTTATTTTGCCATCTCTTACCAGCCTCTGTTCATGTGCTGTAGTGGACTGGACATGTGTCAGTCATCTGAATAACTACATTTACATTTGGCATGTACCGTCAACATTTCAAGGATTTCTCGCTGTGTGATGTCATTCAATTGAGACAACTCTCCTACTGCATGAGACTATGACCTCAGTGCCTGTGGCAGTGTTCAGAGACCACATGATATATACCCATTCAGAACATTTTCTAGAGTTCTTTTACTTTTCTGCTCATTTGATGATGCTTAGGGTTAAGACTACTTTTGTCAGCAGGAATTACCTCCCATGGGGGTTTTATTACAGCATACCCAAAGAAGTCTTACAGACTCTCTGCTAATTAATCACGTGTAGAGGAGGTGCAGTTGTCATACTATTTTGCAGCTTAAACTCAGCTCAATTCTTGATGACAAAATCATCACCAGCGGTGATCACTGTTGCAGCTGCAACAGATGACTGCAGAAAGAAACTCTCCACCACAGACCTATAGAAGGTATGCAAACACTAAGGGATGCAACAGTCGGGGCTGGATTTTTGGACCCAAAATGCAGTACAACGTCAGGTAGAGTTTAGAAAACCCTTTGAATCATCAACATGAAGGGTTTTTCAACTGGAAGCAGGTAACAGTCCTTGGAACCAACAGAAAACAGTGCAGTTGGGGCAGAAGGTAGGGGCAGAAGAGAAGATGGGAACAGGGGCAATCCGGAGTCAAAACCAACCCGTAAATTTGAGAATGAGTGCTGTAAAGGAGTGCATGCTGCAATGATAATCTGGCACTGAGTGAGGACTCTCCGCAGCTTAAATGCTGGCTGATGAGCAGTGAGGAGCTGCGAGCTGGGACCAAACAGGTGTGGGAGATGAAGCCGATGAGATAGTATAGCAGGGGGTGACATGTGACAACAGGGCGGAGTGTGACAGCATGTATCCTAAAGAAGAGGGTCTGGTCTGTTTCTTATCTTAAAAACGACAGTCCTCACTCCCAGGTATCTGTAGGGCCCTGCCACCCTTACCTGTTCTTCCTGAATGTAGAGCCCAGCTTATTCTCAGTCCTTCTGAAACCCACAAGTCTTTTACCTTTTACGAAAAGCAAGATGAGCTAATTGTTACGACGATGGACTTCAAAGCGATTTACCAGTTCTCTTGTCCCCACTGATACATCCCCACACCTGAGTCATCTGAGTATTTCTGCTGGTGGCAGGTCTCTGATTTTTCCTGGAGGTCTCAGGTTTACTCTTTACAGAGAAACAGTGAAAGTACAGTCCCCTGTGGTGCTCTTGTGTGCTGACCACCTACTTAGACACACAATCTTTCAGTTTCAAACTGTGATCTGTTTATCGGGTGTTCAATAATTCAAGCTGTGTTTATTGAGTTTCTGACATTACAGTACAGGCTGAATTGTACAGGATGAATCAAAGAGCACATTTCTCACGGTGCTACCTGCTTCGCCTGGATGAGACTGAGCTCGCTGAAGCAGGTAGACGAAGGTACCTTCATCCCCAACTCCAGGATGGTGATCAGCCTGCACTGGGCCTTGAAAGAAGCATACTTGTTAAGCAGGCTATAACAATCTCTCTGGGATCGTTAAAATTTGAGCTGCTGGAGCAGCTGGTCTATACTGGATAAGGGCTGATGTTGTCAAAATAAGTCAAGATGTCTTTCTAATTCAGGTTTAAGTTAAAATAGGTAATAGAGTCCTACATAGCTGGTCTGCACCATCTGGGACTGACACCATCTGGACCTACAGCCTTGTTCTGTTGCTATTTAGTCCATCCAGCTGCCTCTTCAGCTGACAGAGAGCGATGGAGAGAGCAGAGAGGGGGTCTTAGTGTTTCCTGATGTGGGGGAAGATGATGACGGGCCTGTTAAGATTCATGACTGAGGTATAAAACGAGACTGTAGAGGTGTGACAACAGATTTATGTGTACTGTTAATAAGAATAACACGTTAGGAATATGTGTTAATTTTACAGAAGAATCTGTGACTGTTATCATTGTTATTGTCTCCTGAGACATAAGAGACCCCAATCTGTTTGATGGTACCAGAAGTTGTTCGCTCCCGAACATCCACGACTCACATCAGGCAGCAGCGGTGCCATCTGAACAGCTACAGGCAAATGTGTGGCTGAAGAAAAGCTTGGAATAAAAAAGAGGCATTTCAGACAGTTCCAGGCCAGTGTCTTCTGTAGTAGAAAACATCTTTCTTTGTTTCAGACTTTGAACTTTGTTTTCCAGCTCCCATTGATTAATATCTCTTCAGGGATGATGCACGCTGTCATGTTATGAATTACTTTGGCGGCCACACGCTCTGAAGCTGAATTTCTCCAAACTGAAAGAAGGCTACAATGCAACAAAATAATATTCAAATAGCAAAAGAAGGTCAGACAGCATTGTAATAATAATTATCTTCCACTAGCTGGAATATTTCTCAACATATTCAAACAAGCAAGAATAACTGGAAATAGTGACAATAAAAAGGGTTTCAAATCCCTGGAAATGTGGAGGCTTGGTTTTGGTGATAAACATCCATTATGCTCTTCAGTGATAAAAATTTACACACAGCTAAACAGCAAGATTTTTGCTTTGACCGGCTGAGGAATCGATACACCCCCTTGAAGGATGTTGCCTCACTTCCATCCACATGGTTGTTTTTTGACATTTATCTCCTTTGAAGACGCTTTCTGTCAGGACTCGTGTTTTCTAGCCTGTGCTGTTTCACCGTCGAAATGCGTGTGCTCGCTCAGCCGGTTCCTTCAACTCGGCTACAGTTAGAGAGAGAGAGAAAAAAAAGAAAAGCAGCTTCAGGTTGCATTTTGAATGTGCTGTGCTTTCTTTGTGCTTTCTTTAGGAACTGAGACCTCAGGAGTGTTTGCATTCGACATGTTATGTGCCAGCCCTTTTGCAGCTCAGGCTATACCGGAAGATTCCAGAGATATATTTGATGGATTTGAAAGGTTATTGAACTCTGTTGGAGCACAGTGAAGCCACAAGTCACATACTGTGCTGCCTTATAGAAATCTAGCTGATAAGAAGTGCCTCCTGATAGTGCATGTGTCTTGATATGTGAAGGGGCACAGGTGTGGCTGATGTAAACTCAATAAATAAAAAGGGCTAACTTAGCAGTGCCTCTCAAAAGGTTGTATTTATTAGTTGTAGACACTCAGGTGCACAGCAGCCAGTAAAGCCTAAACCTAGACTCCAGTTTGTATTACTTAGAAAAAAGCTGAAAAATTGAAATATTATTAACAATGAAACAAATCAATACGCTATCCCCATGTTGTCCAACTTTGCTTCAGAAATGAGCGGATTTAAAGCCTGGTTAAAACAAATAACAGTTTACGTCTCAACTGCTAGATTTCACATCCATAACAACTGTGATTTGTTTTTGTAACACATCTGGTCAAATTATATAAGGCAACAAATGTTTGTAAAATAAAGGGCGTTGACTTTTGATTGAAGGCCAGCAGAGCCGAAGGCTAAATGTCACTGCATTTGCGACTTAGCCCTTAGCACTGTCGTGACTGCTGAACTGTGACAAATTACATATTAGACTCATTTTTGCAGTACAGAGACTATGGCTGTGTGGTTTACTGTACTAGAAGACTGCTTCAAACTGCTTTGGGTTGGTTAGGAAGGGTTTAGAGCAGAGCAGTCTAAAGCAGTCTTTGTTATCGTTTGAAGGCTGTTGGCCACGGCTAACCAAAGGACACCAGCTGCATTGTTTTTATCTCAGCAGCTTTGACTTTTTGCAGCAGCCGGCTCTTCCAGTTGAACGACTTTCGCCTTGGATCATTGCTACACTCTTCCAAGATGACTAACTGTACCACTTACCAATGACATCCAAAATGCTGTGCCAGAGCTGAAACAGAAGTAACAGCAGTCCGCTGGAACGCAGTCACTCGTCTTTGGGCTACACCAGTACCCAACCTGCAGGTGTCTGCAAGCAGCTTAGTCCCTCGAGAAGAAGGCCGACTGGCGGTTGATCCCAGAGGAGCTCCTTGTTTCAGCTTTGGCAGCACTGTTTTTAGATTTCATTTAAGCCACAACATTTGATATGAGGATGTTTGGACAGATACACTATATTACCAAAAATATTCAACCACCCATCCAAATAATGGGAATCAGGTGTTTCAATCACTTCCATGGTCACAGGTGTATAAAATCAAGCACCTCGGCATGCAGACTGTTTTTACAACTATTTTTGAAAGAATGGGTCGCTCTCAGGAGCTAATTGAATTCCAGTGTGGAACTGTGATAGGATGCCACCTGTGCAACAAATCCAGACGTGAAATTTCTTAAATATTCCACAGGATAACGGTACTTGTCTGTCTGCATTGTGCCAAGTGTAAAGTTTGGTGGAGGGGGGATTATGGTGTGGGCTTGTTTTTCAGGAGCTGGGCTTGGCTCCTTAGTTCCAGTGAAAGGAACTCTGAATGCTTCAGCATACCAAGACATTTTGGACAATTCCATACCCCCAACTTTGTGGGAACAGTTTGGAGCTGGCCCCTTCCTCTTCCAACATGACTGTCCACCATAAAGACCTGGATGACAGAGTCTGGTGTGGATGAACTTGACTGGCCTGCACAGAGTCCTGACCTCAAGCTGACGGAACACTTTTGGGATGAATTAGAGCGGAGACTGAGAGCCAGACCTTCTGGTCCAACATCAGTGTCTGACCTCACAAATTCTGGAAGAATGGTCAAAAATTCCCATAAACAAACTCCTAAACCTTGTGGACAGCCTTCCCAGAAGAGTTGAAGCTGTTATAGCTGCAAAGGGACCGACGTCATATTGAACCATATGGATTAGGAATGAGATGTCACTTAAGTTCATATGTGAGTCCAGGCAGACAAGTCAATACTTTTGGTTATATAGAGTCCAAAAAAAAAAGCAGACATTTAGAGTTTATTCTGGTTCTGTTGCAAACTCACTTAAGTCAGGCAAGAGACGTTCTACCATAATACATAATACATGATATATCAATATTAATTATCTGATACCTGGAGAACTAAGTGTTTTATGTACTGAGGACTGATACATGGTTAGTTGGTGGACTACAGAGACGACTATATAAACAGGTGTAGACAGCAGACACTGAGGTGGTCAGAGGATGGGACTGCGAGTCAACATGAATAAAAATCATACTGACCTGCAAGAATAAAAAGCACCATTTATTCTTTGAACAGAAGCTTAAATAGTTTAAGGCAGTTGCTGGAAATAGAAGGGGGTAAGCATACTGTGAGTTATAGCTGTCAAAGTCAAGGCTGCACCGCAGAAACGGTATACAAACCAAGAAAAACTAATTAAGTGACTGATCTCATGTCAATTTTTGTCTGGTTTTAATTTTATTTAAAAACTGAAATATTTCCAAGGAATATGGTACTGCATCGTTGTCAACAGTGGTTTATCTGTGTATATGTCATCGTGTATTTCATTGCTCAAGCTAAAATATAAATTATTGTGAAGACTGCAGACATGCACTTACCATTGCATCATATACAAAAAAGTTTGCTTTCTTAAGGTTGATACGTGCGGTGGAATTTTTTTAAATTTTAAATCCATCTGTTTGGACAGACGGACTTTGGAAAGTCCAGCCCGAGGGGAGAAACAAGGTGCGGCTTCACTCTCGGCAGCATGTGTCCCTTCATACCAACCTATTTGTTTGTTTTTTGGTGACAGGGATTCTGCCTTTCACTTCTATGAGCTGATTTTACTCACAAAATAGGGTCAAAAGTAATCAGAGAACAAGTGGAAAACAGAGAGCATTGGTGGGTGACATGTGACAGCTGCTATAAATGAATTGCAAAACAAGTAAATGTGGGCCACAAAACATCATGTTGCGTCTTTTCATTTCTGTCATTGTACATATATTTTGTAAGCTTTGATCCATTCACTTCTCCACATGTTTAATTAGTTTCATAAATGTCTGGTTATTTTAAAATTTGTGACGCTCTTGATGTTATCTTTTTAAATTATAAAAACATTTTAAATTAATATTTTTCTTTTTAGCCTCATCCCGGGACTGTTTTGTTTTTCCTGACTGACAGCTGCAGCCACAGTTTGATTATTGCACAGGGCTCATGGCTCAGAAAAGATAACCACAAGAATTAAATATCCAGCTCTCTCCTCATTTAAATTCACGGGCCAATCAAAACATGGAAACACTGGCTGTGAACTGTAACTAGGATGGATACTTGAGCTACATTGTTATGATAAGAAATGATGAAAGTAACAAAAGACTGAATGAAAGAAACAGCAATTCAAGAAAATCCTTTGCTTGCCATCTTATGTGATCGCTTATCTTTAACAGCAACTGATCACCTCTCTTCAAACGTAATCATAATAACTCAAACTCATGTATAATCGCCACTCTGATTATACGACTCATGTACAATGATTTTTAAATGCCATTGCGCACTTTTACAGATTCTGCTCGCAGTCTCAGCAATCCCAGAGTTGGAACCAGCGCTGATGTACTTTAGAGAGAAATCGAGAGGAACAGAAGGCTGCTCATTCATACTCTCCATCTGCCCTATTATATGAATATTATATAAATAACAGGTTGCCAGAATGAGGCTCCACATCGCCGAACTCTTCCAATTGTTTAACAGAATTGCTTAAAATCAAATCAGTGTCATAGAAGGATATCGCCTGAGCTACAGTTTCCTTGTATGCTGATCGCTGGTTTACCACCTCACCATTCTCATAACTTCAATATTCATGTACCCACAGTTGTGGATGGCTCAGTCTGAATTTGAGAGTTGTATCCAAGAGCATCAGCAGCGTTTCCCCAGATTGGCTTTGTTGAGCTTCTGTATCAAATTACCAGTTGAGTTTATGCCCTGTAACCTGCACTGTGCCAGAAAAATATTCTTCCAATGAAATCTAAAACCCAGATGCTGCAAATTTAAATTGTATTGTATTAAGAAACATAAAATTAAATTTTGATGGCATCAACTAGTGAAAAGAGTTACAGCTTATTAATGCTCTGTTTCAAGAAAAGAGAAAAAAGCCGCATGGTAAAGCAAATTTTTTAAATGCAGGAACTTTACTCTTCTAAAGTAAGCTGATTCAATCCTTTCCCACTGCCAGCTCCTTCATTAAAATAAAACATGTGCACCTGGGTGTTAATGGTTCTATCAGAGCTGATAAATACGTATAACTACAGGAGAACCATTTGTTCCAGGGAGGAATGCATCTGCACTCAAAGACCAGCTGTTACTACCTGTTTTCCACTATTCAGGAAACCAGTGTGGGAAGTTATTATTGTCTTTTAACCCTTTAAACGACCTCTTCAGCGTGCTCTGTTGCAGCAACTTGGAGATACTCAGTATGACCCCTCGAAGCATTTAATAACAATGCTGCTAAAAGTTAACATGACAGCTGGGTTAAGAAAATAATTATAAAATGCCCTCCAAGCACTCTAATCCAGACTAAAGTGCATGTAATTATGTCTTCTCTATATTTTATGCATGTTTCTTTGCCACTCATACTTCATTTGGAACAACAGTTGGTACATAAAGGACAGGGTGAAAATAATCACTTAAAATCCATCTCATTCAATCAAAAGCTTTTTATCAAACAATATCTGGAGCTCTGCTGTCTTGTCAAAATGTTACATGCTGGATGCCAACATGTAATAGTTCTTAGAGCCAAATTTGACTTTTCTGATTGTGAAACAGAATAAGAGGGAGAAAATATATGATCTTTAAGCTCCACGTCTCTATTAGTAAACGATCTAATTACTGAGACCCGGAGTGATATTTTCTGTATGTACCAGAAACGTGGCTACAAGAGGAATGTGTGAAAGAGTAATTTACTTTAAATGAACCAACACCACACATGGTTACTTTAATTATCATATACCCCGAAGCACGAGCCGAGGCGGGGGAGTAGCGGCAATCTATAACTCCAGTCTTCAAATAAAATCTAAACCTGAATGTGATTATAATACATTTAATAGCCTCACGCTTAGTTTCCTATCTGGTTTATTGATCAGTACAGACAAAGTCATCATAGTGGGCGATTTCAACATTCACATGGACGTTGACAGCGATGGTCTTAAGTTAGCTTTTAATTCTCTTCTGGAATCGATGGGCATTTCACAAAATGTAAACAAACCAACGCATTGCCTTAACGGTACTCGTGATCTTGCCGTTGCCTATGGTGTAGAAGCCGATAATCTCAGTGTCGCCTGTAAACTCCCTCCTATCCGAACACTATTTAATAACGTTTAAATTCAACACTTTCGACATTAAGCGCAAAATAGGAGGTATTACTTTAGCAGATGTCTATCCGATTAAGCTATTACTAAATTTAAGGAGGCTTTTTTTTTTTTTAAAGTTGCAGTAATCAAGCCTTTACTTAAAAAGCCCTCTTTTGAACCAGAGGTTTTAACTTACTGTAGACCAATTTCCAACCTTCCATTTATATCTAAAATTCTTAGAAAAGGTATTTGCAAGCCAGCCGTGTGACCATTTATATAGAAATGATCTATTTGTTCTTCAGTCAGGGTGCATCATAGCACAGAAACAGCACTGGTTAGAGTCACGAATGACCTTCTTATGGCCTCAGATAATGGGTTAGTGTCCATACTGGTTCTGTTGGACCTCAGTGCTGCTTTTGATACTATAGATCACAGCATTTTTAAGGGAGAGGCTAGAGTATGTTGTTGGGACTAAAGGGACAGCTCTAGATTGGTTTAAATCATATCTGTCTGATAGATATCAGTTTGTTCATGTTCATGAGGTTTCTTCAGTACAGACAAGGCTCTGCTATGGTGTCCCGCAGGGTTCTGTGCTAGGGCCAATCTTGTTCAGCTTATACATGCAGCCCTTAGGAAGTATTATCTGGAATCACTGCATTAATTTTCATTGTTATGCTGATGATACACAGCTGTATTTGTCTATGAAACCAGATAATACAGAACCGTTAGCCAAACTTCAGGCATGTCTTAAGGACATCAAGAACTGGATGTCCACTACTTTTTGCTTCTAAATTCCGATAAAACAGAGGTTGTTGTTTGTGGTCCCAAACACTTTAGGAAGGGATTAGATGGTGTTGTGATGGCCTCCAGTACAACTGTCTGAAACTTTGGTGTTATTTTTGATCAGTATTTATAATTTAAACAGAATATTAATCAGGTTTGTAAAACCGCGTTTTTCCACCTCTGTAATATCGCAAAGATTAGGAGCATCCTCTCCCAAAATGATGCTGAAAAACTAATTAACACGTTTGTATCTTCTAGGCTAGATTATTGTAAAGTATTATCAGCTGGATGTCCAAGTAATTCTCTGAATATCCTCCAGCTGATCAAAAATGCAACAGCGCGAGTGCTGACAGGAATCAACAAGAGAGACCACGTCTCTCCAGTGTTCGCTTTCCTCCATTGTTATCCTGTAAAATGTATTACTTGCATATAAAGTCCAAAATGGCCTAGCGCTGCGATATTTGCAAGACCTGATAGAACCATTTGTTCCTAAAAGAGCTCTCCGTGCTCAGAGTGCAGGTTTACTCGTAGTTCCTAGGGGATCCAATGGATGGGATTAGCCTCTCCAGCTTTACAATGCCCAGGCCGTCGTCACAACCTCGCAAATAGAACAGCCCATTGCACGTGGACGATGGCAGATGCAACCATTCCTTCACAGCCTTCCTGACCAACTCATCAATCTGAGCCAGCTTGGTCGCCGGTACCCCGCCTAGAAAGGCCTGAAAAATGATCCTCGGAAGGGCGAATGAGTTTATTATCTTCACCCGCTGTGAGGGCTTCAGAGGAGCCTCAGAGATTCTTTCGATCCACCGCTGGACATTTGGCACAAGATCAGGAGTTACGATGCCGCCCACAGCTCCCACCTGGACACAAAGGTAACTGATTGATTCACCCGGAGGGATCATGTGGATACGAGACCCACCGATCTCCCAGGCTTCACAGCCTTTTACGACGCCCTTTTCCATGTAGAACCCGTGGCACTTCTTGGGCTGAACCCTAAGCCCTGTCGTCCGACAAAATTCCTCCAGAATCCTGAGACTCCTGCTCATCCCCCCCGTCGAACCACTCACTAAAACCAGCAAAGGCCAGCGTGCCGATCGACTGATCACCCCATTGTAGCCCAGATCTAGCTTGTTCGAGGCTATGGATAAGCGGGTCCATAGCTAAGTTGAAGAGCAGTGGGGACATTGGGTCACCTTGCTTCACTCCAACCTTCATGTTTATGGGATGTGTTTGGCCGCTAGCACACCCAACCCTGGTCACGCAGTCAACATACGAGTCCCTGATGAGTTTGCATATGTGTGAGTTTACAACGCGCTACCTCAGAACACACAGGATGGGCTCGTGAGAGACTGAGTCAAAAGCCTTCATAAAGTCTACGAATACTACCGCCAGGGGAGACCCGTCCGCCCTCGAGCGTCTGATGATTTCGGACAAAACCATCAAAATCTCCGCGCAGCCACTCGAGGAGGCCAGGAAACCCCTCTTTCTTGGGTTCAGGGGACAGGCTCGACCCAATCGTTACAAGACACCACTGGGAGTGGTGGGCTTGGGCGTGGCCACAATGGTAAATCCCTGGGGGCCCGTGAGCATGGCCCTTAACTCCCAATTGCTCCCCGGGCGCTGATGCTAGCAGTCCACTGCTCACTAGTGAAACTAGTTGATGGGTTAAAAGCAGAGGTCCAATTTCGGTGTGTATCGTACATACAGCGTGTGCACGATGTCCACACTGACAAGAATGATCATGAAAAAAAAAAAAAAAGTATAATTGTGCTCCATTGTTCTTGTACTTTGTTGTGCTGGTCTGCCTCCTCTTTTTCTCTTCTGCACATGTTTGCAGACCAGAACCTCAGGAGCTGCATGCTGACCTGCCATTCTGCCCTCTGACCATCCCAGTGTTCACCTCCACCTGTCTGTATAGACCTCTCTGTTGGATATCTGCTGACATCATGACCTGTAGTCCCACCCTCTGACCACCTCAGTTTCTGCTGTCTACACCTGTTTATATAGTCTCTCTGTAGTCCCCCAACTAACCATGTATCAGTCATATGTACATGGAAGTCTTAGTTCTGCTGCTGATGGATAGTTGTACTTTTTAAGGGAAGTTTTACTTGCCACAATTTTGCTTAAGGTTTGTGTCTCTGGAAAGCGCCTAGAGACAACTTGTGTTGTAATAAATGCTATATAAAGAAAATTGAATTGAATTGAATTGAAAAGCATTAGTGTCCTGCTCTTTTAGAATGAAATATTCAAAAACCTTAGATATTAATTTTTGGCAAATTTGAGGAAAAGAAATTGAGATACTTGAATGACAAAATGTCTTTTTACTTTTTGTTTTTTTATGGAAATTTTATGGAACAGTGCGTGTTTTCCTTTTTTCTATCATAATCCTGTCATCATAAAAGTATCGACTACCTTTTCTAACCCTATTGACACAACTCCCGTCCATCGCTGCCTGGTTTTGGACCTGTTGTTGCTGCTGACATTTTTGTTGTTTTTTTTTTCGTCTTTGCTCTGGAGCACATGGAATCCTCTTCCCTAAATAAATAAAGTCCAGGACATTACTTTACCTAATCAGTGCTAGACAGCTCGGACATGTTAATGCAGCCTCTTGACAATGTCAACAAAACACTGCTTCCTTTTCCACTAAGTTTAAAGTCCCATTTATAAACAAAGTTATTCCACATTGTAGTGCCTGGCAAATGTTTCTCAGTCATTAGTGGATACTATCTTTGTGAAATGTGTTTCAGACATGAAATTGCAAAAATAGATTTACAAATTAAAGATATTTTATATTATATATTATATAAATATATATAAATATTAAATTTAACTAGGAGGTATACTTACTTATTTTCCACAAGGCAGAAGCGTGGGTAGAAAAATTGAAAATCAATGTTTGGTAAGAAAATGCAAAAGAATTAATATATCTCAGCTTTCAGCAAAGAAAAAAATCACTTGACGAGGTTGAGGAGATAGATATTCTTTACACTGTAATCTTTTTCAGGGATAAGAGTTATTGTCAGTAACTATTTCCTGTACCAGCTACCAGTTTCAAGTAAAGCAACAGTGTCAAAGAAACATGCATTAAGTAAGAAAAAGACATAATTGCAGACACTTAGTTAAGAATAGAGTGCTTGAAAGGCTTTTTAATTATTATTTTCATCACCCATTCACTGCCATGTTAACATTCATAAGCAGTCACATTAAATGTTTCAAGCTTTCAAACTGAATATCTCTAAGGTTAAGCAACATTGACATGGTGTTTTAAAAGGTCAGTACCACTAAAGCTCTTCTAGAACTGGTCACAAAACCAGTTTGAGTGGAATCAGCATTTAGTCCTCAGTCAAATGACTCTGCCATAGTTCCGGATATTTATTGACTCCCACACCCGTGAAGATGATGGAAACACAAACAGCTGATTGCAAATTTTAGTCTCCATTTAGGGTTCTGTGCTCTAGGTGGCAAGATTAGACACAGCTTTGCTTTTTCTTTTAGATAAATAAATGTTTACCAGCAGTAACATCTTGTATGGAATATCTGAAAAAGACAGCAACAATTTGTGGACAAAAATAATAGAGATTGAGTTCCAGGACTTTCCCTAACCAGACGTCCTGGTTTCGTGGTAACTCCAGGCAAGCTCCTCAGGACACACTTCCTTCTCCCACATGAATTCAACACCATTGTGTCTACAAAGTGGCTCAGTTTCCTGTAATTAGATTTTGGACTTTCTCAAAGCAAGCCTACAGATGGTCCACATAGGTGGCATCTTATTCTCCACTCTGACACACATTTTAGCTTGCTACTTAATGCCCTGATGGTGTACAACTCTGTGGCCAAGCACAGTCCCAACACCTCCTGAAATTTCTTGATTTGCACCTTTCCAGCCACTACTGTTATGGGTCTCATCTCCAGAGACAATTGCACCAATTATGGAGAGGATGTTTGTATCCTGGAATCTTGGATACAGGACAATAACCTCTCTTGGATGTCTGTAAAACCAAGGAGAGGTTATTGATTCATTTATTGATTCATTCATAACTTCATTCATGACTTCTATATACATAATGGGGTCAGAAATGGAGAGGGTCATGTCATTTAAACTCCTGGGTATGGGCATCTCTATGGCCTGTCATGGACCACTCATTTCTGCACCTGTCAAATCTGCTCACAAAAGGCTGTTCTTCCTAAGGAGAATCAGGAAATGAGACACTTCCACTTAATGGCTCAACCCTTGGCAAGTTTTGAAATGAAATGCTCAGAAAAATCTTAATGGTCTTAAACAAATGCTTAAAAAGAAGCTTGTTCCTGACAATCAAAGTGGGCGAAATGAAACACCACATATTTTCTGAACAGCTGAATTGCCATTTTACATTCGAAGCATGTAAATGAACAAGAAAGCAGAAATATGTATGCTCAAATGTTAGAGGAAATGTCAGATTTGACTTAATGGGAAGCGACCAAATTAGGACAAGTAGCAAGTTAATTACGTACTCCAGAAGAGTTTTTTTTATTTTTTTTATTTCTTTAACAAACTTCTGGATACTGACAACCACATTCATATGAATAGTTATTCCATGTGAGTCCTGAATTGATTACAGGCAGGGTACATGGGAAGAAACAGAGAATCATTTTCTTGCTGGTCAATTTCTTCATAATCTTTTTTGGGTATTTGCAGTCTACGCTCTTATATAATGTACTGGCTGTTTTTAGCAAAACAGGTCTTCTGTATTCTCCAAATGAATTGCTTGTGCATGTAGCGTATCATCTTCAAAACACGTGGGATTCTTTTTTTTTTTCTGTTAAGATGCAGCTACAATTCCTGCTCCATGGTTGCACATCTCTCTTAAGCGATCATCTGTTTGCTCTAAAGAGAAAAAGAAAAAAAAAGGCCAGGGGTGTGCGTATTCACTCTTCAGCCCCACAGGATGTCATGTGGGTTTTTTGTTCACTGGATTTTTGTTTCACTAACAATTACTTTACTGTCACAATATTAGCAATCTTAACTTGAGGCAAGAGGATGTGAACTGCTTCCAATTTTCTCTTTGAAAGGCTGTGAATATTGGTTCTTGTGTCTCCCGCAGTGCACAGACACAATGTCAACACTCTTGCTGAGCAATTTGTTTTCTTATTTGCAAGTCCACCTGTGTCTCTGCGCAGGTCATCTACACCATAGCCTTCTCATCTCATTCAGTCTGACTTCTTATGAAATGCCTCCAAATTGACTTTGTCACCCATTTTTGGCGAGGGAGTTGCTTGTACTCTAAGACAGCTCAATTTTTCTCACTGGCCGATTAATTTTAGAGGCACTTATGACAGTCAAGTCTCTTGTGTCTTCATTGGTTGGCTCTGCCTTGGGAAGGCTTTTTTCAGTTTTCTGCTGAGGTTTTCATGAGCACAAAGTGCATCCATGCCCCCTCAGCAGGCTCGGCATTCAAATTACTATTATTAAATGGGGTCAGAAGCAGAATAACGCCACTGCAATATATTTATCCTCAAGAGCTCCTGTCACAGCTGACAGTGAAACACGTTTTTATTATTTCCCTTGTGTAGTATTTAATGCAGTTTATACTATTCACAGTCAGAAGTACAGATGGAAAATCAGAATAAATGTAGCTGTTCTGATGCTTTACACAGACATGTATTAACAAGCAGTGGAAAAACTATTTCAAAAACATTGAACTTCTACTGTACATCTATTCATGTATTGAAGATAGAACATGAATCTAAACGACTTATAGTTCATGCTTTTCTGTAAGGGTTGTGCCTCAGAACTATGTTACACTTTTATGAAGGCAATAAAAGCTTCTTAACATTCTTTAAAAACACTCCCAGCTTGAGTCTTGGACTTTTGAGAAACCTTTTGACTGCAGTTTTAGTTTATGTTTATTAATATGAACTGTACAAACTTGAGCTTGAGGGTTCTGTGCAGTAATTTTGCTGTTTCTGGGACTGTTCCCTTCTGGACCAAGATACCTGATGTTGTTCCTGGGATCTGCCGGGATCCAGCCCGAATGACATTCCGATGTCTCTGCCGTATATCCTAGCGAGGTGGATCAGTGAGTCAATGACTCAGTCTTGCTTGGTATACAGCTTGATGTCCTCCATGTAGAGGAGGTGGCTGATCATCGCTCCACTTCCATAGGCACTCTTTGTGATGGCCTATGCAGAAGAGCATGACAACTTGTTATGTGCTGCCCTCCACGGTGACTTGTGCAATTGGCTTTGAGTTGGCCTTTGAGTTGGCCTCCAGAGTAGTCTTCCACAGTCTCATTAAGTTTTTCATGCCACAAAAAAGGTTCTTTTCTTCTGCAAACATCCTGCTCCCCCTACTCCCTCCAGTTGAGAGGAGTTCTTGTAGTTGGTTCATGCAGTGCACAGATTGTTTTGCTGCATCCTGCAGTCCTTGGCAACTGCCCTGTCAACCAGTAGTTGGTGCTTGGCTCCTCTGGTGTTCCTCCCAAATCTCTTTTGAGCTGTGAACATATGGAGAGCCATGTGCCTATCTATCTTGGCAGCTATGATGCCTGACAGGAGCTTTCATGTTGTGCAGAGGCAGAGGCAGGTAATCAGCTGATAATTGGATGAGACCACCCCTTTCTGGTGGTCTTTCATGATGAGGACAGTGCAGCTCTGGGTTATCCATTCTTGGTGGTTCCCATCTGTGAGTAAATTAGGTGGGTGGGAGGTGTGTGTGTGTGTGTGTGTGTGTGGGGGGGGGGGGCTCGCAATTGTGATGACAGATGCGGTTATCGCGATTACAGATGACAACATCCAACATTGCTTATGCACCATGGGGTAAGATTACTTTAATGTACTTTTAATTTCTTTAATCTAGTGCATAACAGAACTCAGATCTAGTTCTACACTGTAGATCGGAAGTCACACCATTGCATGGTTTTAAATCTACTATTAGTTATCAAACACAGTTCACAAATTGTTTGTTTTTCCTCTGGATTGGGTCGAAATGCTTTTGTTTAATCAAACTAATCATTTTCTGCACAAATGAATACTACCATTTCAAACAGTTTATGCCCACACTTCTTTAATTTTCCTCTAATTTCCTGCACTTAAGACTATTCGATTTGGAGTATCAGTATACCCAAGATAGTTTCTTCTACATAATCCTTCAAATTTGATCTTAAAATTCATTGATTCAGTGTGGATCTATTTAAAAAAAAAAGCTACATTATTGTGTATGATTGAAAATAGATAATGTGTTGTATTTTACACTGGCTGTAATGCTCTACATTTAAACTCTACTTTTCTTTTTTTTTTAGAGTTTGCAGGGACGGAAACTACGTTAACTTCAGAGTGACTACAGTTTCTTTCGTCTTGATTACGTAAACTGCCATTTCAGCTATTCGTTATTCACTTGGGCCTTCAAGACACAATTTCTACTAAAAATAGGCCTCTACATGTTCAGTTTGGATTAAGACATTTTAACATTTCCCTCCTTCACTATGCCAGTCACTAAGAAATCTGAGAATGGAAAAACAACAATAATGAAAAATACATAAAAATGCAGTTCAAACAGTCAGCGTTCAAACATTTTTCAGGGAGTGTGTATCTGAAACAACACCGGAACTGACGTTTGCACACGTACCTTATATAATAATATATATAAAAAGTAAAACCTTTTAAGCTCCGCTGAGTTATATAAATAAAAAACAAGAGATTTAAGGAACAATCTAATAAACTTTCAGTTCTTTTTTTTTGTGTGTGTTTGTGTGACCCAATGTACCAGCTGGATGAAGTTAATGCTAGCTAGTAGTTTACACCAGATTGTGAGGGGTATGTTTGTGCGTGTATGTTTATGTTTATAGTGCACGTTGCTTCCAAGCACCAACCATAACTTCTGCAATGAGGCTCATCATCCTCGACTGACTGATAGAGGCTGACTCAAAAAGCGAGTCAATCTCCGTTGACGTCCGTGTTAAAATGTCCAACATAAATAAACATATTTACAGCCTGGTTCAAAAAAACATTTTGGTCTCAATCGAATTCTCACCCATGACAACTCTGAGGGCTGTGAATTTTTTTTGTAACACTTTAGGAGAGTTTAAATCAAACATTAAATTAATTTCTAATATGACTGATTGACAGTCGGCTCAGCCAATGGCAAGATAATATCACTTCCTCATCCGTAATCGTCATGCTTCCACGCTTAGCGAAGCAACCGCCTGTTTGTATTAACTCAGCTTCGTCTAGAAGAGATATTCATGTTTTAATTTCGCCACCGGGTCAACATGTGAAATGTTAGATTCAGCTGTGTTGGGCGTGCTCCCACAGGCTTCTCGAGTAACATGGCTACGTCTTCAGCATCTGTGCCCTTATCAAACAGTAACATACAATTCCTGTAGTCAGTCATATGGGTTGGCTCTGTCTTTCCCTTTGCTTTTACCGCCTCTGTGCACTCATGCGATGCATCTGGAAGAACATCCATTTCCATGACAACCTCTGTAATCCTCAACATAGTTGTGAAACTCCTTCTTCCAGTGTTTTTTGTTTTTTTTTAGTCGTATTTGCCTCCTGTTTCGACTTATGTGGTATATTTTGGAGAGCGCGTATATACCATACTAGCACCCAATGCTAGCTACAAAAATGTGAAAAGTAGCAGAATTTTGTAAAAATACATAAATAAAACAACACTTATGTCATTTGTTTGACTATATAGTAAACTGTCATTGCTACAAGTAGGCTGTTGTCAAAAATAGCTCCTATCCCGCGGAAGCCACATGTTGGTGGTAGCAACATTAGCATTGTTAGCATTAGCACTGAGCCAACTTCCTTGACACCAGGAGGTTTGTTCTGTGTTTTATGCAGATGGAGGGACAGTGGACATGATGCATTATACTGGCACAAATTCAGAGTGAAGATACAAAGCAGACAGAACGTCATTTTTTAGTTGACATCAACCATATAGGTAAGAGCTTTTAAACATCAATGAAATGCAAAAACAAACAATGGCAAAATCTACTCTGCCTTCCTGAACTGCCAACTGAACTTTTATGTGGAATATACAGGCTCAGATATAGATTACAGATATTTATTTGGAACTTCAAATTTTATGAGTTTATGAAATCTATGGAGTTTTGTATTACCTGATTGCTGAATAGTGTATTGGTACAATGTCCAGTTCAAAACTGTTACACATCCTAACACATGCAGTCCATTCTTACATGATGGACATTTGCCATTACACAACTTCATTATTGTTGGACTTAGCTGAACGTAGCTTTGTTTCTTTTATTTTGAACTTAATTCAACTTAGACACTTAAACATCAAAAAAATTAAGATGAGAGACAACCAAGTGGCATTAAAACAGAATAATATGTAGATGTCATTGAAGTAATGCACTGAAAATAAATTTTTTCAATATGTTATAACAGTTGTGGGCCACGACCAGATCATGCATGTTAAAGATGTAAGTGGCTGTTCAGATTTCTGGTTTGATTAAATCCACTGTTAATAATTAAAATTAAAAACAGCAGGTACCAGTATCATGTTGAAATTTCCAAAGCTTTCTTCAAAAACACTGATTTTGTAGAAAATGATAAAGAATTTAGGTTTTAATGAAACGTACAAAATGCAAAACATCATTTTTATTTTAAAGTTTTTGTTTTATATATATATATATATATATATATATATATATATATATATTTTTTTTTTTTTTTTTTTTTTTTTTTCATATCTCCTCTTCAACATCCCAAATATATTTTGAACATAATGACAAAGCCTGGTTTAAATCTTATTGTACAAAAGTTTTAATGATATTTTCATTTCATGAATATTATTAACATCAACAAGAATATATATATATATATTTAAATTAAATTCAGTGTAAACAATGTAAATCCACATAAAACGTCACTGAGAAAATAATTACATCCATTGGTCTGATCTCCCTCCGTTTTCTCTTTTGGACTCAACATTAGTCATTCTGTTGCTGTGATGAAAAGCTCAAATTACGTTTTTGAAAGTGTTTGTGAAAGGCCCTCCTTCTACTATTACTAACAGCTCTGTATTTGAAAAGGGAAAGGGAAAGAGTTTCATGTGAAAAATATTAAAAGACCATTAATGACTGATATCGCCTCAGTCATGCAAATAGGCGTTGAAAGGCTTTCAGACTTTGTCTTAAAAATAACATGATGTTGGTTGAAGCTGTCATCTCCATCTGTCTCTGTTTCTGCTCTTCCATTAAGTAACTGGATGTGATGTGAAATAGGTCTAATACAATAATTTGGGATAAATTATGGTAATCAGTATCTATCTGGCTATCAAAATCACGACAGCTTCATTAAATGTTGACCTCAATGACGAGTTATCGAAAACCACACAAGTCCTTCCTGTCCTACTCACAGTGAAGGTTAACGTGGATTTTGAAATCAACATGTACACTATTTGAAAAAAAAAAAAGACAATGGCTCATGGCTGCATTTTAATCGAAGGCAACTATATCTTCTAACAACGGTGAAATGGGAATCCACGGATTTACTCTATCGCTAAGAACATACTTTCAAGACTTCCAACTTGTGCATTGTCATATTGCTATCAAATATTATGTAATTTGTTTTTTTCATGGAAGAACAATTTATGGATTTTTACAGTGAATGACTATAAATGCTTACTGCATTTATAAAATATGGATCTGTACCTGTGTTTAACAGGACTGAGGCTCAATTTGAGGCTGTACAGACTGTCTTTTAGGACACAGTATCTTTGTGAAAGACCTCCGAAAGCTGCTGTGGCACAGAGGGTACAAGAAAGGGTTGATGGCTGAGTTCAGCCACAGAAGCCAGAATGTGATTTCATACCAATAATCTGCCACACATTCACCGCTACAGGCGGCTCGGATAATCATGAGCAGAGTGTACGGAGCCCAGCATATCCCAAAAATGCAGACTATGATGGCCAAAGACTTGGCGATTTTTTTATCTCGGGAAAGACGAGATCCCGCAGTTCTTCGGCCAGGTGCCAGGCAGGAGGAGGTGTGCTGAAACAGCCTGGAGTTTTTCCTTTGTGGAGAGAACTTCTCCCTTTGCACAAAGATCTGACTGGTGTCCGGACACCCACTAGAAGAGGGGGACAGGATATCGCCATCCTCAATTGCTGAGGAAATAGCAGCAGGCTCACTGGACGTCACCTTCCGAGTCTTCACAAAAAACACAGACCAGCCTCCTCTGTCTTTGTGCTTCTTTGTTTCCCTCTGCAGCTTAGTGTCATCTTCGTTGCAGGCATTCCAGTTCTTATTTCTCTCGTGGATGTTCAAGTAGATGCTGAGGTTAAAGAAGGCCACTGATACAAACGGAGTGAAGAACTCAAAGGTAGAAGCGCTGAGCAGGAAGTACCAGGTGAAATAAAACTCTGCGTAGCACTCGTGGGCTGGGACGATGCTCCGGCCCACAATAGTCTCCCAGAAGATGATGGCAGGACCGTAAAGGAAGAAGGCCAAGACCCACACGGCTAACATCTTCAACACAGCTTGGCGGGTCATGTTCCTCTGAGCTCTGTATTTGACCTGTATCAAAAAGAGAAGCACAAGTGCTGCTCTGTGAACACGAACTCCGCTCCACAGTGTCACTGTTCGTGGCATTTCAAACATCCACAGCTGCTTTCACACAAACAGGCAGAGGAGAGCTCTGACTTCTGCTCAGTCTCTTCTGCAAATGAAGCTGTTACTGAATTATGTCATAGTGGCAGAGAGATGCAGTAAATAATATCCACTCATAATGCATTTACTCCACAGTGTGTCACCGGAGCAGGGAAATGTTGGGCTGAGAGCCGCATTCACTGATACAACATGGGTATGAAAGAGACATCTGCCTCCACGTCCCTCATCCTCTCTCCACTCGCTGCATTTTAACTTCACCTCCTCTCAGCCTAAACTATCATTCAGAAGGGCTCTTGTATTTACCACTCTATCTCTTGTTGCGCTGCTCTTTTCTTTACCGCGAACCGTCTCTCTGCTTGCAGCAGCTGGATAAGACACTATGACACCGAACTGCAAAAGAAAAGATGGTTGTCCTGTGAACAGAAGACATTCTGCTCTCTGTGGGTTTGAGATGAAGAATACAGAAATAAGACTGGATCCCGAGCTACTGAGAAGCGTCAGTCAAAATGAGATCAAAGCAGCTGAAGCAACATGTTATTGCTGTTCCCTACCACGGGGGAAGCCAAATAAAATGATTTAGTTATAAATATTACATCTTATGGCTTTAGTGAATTAAATATAGCCAAATTGAGACTGTAAAAATACTAATCATTGTATATCCATAAGTATTGCAATATTTTTTCATTACAGTAATTAATATTTGCCACACGTGGGGAACTTGTCTTTTTTTTTTTTTTTTTAATCAAATACCAATTTAATGTCTTGTTTACACCAATTTACTGTTCTACTTCAATAAAGTTACATAACCCACCAGAGGAAGCAGAGGCTGATTAACGGTCAAGATCCAGGCAGCAGCAGAAGAAAGAACATTATTGGATAAGTTTCTGATGTCTAAAATCGGTTGGATACCTCTGTATTTTTCATTTATTTATTTTCCTTTACTATGACGAACAGGAGTTATCTAATAGACATGAAACTCACAATTCAGGTTCATTATTAGCTGATAAAGGGTGCAAATTTCTGTTAGGGACCGAAGCTACATGACTCAAAGCAGTTTTGAGTGAGAGGAGACTGTGTTTATAGTAGAACGGCAGTTTGCGGAAAGTACTGCTGTTTTAAGCCTCTGAGAAAACTGAAAAACATCATTCCACATGACTAATAGCGATAGTGTCCCTACAGGGTCATTTTAACTTTGTATGTGTTCTGAATGTGTATAAAACAGACTATTTTTTATGACATCTTCTTCCAGTCGCTGCCATCCTGTTTTAAGTCTGTCAACTAGTGAAAGTCACACGAGCCACTGTCAATAGATGCAGGAGGAGAATTCAAAGCACTGCTTCTTACTTATATATTTATCACATAAAAAGGAAAATGTTGGAAGCAGAGACCACAAACTTTCCTCCTTTTACATCTAATGACAGTATATTACATTACATTCAGTAGTCAACTTGTACAGACCTATAAAAAAGTGGCGGCGACTGGAAGGAAATGACTGTATATAATTTTTTATACACTTTATATTCAATTACAAAGTTAAAATTAACTCTAGTGTGTCTGTACAGATCCTATCCTCACTATCTCTAAAGTGGAATGACATATTTTAATCTTGCTAAAGGCTTGAAATAATTCATTTTGATGTAGTTCCCATGTGCTCACATCAATTTCCACATTGCTGCAAATGTATATTCCATTCTCTCTCATCTAATAATAGACCCAGGGTTGTTTTTTTAACTACTGAATTTTCTCTTATTTCATTTTTTTTTCTCCTGACCAATCAGAGCTTCCGAATATCCAGGTGCTACTGGCTGCATGTTTTATCTTTCAACGGCTCATCTCTTAAAACAATACAGCATATACCTATGTGTTAGGCATATATATCTAATAAAGTGGCCGGTGAGTTTATGTTATATACTATACTCAATTCTATACATTTTCAGCTGGTACAGGTAGGGGTATGAGGTTTTCAATGGTTGCATTAACTGAACAACTGAACCAATTCATTCTAAGAACAAACGAAATGCAAAATTATTGAATATAAATGAACAATTATTCAACGTCCCAGTAGACCACATGTATATATTCATTTTGAGTTTGTTACACCATATATAAATTTCTTGAAAAAACAGCCAAATATAAAATTTTTTTTTTTTAAAAAGAAGAAAATGATATCAAATATGATCTCAAACTCATAAGAAAATGATCATCTGCAAAACAACTGGATGTGTCCACTGAGGATGCTGACTGGCAGGTGTCAGACCGGCCCCAAAGGAAACAGCACCAGACGGGCAAACAAAGCGAAGCTTGTGAGAACCAAACCACACCGCTTAGATGCAAACTCACAAACACATTCCAGATATTAAATATTTTGATCACCTTTCAGCTTTGCAATAAATTACCAACATTAATTGTGGAGTTTACATTTTTCACAGTGGGCGAGAGCGTGAGGAAGAGAGTCAAAGAAGTTACGATAAGTAATCTGAGTCATCTATATGTTAATCTCAGCTGTGTAGAGTGTAGGTTTGTACGCACAATCCAGACATAAATAAATGTCCACAACTAATCAGTGATTTCCCCACAGTAGTTAACCTGACAGGGCTGCCTTATCTGCAGATGTTGCATTCAGGTTTTGCAGTAAATTTTTAACAGCCAACCAGTTATATCAGTCGACTGATCAACCAGATATTCAGTTTTTCATTGAAACATTGCTGCATACAGTAGCTCCTTTCTAACCTTCTCAAGACAAAAACTCAAAAAAATTCATGTATAGTGGGTTTCCCATGTTTTTGTTTGTTTCTTTCTTTTTTCAGATTATCACTCTCATACCCATGAGCCTATCAGAGCCAGTGTGGTAGCTCAGCGTCTTGCTCAAGGAAACTTTAACACCAGCTGAAGGCAGACCTATTCTACCAGCTGTGCCACCACACGACTGAACAGTCATTGAACGGTAAACATTAATAATGATCAGTTAACCTTTAAACAGAACTTTTGAAATTATGGCTCAAACAACAGATGCTGTAAAAATCAATGACTTCTCAGCGCAGCAAAAACAGTTTGGAAATGGCTGTGATACTGTGTGTGTGTGTGTGTGTGTGTGTGTGTGTGTGTGTGTGTGTGTGTGTGTGTGTGTGTGTGTGTGTGTGTGTGTGTGTGTGTGTGTGTGTGTGTGTGTGTTGTAATGATCATCTCTACAGACTGTACTTACTGCCCGTGTGACTGACAGGAAGCGATCATAACTAATGAGGACAATGTTGAAGACGGAGGCCGTGCACAGCAAATAGTCCACGACTAGCCACACTTTGCAGAGACCCTTACCCAGCATCCACCTCCCAGTCAGGTTGTAGGGGATGTACACTGGGATGCAGAAGGCACCTGGAACACACACACACACACACACACACACACACACACACACACACACACACACACACACACACACTGCATGATGGCTCAACACCTTCAACCATTAACACTCACACATCCCCACAGACTGAATGTGACCTATTCCATGTGACAGAGAAATTACTGACTAATTTCTGCTCCAACACCCTCCCTCTGTTCAAACCCAGAACAAAATGAAGCGACAGGAAATGACCAACAATGAGGAAAGAAAGCACGTTACAAGGGGGGAATGTGCAGTGAATTCAAATCATACTTTATGAGCATGAGATTTGGTATTTCATTGAAGTGAGAGGTATAATTTACTCTTTGTTATTGGCAATATCAGCATAGAAAATGGGTATGTACCCATCTAATGCGAATTGCGCACAACCGTGCGTAATAATCCACATCAGAAAGAAAAATAAACTAGTGACTGATAAATAATAGCTTTTTTCATATATGGGTTTTTGGGAACGTGCACAACCATTAATCGGTGGAAACTAAAGATTTTCAAAAGATAAATTTGAGCAAAGAGACGTGAAAAAAGAGGTCGTCAACTCACCCACAAGAAAATCGGATATGGCAAGATTCAGAAAGAAGTAGTTGCTTTGATTTCTCAGAGTTTTATCCACAATAAAAGCCATGATGACCAGCGCGTTTCCAGCCACCACAACAATAACCAGAGCCACCATGAGGACCGTGAGGATCACCAGCAGGTACCCCGGGAGGACTTTCCCAGTCTCTGACACTGCGTGTGTTAAGTTGCCACTGAAGTTGGACTCGAGGATGTGCACGTTCATAGTGAATTCAAAGCAAAAATCATTTTAGACTTCTGTCACAGCGCGCACTGACACACCGAACAAGTCCAGCAACCCGTCCAAACGTTCCGCCCCACTTGGACGAGGAGCTGAATGAAGATCTGTGGCTCCAAAGGCACTTTTACGAAATCTCCCATTTTCCCCCTAGGAATACTAGCTGTGTCCACAAGGACTCAAATATGAAATTCACAGTCTTTCTCTGAAGTATTTAATCAATAATGACTATAAATCCTCCGGGTGGTCTCCCCCTGCTGAACTCACAGTGACGAAGTGATGAAGCGCACGGATGCTGGATGTGCGAGCGCAGCGGCGCACAGTTCATTTTGTCCCCTGGTGTCAAATTTGCCAGAGTGGAAAATTAAGTAAATCCGGTCAGGCTTTCTAAATAAAGCACCTGGTGGCACAATTTAAATACCACGCAACATTTTCACCTTAAAATAAATCACATAAATATGGGCGCTTGCGTAACAGTGAGTAGATTACTCCTGCGTCTGATCTGCAAAAGCAACATGGTGTTCAAATGAAAGCTGACGTTGACAAGTATAAGTACACGAAGCCGCCGTTAAACCAAGACAATGTGTTGCGGATCTGTCACATCAAACTCGCTGACATCTTTCTGCAGATCTTCCTACCAAACAAAGTGGCGTGACAAAAAATCACACTTTTATTTTGAAGACAAAAAACACAAATCCGGTCTTTCTCCCGTGATTTCTGCTCATTAGAGACTCGTTTTATGCCTTTGTGTTGCTTTTACACCGGTGATATATTTAGTTAGGTAATTAGTAAAAAAAAAAAAAAAAAAAAAAAAAAAAAAAATCAATAATAACTGTTGTTGCATTTGCTGTTTCATTCTATTCTATTCTATTCTATTCCTGTAAAACGTAGATTAGAACACAACGAATTTGTGACTATTAAAAGCAAAACTTTATTATGAAAAAACAGCAGATTAACACCCCTCTAAGAACCCAGTTGAATGATCTTAGTAATAATTTATTTAATTAAAACCTCAAAAAAGGGGGAAAAAACGATTCCATATGGAGCACAAATGTATCCAGGCATATGTGGCCCTTGTGTGCAAGGATGGCTTACCTCCCTGCATGAACTTTCAATCCAAAAACCACACACACACAAAAAAACAAAAACAAGCAAACAACATATAATTATTTAATTAATTCATTCATTAAAAAGTCTTACCTGACCAGAGGGCAGTTGTGCACTACATAGTACATAGCAGTCTAAATCTAAAATTATGGAAATATTTTGTCAAAACACAGGTAACATTTTGCGTCCTGTCTCTTTTATAAAACAAAAGAAGAAGGAAAACTGCATACAATGTCAAACTATGGAGAACTGCTTTATCATACAGACTCATGAGATTAATTGTGTAACTTTTATTATCCAGAAACTGTGTAAGTTGTCAACAGAAACATCAGTTCCTTGTTATTTCACTGTAACAACAAAACCTTATTTAGATTTTTACATTCCCTAAAGAAAAGTTGTTTAATCACAACCTTAACCACACCAAAGTAACTGATTTACCTTCTTTTATTATGTTTATTGCTGAATGTCGGTCTCACTGTTTACCTTATATTAGCAACATTAAAAAACTGTAGAGGAATAATTATTGAGGCCGAGCCATCGTCCCTGGACATCCTGATTTTGACTCGTTAAACACTACTGAGAGATTCTGCGAGATGTTTTAACCACCTTTTTTTAATTTTCTTCTTCTTTGCCCCAGCACCTTTGTGTTGGAAGGAGCTATTTGTTTGTTCACTCGCTTTTTCATTTTTAACTCGTTAGTAGCAATGCAATATTTAAAGTATTACATTGCAGATGATTAAACACGTGTTTCAGAGTTTCCCTGCCACCAAATTCTCACAGTGAAGCATCAGATTTGCTCAGTCCACAGTATGAAACATTTCACAATCCTGACCCAGACAGTAATTGATCGCTTGTCAGTTACTGAACTTATTTCAAGAACTACTGAATGTTGAAATTGTTGGAATTTGTAGATTCAGTTCTAGACTTCAAAAAAATAAGATGAACATGCTGAAAATAGGTTTTCATGCTGGTAAACCAAAAGCACAGATTTACAGATTTATTCCTCCGTGTGTGCGTGCATGCGTCTACAGTTCTGTTACTGTTTGAAGTTACCACCAGACAGCCTGGCTCAACTCCAGATTGGACTCTTTCTGTGCAGAGTTTGCTTGTCCTCCGTATTCCTCCAGCTTTTTTCCAGTGTTAATGTTAGGCTGAAAATTTGAGTTTTCATCTTATAATTTGTAAACTAAAGTTTGTAAACTTACATAGTTTAGAGAGAAATCTGGATGTGAAGCAAAACATCACAAAGCCACTGGCTGATTTAGCTTCTCCTGAAACCACGAACAAAGAAAAGCACAAAGAGACCACCCCCAAAATGTCAGATATTACCCAAATAAAACCTGGGCACTTTATAGTCCGTTTTACAACTTTTTCAGTATTATTACCATTTGTTTCACTTCCCGTAGCTCAGGTCCAGATTTTCCTTACTAAAGTATGACTGGGATTTCCATTCTCTTTCATCATGAAATAAATTAAAATTAAATGACAATAAAATATCAGTTTCATTTTTATTTTTACATGTAAACATTCACATTGAAACACAATATCACGCAAAGTATGTGACACCCTTCAAATTAACTGCTTTTTCAACATTAATTTGGCATAAAATGTGATCTGATTGTTAACTAACTTCCAGTAATAATTAAACTCAGTACGTTTAGAAGTAGTTACAAAGTAGTTTGAAAATGTTGAGGCATCTATCGGTCTGGAGTTATAAAGTTTATGATAAATTGACACTAAATTGTCTAGAAATGGAGAAACTACTCATCCTACTTGGGTACCAGCCAAGATGACTCAACAGGGATGACACAGCTCAGTTAAAAAATAATCCATGAGTGACAGTTTAAGGCTTGAAGGCGTCACTGGAACTGACAAACATCTCTGTTCATGAGTCAAGTAAATGTAAGACACTGAACAGGCAGCAAGTTCACGTCAGAACACCACAGATAAAACCAAGATAAGGTTTCTCCAGAAAAGACGTGGACGTTCCTCAACCACAGGAATGAGATCGGATAAGAGAACAGAGGTGGACCATTTACAATCCAGACAGTCACTGATACATCTTTTGGTTTCATTCACTAAATTGTGTGATTACGGGCTTCCAGACGACACCATACCCGAGTTTTTTAATCTTATCCCTAGAAGTATAGTGTTAATGTCAGATGTGTCTACTGTAGGTTGTCATTAAACTAAATTATTGCTGAATTTTGCTGAAAATCCAAGAGCAGCACAGTATGTTAATGCTACAGACAGACAAACTCTAGAAGACTGTCCACTTGTTCAAATATACAGTCCTCCAGGACATCTAGGTTTCCCCAGGGATCATCACCACAATCAACAACAGGAAGTGTATGAGTAAAACGTGTCACCCTCAAATTACTAATTATTCCCCTAAGCGTTGAAAATGAAGATGAAGAGTCTTTCACAAGCCAAATATGATTAAGGACTGAGATAATTGGGTTCAGTGTGATGGCAGCTTGTCAGGCAGACACAAATCTTTGCTGTGTTAATTGGCTGTAAATAGTCCTAGTGGATGAAAGAGCAGCGTTGGAGGAGACTTGAAGTACGACGAGTTCTTGTGTGATATTTGTGTTAGTTTAAGTTAAACATCACTCTACATCATGCTGTCTGTTTCATCTCCCCTCCACACCTCCAAACACAGATAAAAGTCAACATTTTTTGGAGTCGTCAGGTGGATCCAGAGGAAACCCACCTGCACCGTGCACAGATAATCCCTGCGTGGTTTTGGGAAGCGGCTCCGGGGTGATTGTTATGCAGGCCGTGTTCCCAGGATGGGGTGGAGTGTCACCAAAATGCAGAGGTGTGGCCTGGAGAGCCCAAAGCAGCCAACATGGCCCGCATGCATGTTGGCAGCTGTGAACATTTGAATATTTAACAGGCTTCAGGTGGCTGCCAGATGTTTAAATGAGACTGCATGGGTGAAACTCTTCGTTTTGTTGTGTTGTGAGTATTTCTCTGAGATGTCAGATAAAATCGTTTGTGAACTTTGCTCATTTGTAGATTTAGCTTAAAGATCAATTGGCACACGGCCCATTTTCTGGGACAGTGGTTCAATAATAATAATAAATAAACATATCATTTGAGGATATCAAAGTTCATTTTAATGGAAGCATTTTGTTCTGTAAACATTTAATAAATGCAGACATTTGGAATAAATTCTTTATAAATTTCAGGAGATCAGTTTAATCCTCTAAGACACATTTCAACTGAAGACTAATAAAATAAAACAAAATAAGACTAATTAAAAGTTGTTCTTTTCAGATTTATTTTGGCTTCTTGCTTTTTGGCCTTTTGTTCTTCCCTCCTGATTTGGTGGCTTCATCCTGCGAAACAAGAGCACAGAATAAGAAAATTAATGGACTAATGATTATTTTACTTTAGCACTTCATTTAATGTCTCAGAAGCATTTTCCATGCAAAATGCTTCTCAGTTCATGGCAGGCTCTTTTTGCCTAAACTCCCACTGTGTGTGCAAATGTGCAAGTTACAATGAACTGATTGACATGCACCATACTGTTCTGAAGCATTCAAATAATTACATCAAGCCTAACTTTGCATTTGCCAAGTACTGCTTACATCCTCCTCTAATTACTGCACTGACAATCCGGGCTCCCAACTTGTAGATCTCATAGTGTCGTCACACGCAACAGGGTGACCAAGCTTTTATAAAATCAGGGAGATTTTTCCGCATTCAGTCACATTTTCATATTTCAAATTTAAAAAGCTCTCAGTGCACACCCGTCCTATGTTCTTGGTTTCTGAGCTGTTGCCAGGAGAAAGTACTGTTACCGAGTAGCACTGACTGTTACTGTTTTTTAAAAGCAAGTTACAGCCTGCAAAATAACAGGCAGCAACATGTTGCTCTTCAGGTGCTAAAGTGGTTGCTTTTCTCTACCACAATTTCCTTCCAACAGCCAGTACAGACACTCCAGCTTTGTGTTTTTATAATCACCTTTGGCAAAGCTGTTCTCACGTTCTCCACTCCAAAATAATAGCATTTGTCCCGTTTCACAGTGTAACCATTTTTTTTTTTTTTTTAATTTTCACATTACTAACAAATACTGGGCAGATGTTGCTGACCTGAAGTGTTTTCTTGGTTTTTGTTTCCTTTTAAGTTTTTTTGTGTTTTTTTTTTGTTTTTATAATAAAAGGTTTGTGAGTTTTATCAGCATCTCTTTACATTATCTCAAGTGGACTTAGTCTTACTCTGCAATTTCAGTCATCTATTTTGCTCCCAGCTAAAAAGAAATTGACGAGGACACCCTGGAGGCATAGACGTCTACTTCTATATCTATATCTACGCAATGTTGCTTGTTCTTCCAGGAGGAACTTGGTTGTGGCTGGCTTCCATGCAGCTTCTTCAGATTTGTCATTTGCCTGCAAGTTATTTGTAGTACTCTTGAACATCTTCTATGTTTCATTCTTGTAGTTCTACCACTTCAGTTGGCATCATTTTGCCCCTCTTCAATATCACTCCAGTCCGAAAGACATTCTTATATCACCGCTGTATATCTTGGAGAGGTAGATTAGTGAGCCAAGGTCTCCCACAGTCATCCAACTTGATGTCTTCCAAGAAATCCACATATATACATACATGTATAGGAGTGTGTTGGGGGACCAGGGCACACTGATGTGAAATGGGCTGCTGGAACAAGACATGTGTGGACTAGAAAGGACAGTATAGGAGGGACCCAGTATCTAACTTAACAAGGAATACCTGCCAGCTCAGTGTTCCAACATCTGGAAGCAAAACTTGATATCACAAAGAAATTGATGAGGTAGAACAACAATAATGCTACAAGGGCTTCATGTGGTTGTCAGATGTTTAAATTATATATATATATATATATATATATATATATATATATATATATATATATATATATATATATATATATATATATATATATAAATATATATATATATATATATATATATAAAACGTTCCTTTAATTAACCTTTAATTCTTTTGTAGTATTATACAAGTTTTTATTTAATCACAGTTTATCTACAGTTACTTATGTGTTAATTACTTTGTGGTCATTATTATGTTATTATTTCGATGTCAGTTGAGTTACGGACAAAAAACCTTCAAACATCACTTTGCCAGGCCATCATGTGTGACCTTTGTTAAAGTCATTTTTGCATTTACAATTTAAAAAAACAGTGTTCTCCATAGTTCTTTTTCTCCTCTTCCATCAAGCTGTGTCTGGATAATTGGACTGCTTTTTTGACTTTTGATAAAGCTTCATACAGACCTCTGATTCCTGAGTCAACTAGACTGAAATTCTTCATAATATTGCAGAGTTGGTTTAAATCTCTTCTGATATCTCTTGTCTCTTTTGGAGGAATCCATGATCTGGAAACAAGTTATTCTGCACAGGTACTGAGTCTTCCCTCCAACGGCACTGAATGTGAATAAGTCATCAAAAGGTCCACATTTTGATGTCCAAGACCACTAACCTCGGCTGCAAATGAATCTGTGCCTCTAATGTGACACCTACTGAATACTTACGCAAAAACAAGGCAGAATGAAAACACTATGTTTTAATTTAAAATTTGCACAGTAGTTACCAAACAGTACAAATCTTTCTGCTATTATTTTTATAAATATAACATGAAAAAAATCATCCCCAGTCAGTGCATGTAGTGTCTAGATGCTTCCAGGAGCAACGGTTGGTATGTTAATTAACCAGTAAGACAGCAGGTGACCAGCAAAACTGGCACCAAAAACAAATTAGGAGAAAATATATAAGTTGAAGACGACAGAGGGATATGTAAAAGCCCCAGTGACTATCTCACCGTGGAGAGAGTGTATCCCTCCTCCACCAGGATGTTTCTGGCACAGTTGTTGATGTGCTTAAAGCGGTCAGGACCCAACAAAATACCTCCGTACCACCGAGACACAACCACCATGACATTACGTACGTCCAGAATCTGTGGTGAGAGACAAACACATGGGAAATGGGTGTGAATTTGGGAGAGTTAACAGAGACAAATATGATAAACCGAGATGTCACCTTTTCCTGGCAGCTGTGAGGATTTCACACCAGAAACGTTATAGTGGATGAACTGTCTTTAAATGTTCGCTGCTGATATGGAGCTAATTTCCTGACAATCAAAACAGTGTGGAAGATTTATCTGTTTAGCTGTCTTATAATAAAATGTAATTTATTCCCACCTTTGTGGCTCCAGGGAATGTTTATGCTACTAAATGTTTCTTGCTATTAAAATATCTCAGCCCCGCTGAGGTATGTGCTCTATTAAACCCCTGAAGGTGTCCTGTGGTATCAGATGCTGGTTCTTTAACTCCTGTACGTTTCAAGGAAGGACTGAGAAGGATGAGGCTGCTTTTCCAACACTTCCCATTGGACAATTCAATACTCCCCTTTAATGATGTTACTCTACAACTGTTGCTCAACATTTTTTTGCGGTTTGGTAGGGTATATTACCCTGCCACTGCCATCAGGGAATACTGCTTTCATGCTGGTGGTCCACTGAATGGCAAATAAGCAAAGTTTCCAAAGTGCCAGTCTGAGTTTTCCCTAAAAGAAAGAGATGAACCTGGTTCTGTCCTGCAATAGACACAAAAAGTGTAGTCTATGTCTTGAGGGGGCCCATCCACTTCTGGCTGAATACATGTCAGCCTGAATTAGATCCATCTTTTAGCCATTACTGAACCCTTCCACATTTACTGCCAGAAGCATCATTATACGCAGTCTAAGGGCAGTAGGCACAAGCCCAAATGAGAAAATGAAACCAGAGGAATCTAAATTGAGGAGAGAGCTCTTCATGTAAATGGTTCACTAACACTGAGTGTCACAAGTAGAAGACTAATCAGTGTGTCAGAAAAGATGAGCTGGAACACACTATCTTGGTGCAGTTCTAGTGGGTCAGTCAGCTGTTCATCTTACGCCTTTCAGCCTGCATCTGTTAGAAAAAGGTGTCGTTTGTTCTTACACACGTTACTGACTAATAGCTTTCTATACACCTGCACTTTGGAGCTGCCCCCTTCTCTCACTCCGTCACTCCTGGTTCTCTCTCACACCTACACTAGAGAATTCTTAAACTAGAACCCCCCCAACCCCCACTGCCAACAGACTCTTTCACCCCTGTTTGCCTACAGCCAAACCTCCAGGGTGTTTCCAAAGTTGGTGTGCACCCATCCTGAACTTCTTCCTTCCTTGGCTGTGTCATGCAGGTCTGCCACCTCTGACGCACGGCTGCGCGCTCTCGGCCTGGACAGCAGCGTGAGAGTGAACGAGTTATTAATGTGTGGGAGAGCAACTTGTGAAAAAGACAAATGTGACAGGGAGTTTATTCTAGAGCCACACCGCTCAGGTCAGCTGAAACGAGCTGAAGCATTACTGGAGGTGACATTCACGGCTGCCGGTGACTGACACTCTGCAACTGGCGCCCGGTGAAAGCAGGGAAAAATAAAAATAAACATCCAGAAATTTAAATTGAAAACCAAATGTCCATTTAACAAACGAATATCCGGATATCCGAGTATTCCGGTTCAGCCCTAAATCTAATTACAGATTTGACAGGTTTAAGTTATTGTTGTATTTGTTTTGTAATAGTAAAACATACAACTACATTTTATTACATATATTTGAACTAAGAACGTAGACCACATCACTCCAGTTCTGAGGTCTTTACACTGGCTCCCTGTACCTCAAGGAATAGACTTCGTCTTGCCACTTTACTTCTGTTAGTTTATAAATCACTGAATGAATTAGGACCAAAATACATCAGAGACTGGTTGTTGCCATATCAACCATCCAGACCTCTCAGATCTTCTGGTTCAGGTCTGCTCTGTGTCCCCAGAATCAGAACCGACCATGGAGAAGCAGCATTCAGATTTTATGCTCCACAGATCTGGAACAAACTTCCAGAAAACTGCAGGATTGTTGAAACCCTCAGTTCCTTTAGATAAAGGTTACAAAATCATTTGTTTACAGCTGGCATTGACTCAATTATTTAAACCCTTCTGAATTTAGATTTAAACAACGTTAATCTCAGTACTAAAATATAACTTAAGTCTAACTTTTCTTTATTCTGCCACTGCACTGTAACTGTTTTTTTTTCTTCACTTTTCATATTTTTATTATGTAAATCACCTTGAATTGTCTTGTTGCTGAAATGTGCCAGGCCTACAACGATGTTCCACTGTGCTCAGCAGCCAATTATTTGCTCTGTCGTGCCCGGGGGGGTGGGGGGTAGGGGGCTTCAGAGTCACTGAATGTGTCACTGCAGTGAAATTACACATAATTACACATACACGAATTACATATAACCCCTTGTTGCATTTAGATACAAAAGATGGATCATAGTATTATATCTGAGCTGAAGTGGAAAGTATTAAAATGTTCCTATGAAATGTTCCTTCATCATATAAGAACCCAGATTTGATGAGCTGATTGTTTAAAGGCCTGTGTTTTGGTAGGAAACAGCTTCTTAGTAAAAGACAGCTTGAATCTTGTGAATTCAGAGCAGCAGATCACAATTGTCGCACTAAGAGCCCGATTTAGTATTTACTTCTCGAACAGGGTCTTGCTGGCACAGATGGCAGCTTTACTGATAAGTGAGTATGAACTTCAACAGAGGCCATGGACCTCGTCTGGAAGCGCTCTGAGATGATCTTCACCCGCCGGTAATGAGTATGACAGAACTATTCCAAGTCACTGCCAAGCTTTTACTGTGGCAAACTTTCGTCACAAACCTCTCACTGGCTTTCATTCAATATTAGAGACAAAGAAAAAGTGTTAGGACAATTGCACATTTTAGTGTGATGTGGGTGTTCGTGTGTCTGTGTGTGTGTGTGAATCATGGCGCCATCTGACAGCACAGCCCAGTGACAAGCGCTTCTTTGATATCCAATATTAAAGGATGAACAACTCTGTGAAACTGTGGGACAAGAGATCTCTGGAGAAGAAACTCAAGTACTACAGCAGAGAATTAGATGAGTACAGTCAGATCTTCATGACAAATCATAAAGACACGATTGCCCAAAATGTTGAGACAAGTCAAAAAGCAAATTTACTGTATTCGCGGGTGTGTTACAGTGAACCTTCAAATCAGCTGCAGTCAGTGTAGTCATGTCCGCTTGAGTTTGTTAACATGGTCAAATTCACAAAAGTGACCGATCTAACTGGGCTCTAGATAGAACGACACATTAGGAGAGAACGTACCAGCAGTGTTGAAGACACTCGCCAGGGTTAGGAGGCAACCACAGCAAAGACACCACACTACTCGGTTTTTACAGATTAGTGAGGCTCCTTCCCTCACTGGGAGGGAAGGAGCCGGAGCTTGTGCGAGAGGTTGAGAGATACCAGCTAGAGATAGTTGGGCTCACCTCTACGCACAGCCTGTGCTCTGGAACCCAGCTAAGGGTGTCCATCAGTGCATGTGGCACCAGGACACCCTAGGCCGGAGGTCAATGATCGACTTCGTTATCGTTTCATCTGACCTGCGGCCGCATGTCTTGGACACTCTGGTGAAGAGAGGGGCTGAGCTGTCAACTGATCACCACCTGGTGGTGAGTTGGATACGCTGGCAGAGGAGGAAGCAGGACAGACCGGGGTGGCCCAAACGTATTGTGAGGGTCTCTTGGGAACGTCTGGATGAGCCCTCGGTAAGGGAGGTATTCAACTCACACCTCCGGGAGAGCTTCTCCCGGATTCCGAGGGAGGCTGGGGACCTTGAGTCAGAGTGGACCATGTTCTCTGCCTCCATTGTTACCGCGGCAGCTCAAAGTTGTGGACGCAGGGTCTCTGGTGCCTGTCGTGGCGGCAATCCCCGAACCCGGTGGTGGACACCAGAAGTAAAGGATGCCGTCAGGTTGAAGAAGGACTCCTATCGGGCTTGTTGGCCCGTGGGACACAGCCGACGGGTACCATCAGGCCAAGCAACCCGCAGCTCAGGCGGTCCGGGAAGCAAAAACTCGAGTCTGAGAGAAGTTCAGTGAGGCCATGGAAGAGGACTATCGGTCGGCACCGAAGAGATTCTAGCAAACCATCAGGTGCCTCAGAAGGGGGAAGCAGTATCCTGCCAACACCATTTATGGTGCGGGTGGAGGGCTGCTGACCGCAACTGGGGACATTGTTGGACGGTGGAAAGAATACTTTAAGGATCTCCTCAATCCCACCGACATGCCTTCTGCTGAGGAAGCAGAGGCTGGGGACTGTACGGTGGACTCTTCTATCACCCAAGCCGAAGTCACAGAGGTAGTCCGTAAACTCCTTGGTGGCAGAGCACCAGGGGTGGATGAGATTCGCAGAGTACCTCAAGTGTCTGGATGTTGTAGGGCTGTCTTGGTTGACACGCATCTGCAACGTTGCATGGAGGACGAGGACAGTGCCACTGAAGTGGCAAACTGGGGTGGTGGTCCCTCTGTTTAAAAAGGGGGACCGGAGAGTGTGTTCCAACTATAGGGGGATCACACTTCTCAGCCTCCCTGGGAAAGTCTACTCCAGAGTACTGGAGAGGAGAATTCGGCCGATAGTCAAACCTCAGATTCAGGAGGAACAATGTGGTTTTCGTCCCGGTCGTGGAACACTGGACCAACTCTATACTCTCCGGAGGGTGCTGGAGGGTTCATGGGAGTATGCCCAACCAGTCTACATGTGCGTTGCGGATCTGGAGAAAGCATTCGACCGTGTCCCTCGTGGTATTCTGTGGGAGGTGCTCCGTGAGTATGGGGTCCGGGGCCCTTTGCTATGGGCTGTTCGGTCTCTGTACGACCGGAGCAGGAGCTTGGTTCGCATTGCTGGCAATAAGTCAGACCTGTTTCCAGTGCATGTTGGACTCCGGCAGGGCTGCCCTCTGTCACCGATTCTGTTTATAATTTTTATGGACAGGATTTCTAGCCGTAGCCAGAGACCGGAGGGGGTCCAGTTTGGGATCCACAAGATTTCATCTCTGCTTTTTGCAGATGATGTTGTCTTGTTGGCTTCATCGAGCCAGGACCTTCAGCCTGCGCTGGGACGATTTGCAACCGAGTGCGAAGCAGCTGGGATGAGAATCAACACCTCTAAATCCAAGGCCATGGTTCTCGACCGGAAAAGGGTGGCCTGCCCTATCCGGGTAGGTGAAGATGTCCTGCCTCAAGTGGAGGAGTTTAAGTATCTCAGGATCTTGTTCACGAGTGAGGGAAAGATGGAGCGTGAGATTGACAGACAGATTGGTGCAGCGTCTGCAGTTATGCGGTTGATGTACCGAACCGTCGTTGTAAAGAAGGACAAGAGACAAAACTCTCAATTCACCGGTCAATCTACGCTCCTACCCTCACCTATGGCCATGAACTTTGGGTATTGACTGAAAGGGCAAGATCACAGATACAAGCGGCCGAAATGAGTTTCCTCCGCAGGGTGGCTGGGCGCTCCCTTAGAGATAGTGTGAGAAGCTCAGTCATCCGGAGGCAGCTCGGGATTGAGCCACTACTCCTTCACATTGAGAGGAGTCAGCTGAGGTGGCTTGGGCATCTCTATAGGATGCCTCCTGGACGCCTCCCTAGAGACGTGTTCCAGGCACCACCGGTAGGAGGCCCCCGGGAAGACCCAGGACACGCTGGAGAGACTATGTCTCTCGGCTGGCCTGGGAACGCCTCAGGCTTCCCCCGGAAGAGCTGGAGGAAGTGTCTGGGGTGAGGGAGGTCTGGGCATCTCTGCTTAGACTGCTGCCCCCGCAACCCGGGCCCGGATAAGCGGAAGAAGATGAATGAAAATATGAATGAATGAATGAAGTTAAAACATGTCAAATGTAAAATAAAAGCAGAATTCAATGACTTACAAATCCTGTAAACCCATTTTATTTACAGTAAAACATCCAGCATATATCAAATATTTAAACTAAGAAAATGTAATTGAATATATATTAAAAAAAGGATGATTTTGAGGGAGCGAAACATTATAACTACTTTTGTCTGATACAAAATTCAAGCTGTTTAACATTCCTGCATCATTGCAGTAATTTCCACATTAAGAAAGGACCACATGTTCCCGGTTGGTGAATAGTCTGGAGCTCAGACTCTTCTACTACGAAGCTATGGAGGATTAACTTTGTCTTGCTGAACGATGCAAGACCCTACCTGGAAAATATACTTTTGATGCTTCTGTTCCCAGCGACTCTTCTGACCACAGGGCAGTTGTCCACTTTGCCTCAGTCCGTTCTAAATTAGCTTTGGCCCAGAGAAGATGGCAGTATTTGTAGACCCTGTTCACATGTGGCCTCCTTGTATGACAGAGCTTTTACGTGCGTTTGTGGATTGCACAGCAATTCTGCCTGCATGCAGTGATTTCCATCACAGAATCGTAACTGTTTTTCATTCAGGGCCCAAAGATCATGGTGATCCAGTGCTGATTCAGCCTTGTCCCACACACACAGAGATGTTTTTTGAAAAGTCACACATTGTTCATTAATTTATTTGACAACATTGTTTTTGAACAAAAACTTTGTTCAAAAGTATGAACTTATTTTATGTATTTGTGTATTTTAAGTATTAATGTTGTGTCTTACTTTATAATAAACCTTTGTGGGTTTCTTTATGAACAGGTTGTAAAATATGTCTGAAACAGGCCTTTAAACAATGTTAGAGGGAAAATAATTCAGCATGGAGGTTTGACTACTGCGAATGTTGTTGTGCCACTAGTAGTTGACATTTAAATTTCCTCTTGAAATGCTACCCCCATTCGGTCTGGAGTTTTAACACCTACACAGGGTGTCTTTAAAAATTAAAAAGAAAAGCAAGTTGTGAAATTCAACACCTCAAACTGACATTAAGAAAACAAGTGTCTGCATTTATATTAAGCAAGTTAGACTACTGTAATACTATATTTGCGCGCTCTATATTTTTTAAATCTGCAGGATAACCTCAACTCATTCAAAACACTGCAGCCAGCGGATTTATATTGACACAGAAATGTGAACATATGACTCCAGGAGTTGATTCACTACACTGGCTGCCAGATGAATACAAAAACACTTCCACAAATGTTTTCACCCCTGGTGCATCTCTGGCCGACTTACTGGGTACGACCCGATGAGGTCTCTCGGGTAATCATTTGCAGGCCTTTAAGCTGACCTCAGAATCTGATATAGGTGTGAGTGTTGTCCAGGTCTCTGGAGCAAGCTGGCTGCACTTCATTGATTTGGACTGATAGTATATCTCTGTATGTACGAGCGTGTGTGTATGTAAATGTACACAATTTATGAAAGAGTATATCAATGTAGCCTTTTTGTTTTGTTTTTTTTCCCCTTGTTTGCACATATATTAATGGTTGATACCAAATTGGTAGGACCCAAAAGATATATATATATATGCATTTTAATCTGTAATCAAGGGGGGTTTTTTTTGTTTTTTGTTTTTTTTTGTGTGTGTGCGTGTGTTTGTACAAGTGTGTGCAGATTTGTACCCTTCACCGGCCCTAATGACAGTCTAATTATTTTTTATTGATCCCTAGGTAGGACGAAGAAAAAGAAAAAGAAAAAATAAATAAATAAGTAAATAAATAAATAAATAAAGGCAGCACGGTGGCTTAGTGGTTAGCACTGTTGCCTCACAGCAAGAAGGTTCCCGGTTCAATTCCCGGCCCGGTGGGTCTTTCTGTGTGGAGTTTGCATGTTCTCCCCGTGCTTGCGTGGGTTTTTCTCCGGGTACTCCGGCTTCCTCCCACAGTGGGTGGGTAGGTTAATTGATCTTTCTAAATTCTCCCTAGGTGTGAATGTGAGTGTGATTGGTTGTTTGTATGTGGCCCTGGATAGACTGGCGACCTGTCCAGGGTGTACCCCTGCCTTTCGCCTGATATGCGTCGGGATAGGCTCCGACAGACCCCCGTGACCCGGAAACGGATAAAGCGGGTATAGATAATGGATGGATAAATAAATAACTAAAATAACGAGGGCTAAAATCACCGGGTGTGGGATGTGAACAGACTAGAAATAGAAGGAGAAAGAAAGAGAGAGACAAGACAGTGGTGGTGTAGTGTGGTGTCTGTGTTGTAATGTGTGTTAAAAAGGAAAAAAGAAAAAAGGGTAATAATGTGTTGTTTAAAGAATAGAGGTGGACACAGGACAATAAGGTGATAGTAAGCAAAAAGAAGACAGAGATTCACTATTGCATACCTGAGTGTTTGGGGGTGTAGGGGCAGTATTTAAAAAGTTATCTATATAATAAAATGCATCGAAGTATTTTAGTACTCATGCATGTCCACATATATCGGGATAAGGAGACATATATGCAGTTAACTAATACATATTCATATACATTGTAAGCAGAGAAAGCAACAAAATAGATAAATGAGTAATTTATACATCTACGCACACACACACACACGCAGTCACACACACACACGCAGTCACACACACATATAACAAAGATCAATGTGTGGACATCTAAGCATCTTGCTGTGCATGTATGAAAGATACATATGCACAAGTACATAGTTACATACATACATACAAATATGCACTGATACATTCATGTGCTTTTTAGATACACACATTTATGTATAAAAAAAACTATTCAAATAATAAACTATTCAAATAATATACCTACACATATCTTTGGATCACTGCATATATATATATATATATATATATATATATATATATATATATATATATATATATATATATATATATAGATATATACTATATATATATATATATCTATATATATATATATATATATATATATATCCGTACATATATACACACATACACATATATCCATATATATATATATATATATATACACATACATACATACATACATACATACATGCATATCCACAATATACACATATAGATATACACAACATACACACACACATATATATATATATATATATATATATATATATATATATATATATATATATATATATATATATATATATATATATATATATATATATATATATATATATATATATATGTATATATGTGTGTGTGTGGGGGGGGGTGCCAAGGCGGAGGAACAGGGGGAGAACATAGCCGACACCCAGAGGCCGCGCAGGACCAGGGAAAAGGAGCCCGCCAACACATCCAGGCACGCCTGGACAGCGACCTGCCACCACACCAACCCCAACCAGGGGGCCCCCCCAGAGGCCGGCCACGGCACCAGGCGCTACAGCCAAGGAGTACCCCAGCCCCACCCCCCCTAGGACAAGACCCAGACAGTAAGAGCGCAGGCCAGGCCACCAGGAACCCAGCGACCTCCCGGCGCCGCCCAGCACGTGTTTTATTCAATTTCTTATTGTTACCACAACACTGCCTCCACACTGTAAAAGCTACATCGGGCCACAGTGGAAATCTTTGCTGTTTCACAATACAGCCCTCAAAATGTTTTCAAATAAGAAATTAAAGGAAAAAAATGTAAATAAAAAAAAGGAGTAAGATGATAACAATTTAAAGGCTGAAAATGGGTTTCATACCTACACAACCCTCTAAAAATGAATGTCTTTCTCTTTTTCATTCACACTTTTAGTAAGTGTGTGAATTATTAAAACTTATTAATTGTGTCATACAAGTTCTTGGCTTTAAAAACTGTTTACAAACTGGTTTTGGCATATGGTGTCTTTGTTATTCTGAGACGTTTATATTTCAGTTGCTTATGCATTTTACTCGCATCCATTTTAAAGAAGCCCTGATTTACTACATAAATGATTTACATTACTCTTCTTAGATTACATATATTACTGATTTACTAACATGGGAACATTAGTGTGTCACGAATTATAAACTATGCAGATGTGAGTGAGCACACAGTTGAAAACAATCAAACCTATTAATAATCAGGAACCTGGTATTTATTGGTGACAAGAGTGTGCTATTTCATGATGCTTAAATTTTGCATTACAAAAAAAAAACAGATCTATGTCAAGTAATGTTAGTATCTAAAGGCGGAATAAACATGTAATGAGGTGTTACGACCTTCAGAGGACTGCTTTCTTTTCCAGAAACAGCACAGAAAATCGTAACTGTTCTGACTTCATGCTGGAGATGAAAACTGTTGTGAGATCAAACACAACAGTTCAGAACAGAATACAAGCGTACAGAGAACAAGCTGTCAGATACAATACATCCCTGATCTTAAGATCTTGGGATAAAAACACATTATATTTAACACGCGTCAGCCACTCATTGCAGAGTCATGTCATCATAGACTAGGTTCAAAGCCAGTGTGGCTGTAAGGAGAGAAATTACACCACCTGACCTGTCGTGACTGCATCTGTGAGGATTTGATGTCAAGACACTGATGTTCTCTGATGCCAGTGAAAGTTGGCCAAGATTTCTTACCAGCATCTGTCCTTTTCAGACCATCATGCATCACATCATGCTGGCTTTGCAAACCAAATAACATCTGGTAAGATTGTTAGGGGTGGCAAAGCATCAATTAAAAAATAAAAACTGCTTTAAAAAAAGGTCAGTCTTATCTACTTTGATTTTTTATTAATCAACAATAAACACCTTTATAATTCTAAACAGAAAATACGTAACCCCTTCAAATTTACTGGTTTTCTGCATAGATTTGCCAGAATAATAGACACACTCACTGGGCTTACATTGATAACGCACAAACGATGATAATTTCTCCCGTCATCATCAAACACACCTGTTAAACACTCACGGTGCCGGATGAAGAGCTAACTGGTCCTATACACTAATTGATTCAATTGCTTATAACCCAGGAGGCCAGTTAAATAAATTAGTATGGTGGTTTTTTTAAGACCTAAAAGAAAAATACATATTTAAAAGAAACTCTTAAAGACTATTTGAATTTGGTGTTTGCAGGACAGCTAATCATCTAAGTGAATCCACCACAGAATAGCTTAAGAGAACGAATATCCACCATTTGCAGGGTCCCAGATAGAGCTCGGACCTAAAGGAAAAAAGAGATGTTGAGGACGAACCTCGAAATAGCTGTTTACATCCGACATCCTACCCATGTCTGAGCTGAAGCAGCTTTGTACAGAGGAATGATCAAAATGACCTCCTGAAAGATGCACAGGTCTGACCCAGAACTGCCAAAAGAGTTTTGACAAGCCTTTAACTCCAAAGATACTTTACTTTTTCCTCCAGCATTGTGAATGTTTAACGGATGTGTTCGTTACAGATGCAAGACATTATAATTTTGTGTGTTATAAGTTTAATCACATTGTGTTTGTCTATTTATGTGACTTAGATGATGATCAGATTGTGTTTTATCATAAATAAATGCATAAAACTTAATTTTAAAAGATTTACATCATTTTTCTTGCCACTACAGGTAACCATTAAAAGTGTAACTGTGTTTATCTTATTGTATCGCCAATGTCGGCGTGCAAGCCTTGTAATAGTACAATAATAAAGATGCGGTCATTATAAAGTGGGTATGTAGTGATCCCATTTTTTTAGAGGAATCAGCCTTGATCACCACATTCTTCTGTTAACTTGACAAATTTACCCACGTGTGGTTTAATATAGCCTAATCAATTAAATTTAAGTTCTACAAAGTAGTTATCTTTTTGCAACAAGGACATGGCTGCATGCTTACTGATACAGAGGATATCATTTACAATAGCAGGGGCCTGGAAGTGATGCAACTAAACTGAATTCCTCTATTATTAATAATTTCATAATTCCACTCCTGTGCCTTTCCTACTGTGACGTGTAAAATAAACGGCTACATGAATATGCTTTGTTGAAGTATTAAAGGTTTAGAAAACTGAGTGCAGTTGCCATCCTTTCTCATATAACCTGGCATCTCATGTTTGAAAGTTAATGTTGCAAATTATATGTCTTATGTATTGTGTATGAGCTTATACATGATTACACACTATGCGTGTCCTGCGCTGCTTAAAACAGTGTATGAAACAATTACCAAAGCCTTTAGATGTGCATTGTGCAGGTCTCTGGAGAGCTGCTCACTCATAACAGTCGCAGTTAAAAGTCACAGAAGATGCCAAAATTACGCAGGCTGCGAAAATGAACAGATCACGTCCGAAGAAACACCAATTAAGCAGCCAAAAGCCGAAAGAAAGCTAAATACAACAAGCTTTAAAAATGTGAATATGATATCAGTACTGAGCAAAAGCTTTGTCTGTATTGCACTGAATAATTTGTAGCTTCTTCTGGGATTTTTACCTCCAATAACACACAGTTTAGTATGCAGCTGAAGCAAGCATTGATTCAATGAAATGATAACCTGCAGTAAATGGAGTAATCTCCCCCCTGCGGCTGTCTCTCCGTCGTCTTCGCAGTCCTGCAGGAAGCTGTGCTTGTCCTCGCAGTAAATTCTACAAAAGACAGGATCCCAAAAAGCCTGGCATTAGGTGGGAGAGGGTGAGGATATTTTGGTCAAAGAAGGGCACTGTGACACCGACAGACTCTTTAGTGGAAAACTTTGTTAAACGGTCTAAATGTCAACACTGCCTCCCCGTGAGTAATGACCACCCAGACAGTGCCTCAGCAGCTTTGACACTGACCTCATTAGACTATGCTAAAAAATGGGCACGCGGGCATGTGTGAGAAAATCCAAACACACATACAGAATATGACATTATGCAATGCACATAATTTACCAAGGACTGCAAAAAGGAGAAAAAAAAAGTGATTTTTCTCTGGTGCTTTATTGACCTTTCAGTGCCATAAGTAAGTTGGAATGACAACGAGTGTTAACTTATGTCATTTTCCACCCCACTAATGAGACACACTGTAATCTAAACTTGGGGATACACAGTCAGGTGAAATAGGAAAAAAAACATCCTCTATATTAAAATGAAAGTTTCACAGATCAGGAAATAATGGTAATTAAAAAAAAAATAAATCTGGCCTTCAGTAGGTTTGGAAAGTTAACAAAAACAACCTCAAATTCTTCAATGAGTGTCTGAATTATTAAGACTTTTTGATTTTGTCACACAAGGACTTGGCTTTAACATCAAAGGGTTAGACACGCAGGTTTCTGTGCTCCTCTAAGATGCTTCAGCGGCTTATCCATTTTACCCACATCCATTTTAATGACGCTCCGGAACCACGGCTCTTATTTACTAAACTGGGACAATTAGAGAGTAGTCACACGTTATAAATAGTGCCAATGGGAGTGTGTAGTTCTGAGAAAGACGGTAAACAGCACTTATCTATTCACACGCACACAACCGTATGTTTGTCACAAAAAACCAAAGCAGGCCACCACGAGCAGCACAAATTAGCACAGGGTCGAAAACATGCATACTTATTAATAAAAAGGAATTAACCAATAACTAGGGTGCAATAACAAGTATGGACATAGTTGCATGTTCAGTAAAGAGGATACACTATCAAACAATGACATTTTCTGTGTTCAAGAGCATTTCTTTTGGTCTTTTCAGTAACTACCTACTGAACAACTAAACCTGAGACTCTTATTTGTTCCTCTGTGTGTTAGTATATTATTCAGTGACTCATTCAGGGATTAAATTGGACCAGGGATGTCCAGGGACCTGAGACTCGGGCACACGCGGTTCGTCCTCTTCACTCATGGGATAGTTATTCTCACATATCTGCAGTGATATACATTTTCTCAAGAAGGCTGTTATTCAAAGCCACATGTTTCTGTGACCGCCTGTGGACACAACACCCGCGCGCTGTGGTGAGTCGCAAATCACAGCGGTAAATCACACCTTATCTCCCGATCGTTTCAAACAGTTAAGCCTCTGCAAATCTTTTTTTTTTTTTTTTTTTTTTTTTACTATTTATCTCTGGAGTTGCTCAGTTACTTGTCGTTCAGCCAGACCCGACTTGGGAGAGAGAAGATCATGTGGAAGTAAGGAAGAAAAAAAAAACTGATGATGTAACAGAATGCAAATCGCTGAGACTATTTTAAACAATGTTAACAAGATTTTCACTGTTTTTTTTTGTTTTTTTTTTATTAACTTCAAGGCAAGCCGCTGAGTCGAATTTAAAAAATAAACTGCAAATTAAACTAACATGAAATCTTTAAGCATTCCCTGGATAACGGTAGTCGGAGCACAGTGTCAGAGTAAATAACACTCTGGCTAGATGACGGATGATAATGCAATCTCATGAACCAAGACATTTTGCAATTTCATGGAAAATATCAGCTCATTTTCAATTTGATCACACTGACACGTCTCAAAAAAGTTGGAACAAGTCGATGTTTACTGCTGTGTATCATCTCCTCTTTTTTTAACTAAAGTCTGTAAACGTCTAGGAAATCAGTAGACCAGTTGCTGGAGTTTTAGGTGAGCAATGTTGTCCCATTCTCGTCTGATGCTGGATTGTAGCTGTTCAGTGGTCCTGGACCTTCATTTACGCAGATTATTTTTCATGATGCGCCAAATGTTTTCTATTGGTGAAAGCTCTGGACTGCAGGCAGGACAGTTGAGCACCTGGATGCTTCTCATGCAAAGCTACGCTGATGTCTTCTTTGCATTCATTAATTTCCTTTCAGGCGTAAATAAAGTATTTTTGAATGTGAATTTGATAAAGCCGTACGTTTCCTTTGTGGACCACACAGTGAACTGTGCTCACAGACAGGGATTTCTGTAATAGTTCCTGAAGTGATTTCCAGAAGAGAATCATGTCTGTGTTTAATGCAGTGAGTCCTGAGGGCCTGAAGATCACGAGCATCGTTTTGACCTTGTGCTCAGATTCCTCCTGATTCTCTTAAACTTTTGATTGTATTATTCACCATAGATATTAAGATCTTCAAAGTGTTCACGATTTTATGTTGAAGAATATCATCTTGAAATGGTTTCACAATTGTTTGGTGCATTTTGTCAGAGATTAGTGAATCTCTACCCATCTTTATATCTGAGAGGCTCTGACTCTCTGAAATGCTCCTTTTATATCCAGTCATGTTGCCAGTGAACTCAATTGGTTGTCAAATGCTCCTCCAGCTGTTTTTTAATTTGCGTGAGTTACTTTTCCAGGGTTTTGATGCCCCTTTTCCAACTTTTTTAAGATGTGTTGGTGCCATCAAACTAAAAATGAGCTATTTTCCATGAAAGGAAAAAATGTCTAATTTTAAAAATCTTAAATGTTGTTTAATTTTTATTTTCTGTTCATACAATTTGCAATGTATTGCATTCTGTTTGCATTTACATTTTACACAGTCTCCAAATGCTCTTTTGGAATTGGGGAAGCGAAGGACCAAGACCATCGGCTGGCCCAGAAAATCCCAACTAATCCAGACCCAGATCAGAGTAGACCTTTCCAGCTTCCACATCTTCGTTTCCAACCAACTTCACATGCTACGTTCATTGTCCCTCTGAAGTGGCTCAAAGCTGCAACACTGATTTTTTTTTTTTTTTCAAAAAGAGCCACATCATGAAAAAACAGAATACAGTGGGGAAGGCAGCTCCTGAAAGCTCCTCACTGAACAAAGGTGGCAAGATATGTGTTAATAGAGAGGTTTTGTCCTGTATTCTTCCGGTATTTTTACCAACCCACATCAAAGAAATTTAATTAACATATAAAAAAATGTAGTCCTTTTTTTGAGAAGCCATAAAAAGCATTTAACACATTTAAGGTGCTGCTTTGGCTAGAAAAAAACACACAAACACATGTATTGTTCATTAGGGTCTATTTTGGTAAACTCTCCCATGTCATGAGACTTTTTTCAACATTTGAATGTATTAATGATTTTACGTTTTAGGATTAGCTCCCACACATAAGTATGGAAACCTCATTAAAAGTATAGTGTGATTCAACATCAAGAACCCAAAGCTTGAAGAAACTGGAAAATGTTTTGCAGCAGCACTGTCATTATAACAATTTCTTCTGATTAAAAAAAAGACAAACACAATACTATTCCAATTAAATTTACTAAAGCAGTCTCTTCCTCCACACAGACTCTCCTCCTGATGGTGTTAACAACATTCTTGCATCCTTTTCTTTTTGGCATTGCAGTGACACCAGGGTCCGAATGTGAAAACTAAACCCTTAAATTTAGTTCAGTTCAGTTTAGTTAATACAGTTCCCTCATTTCAAATTAGTCACAAATTAATTACACAAATTAATACAAAGCCAATGCAATAACCAAAATAGTGAAAATTAAATAATTAATCTTCCCACAGTTGTCTGCTTGCTGAGAGCAACAACCACGTTGCTAAATGGATAAGTACAGCAAAGGCTATGCGTGCAACCAAAACAGCCCTATAGAAGAGTCCCATTAATTAATTAATAATTAAATAAAAGTAATAATTATTGCCTCGCTATGGAAACCAGTAGAGTCCCCCCTTGACAAACCTTGCTCAGTTTACCGCGGCATTTATTCCACATATATATGGAGATGACCAACCTGTATGCATATATATTGTGAGTGGCACTGGCAATCTTCTTGTTTTCATAAAGTTTCTCCAGGACCACTTTAACCTGCAACACATTAAACAGAAAACATCATCTGACTACAACAGATATGACGTTTGTCCTGCTCTGAATTTCAGAGCTTTGAGAATGTAACCTAATCATTACCTTATGAACTGGATTCATTTGAAAACCCAGAATTGATGTAAAACTGTGAAATCAAAGGTCAAACACGCAACCACATCTAGTTAAAAAAAATCCTGTATTTATGGAAACGTCTGAGACCATATCCTCTGTGATGCTGCTGACTAATACACAGAACAGAATTAGTCAACTGCTAAATAACATCTCATGAATAAAACTGAGATGTCTGAGGCTAAAAGCCTGTTTTGGCAGTAAGCCATAATTTGTGAAAAAAAAAAAAGCATCTCAATTGATGCCTCCTCTCCCACTTTTTCCTGTTTTTTTTTTTTTTTTTTTTTTTTTTTAGCTGTTGATGAATAATTGTGCTCCGAAAAGATTATTACACTGACTGGAATTCAATATATAAATATGGGGTCTGACGAAAGAGTTTAATATAAGAGATGTTCAAGGATCTCCTCAGGTTAAACTAAAGTTTATGGAGATTCAGTGTGTTCTGAATTAAACTAATAATAAATATTGATTTACATTTTTATTTGTCATCCTTTGTGAAGATATTCAAGGAATATGAGTTCATTATTTCACAGTTTTTCATGATCATTTTACGAATAGCATTCAGCGGCGCTACCAGTGTTTTCTCAACTGCCTTCAACGTAGCATGAACAAAGTTTAGCAAATTCAGCTTAAACCTAGAGGCTACGGCTGCAAAAATAACAGAACACAAGCAGAGTGTGGCAAATGACCTCTCCTGTAGTGTCCCTTTACTTGCTGAATATGGTTTTTCATTAAATAAAAATATTATTTTCAAGCCAGCAGACGCTAGTTAGCTGGTAGCTAGCTAGGCTCTTGACAACAAAGTAAAAAAAAAAAGAAAAAGTTAAACATTTTTAAGAAGTAAAAGTTTTGAAGAGGTAAATGTAAACACTTAAAATGTACACAAAGAAATTAAAAAAAGGTATGAAAGTAAAAGTTTGAAAATAATAATACCAGATCACATTAAATGAAGTAATAATATTCAAGTTTCTTTTTTTATGTGCCGTTTATAATCCCTACAATTTATAGGCTCTTCTTTTCAGAGATTCACGCAGAAAAAACAAACTCTTCACGCCACCATGGGTTTGCATACATCTGGCCAGAGATGAGATGTTTGTGACAGCCTGAAACTACATACAGCCTACGACAGCCTGCTCATTATATCCACTCTCTTATTTCTTTGACAGTGAATCGCAAGTTTTATTTTCCTCCACCACCACGTTCACATGCCAAGTAAATCAATGCATGATGACACATACATAATGCTCTTGGACTAATTCACCTTCAGAGAAAATTGTTGTGGCTCTTCAAGATTTATTTTATTTCCTGCAGCTCCATAAAATGAAGGCTTTTTCTTGCAACATTCAGCTCTGGTTGTGGTTGATCCAGCAGAGCTCGACCAACTCAATGTGCAAATCTTATTTTGACAACCTCTGGCTGATGAATATCTCTTAGCGCCGTGCCATCTTAGGACCCAAAGGTCAATAATAACATTTAAATAAAGCTGCAGGGTTTTTGTTCTTTCTTTTTTTTAATAAATTGACTCAAATTTAAAAATCCACACATTTACTCTTGGTAAAATAGTTGTGAAATTGTTTTTTTTTTTTCATTGTTACATCTTTGGGTAAAATAAAAACTTTCAAGCAGAGTTAATGTAAATAAATAAAACTTGTTCCTTTCTCATCTTTTTGGTTCATGTTTTCTTTGCAAGAAAACTGGCTCTGTAAATATTTCCATCCAAACAGCGCTTCACAGCAGGTGGAGGCTTTTAAGACGAGCCAGAGAGTCCGATTAGCATGTAGGAAGGAGCCAATTTTGTCACACTGCTGCATAAATTAGCAGATTTCTATCCGACTCCTGAATCACATTTGAGCTGTCATTTGCCGCCTGGCTCCATGGCTAAACAAAATTAAGGGCCACTTTTTATAATTTGTAGCTCGGAAATTCATATTTTTGATCAATTTAAGTTTATAAACTTTTTTTACATGCCACTCAGCGTTATAGCTACGTACATTGAAATCTACTTTTGTAGTGAAATACCTTGTAGATTGGATTGTCAGCTTGCTCCTGCCGCGTGTGTTTTTGTTGATGATTTTTTACTTTCTGATGAGTTCATTATCCAACTCTCAGTCTTTATCCTCTTCCTCATCATTATGTTATGTTGTGATACAGTATTTCTTGTTTGCTTGTTTGTTCCTGGTTTGGTCCTAAATGTCTGTGCCTTCGCTACTCAAGCGAGGTTTAGCAATACTGCTTGTTAAAGGAGGCAGCACTGTGGCATGTTTCATGAATAAATCAGTTTTGAACATTTTTGAGTGACATTTTTTTTTTGTCTCTTTTCCCAGTTACCTCTTACTCTTTTACTTCACACCGCTGCAGTTTCATTGAAAATCTTTCCTCAGTTGACATTTCCACTCTTCACATTCAGTGGATCGTGGTAGATTACATTGTGTAAGAATGTTTTTATTAAAAAACATTTTTAGGCCAAACTCACATGTTTTCATCTGCATCCATAACATTATTTTTCTCAATGTCAGTGGCCCAAGTGGCCCAAAAGATGGTAGACCCTTCTGGCATTTGTCCAAATTCAATTTACCTTTATTTGTAAAGTGCCAATTCTCAATAAAAGTTAGCTCAATACACTTTACTCAGAAGACAAGGACAATACAGTCCAAAGGCAATCCATTTCAGTTCAATTACATTCCAGGTGGCCGAGCCATCACTGCGTATTGTACCTGTCTTGGGGTGACCACAGGTGCCAAATGAGGTTGGAAGGTACTCCGCCGGTCTGTGATGGTATTTCCATGTTTTATTGGAGGGGTCTCTTCATCTACAAGATAATAATGTCTCACATAATAAGATGAGTTGATTGACTTTGTTAAAAATGGAGCAAGTGCAGAATAAAATGAGCCGTACCATTTGCCTGATTCATGAAAAGGTGTGCATTTTCTGTGTTCAGTCTGAGAGTCCTGAAATCAGGCATGTCCTCATCAGCGTCCACCTCCTCCTCAGCTGTCAGGTTCACTTTTTGTGCTTGATCCACTGATGCAGGTTTAGAAGAAATATAAAATATTAAACATATACAAAAACATGTATTAAAAATATTTGTTTTTAAGCAAGAATTTTGTTAAAGGCCTATAAAGTCAATTAACAAAATAAAACTGAACAAATTAACACCAAATGAACACTGGTTGCATGGCTTTAGCACTGAGACTGAAATAACTGAACATGCCATTGTCTTGAAAATTATTGTCAGTTAATAATAATAATAATTTAATTGAGACTATGAGGGCAATCCAGTTCACATAAAGTTCACATCTGAAAGCTTGAGAGGACGATATAAATGACTTTCTTCCAGCATTTAACAGCTGAATGCTAAAGTTATACACACATATCAACACTGTAGAGTATGAAACAGAAATCATAGACAGTTAGAAAATGAGCCCCTTTTTGTCAAATATGTTTGCAATTCAAAATGATCCAACGAAAATTTAAAAACTAATAAATTAGCTCATCTGTCCAAATATTCCCATCTTATCTGCAGCTCTTAAACTCCAGTCCAGTGGCTTCTACTCAAGTGTCATGGCTCTCCATTCATTTATGTACATTCATTTATCAGGCCCCCCTGGGTTGCAGGGGCAGCAGCCTAAGTGAAGACATCCAGATCTCCCTCTTCCCAGCTATGAAGTATTCTGGGAGCACACAAAGGCGTTCCCAGGCCAGATGAGAGTACAACCTCTTCAGAGCATTCTGGGTGTGCCTTAGGGCCTTCTCCCAGCTGGACATGGTGGAAACACCTCCCCCAGAGGCATCCTAACCACGTCATTTGCCATCAATCCAAGTTCCTCTTAGATGGATTAATTCTCACGCTATCTCTGAGGGACAGTCCAACCATCCTGTGGAGGAAACTCATTTCACCTGTCTGTATTCACAAGCTTATTCTTTTGGTCATTACCCACAATTCATGACCATAGGTGAAGGTAGGAACAAAGATCAACCAGTAAAACGGAGAGTCTGACTTAATGCCTCAACTCTCCTCACTACAACACAGCGGTAAAGAAAAAGCATCAATGCAGACGCCGCATCGAGCCGCCTGTCGATTTCCTGTTCCGTTCCTACGTGACGTTGAGATACCTAAGCTCCTACACACGAGGCAGCACCTCAGTCCAAATCCCAAGATGCCATTCCACCCTTTTCCGGCGGACAGCCATGGTTTCAGATTTGGAGCTCCTGATTTTAATTGTTTCACACTTGGCTGTGAACCACACCAATGAGAGCTGAAGATCCCGACGAATGAAGCAGGACCACATCATCCAAAAGGAGAGATAAAGTCTTGACACCATCGACACTGCTTGGCTGTGCCTCCAAATTCTGTCCATAAAAAGTTGACAAAATCTGAGACAAAGGAAGCCCAGGGAGAATCCGACTTTCATTTATAATAAGAAAGAATTATCTTGTCATGTCTCAGAAGAGTCACAAATATGAATTTCATTTGAAATACTGGGTAAAGTCGTTTTATCTTTTGTCTAGAGCTGTGGATTACTGCACCATGCTCTGAAGTAAGTCTCACTGACTCAAAACAAACAGCGAGACAAATGTTTGGCTCCGGGAAGTGTTTCTAAAGGCTTCTGGAAGTGTGCCAAGAAAACACACCGACAGCATTATCATAAAAAGTATGTACCTATATTTAAAAAAGAAAAAACAAACATGCCCCTTTCAAGGACACCTGCGTAAAAAGAAGCACTTGACACTTGCACTTGACAGCAACAACAAAGGTTGTGCCAGGATTTGCATACAAAACCTAATGTTCAACTATCACTTACTAATTCTTCATGATACTAAAAAAAAAAAAAAAGGAGAAGCTGCTTAACCTTAGACGAACACAACAAAAGCATTAACAAAGGTGACGCGGACATCTTTTATGCCTGCTGCGTAATGTGACGATGAACGTTTGCTTTCAGGTTCATTCTATGCATCTATCCAACAAAATACCTCAAAAGAACCCCACATGCTGTCAAGACCCATTAAAAGGAGGCAGCGTTCATGTTTAGCACAACAAATCGTTGTTTGCTGGTGATTTTTCTCAGCCTCTTGCCACTATGTGGTCTCATTGATCCAAACTTCATCATCACACCCATTATTCCGCCTTACGTTTCTCGTCCCCTGTAATCTCTGCACCTTTTCATTTCCTTTTCGGTGAAATGTGCATCTCCGGCTTTATCACACTTCATTTCTCTCTCACCCCACGTGCCCATCATTTGAATGAGTAAGCTGTCAATAGCACGGCTGGGGCCTAAGCGTTGCGACCACTTACACTTTTTACCGCACGAATCACAGGACATATGACACACCAAAGGGGAGGATAGTTACTTTTTACACACTCAAAAGAGACCATTGCCTTGAGATTAAAATGTGTGATAAGCTATAGGACACAAAACCTACCCATCGAAACATCCTGATTCATGGGGGCACCTAGAGAATCTGTAATTGAGGTACCTTTAAGTCTTTTTATTCCTGCAAAGATTCTGTCAAGGTAACAGGGAGCATTTTATAGATACTGATCTTCATTAAGTGGAGCCTCTCACAGTCAGAAAGATTTTCGAAGCCCCTTGTACTCTTCCTATCACAGCTTAAGACCACATTAAATAGTTGCATTAGTAGCAGAGGAGACTCTTAGCAGAATATAGATGCAAAGTGAATAAGCCTTCCGGTGCACGAGTACAAACCCATTTCTAAAAAAGTTGGGAAACATAATGCAATTATTTTGCAGATCTCATAAACCTATATTTTGATAGAAAATATATCAAACATTTAAATGATAGAATTGTACCATCTTACCAGTTTCAATTTGAATTTTATGACAGTAACATGTCTCAAGAAAGTTGGAACAGTGATGTTTTACAGTCGCAGCTGGACTCCTGCGAAGCAACGCTGTTGTAATGGATGGAGTATGTGACTTAGCAGTGTCTTGCATAAATATCCGAGGCCTTCCCTGACCGAGATGTCGTCTGGATGGAAGCATATACTGCTCTAAAACATCTCTGCACTTTTCAGCATTGATGGTGCCTTTCCAGATGTGTAAGCTGCCCACACCATAGACACTAATCCAAACCCATACCACCAGAGATGTGCGCTGGTAACAAGGAGCCCCTCTACCTTTTAGTCCAGAGGATGCAGTGTTCGAGGCTTCTAAAGAGACTTTAAAATTTTAATTCTTCTCACCACAACAGTTTTCCACTTTGCCTCAGACCATTTTAAATGAGCTTTGACCCACAGAGTGTTTTTGCATCATGTTCATTACTTTGCATGAGTGTTTTAAGCATAACTTGTGGATTGCACACTAAACTGTGCTCTTAAGAGAGTGAGCTCTGGAAATGAACCTGAGCACATGCAGTAATATACGTTACAGAACCCTGCTTGCTTTTAATTTAGTGCCACCTGAAGGCTCATCTAATACTGGTGTGCATCTTCAAGATTTCTTCAGATGAGATTTTTAGTCTTCATATTTTTAGTCTGAGGAAGGTCATTATGTAATAGCGTCACAATTTGAGGACAGTTTTTCACACACTTGTGAAGTGCTGTTTTGTTGTTTGTTTGTTTTTGTTTTTTTACTTCTTAGACATTCTGAGGCCATTGAATTAAAAATGAGATACTATTTTTCAAGAAAGGGAAAAATTCACTTTGAACATTTGATATTTATAGTTTGTGAGATTTGCAAATCATATTCTGTTTTTTTGCTGTTGTTGTGTTCTTTTTTCTAAATCACAGAAGTAAAAGTGTCCTATAACGTTTTTCTAAACTGGGGCTGTTGTTCAGATTTTAATGAATTCATTCAGAAGTGAGCTTTTTCACAGCCAACTTTTGGATATTTCCATACTCTGCAACTTGTTGGAAGATGTGGAACTGAAAGCTTGTGAAACCCCGCTCAACAAACAGTGACTATCCACGCCAGAGATACTAGGCAAGTCCGTCTTCTCAATATTTGGATTTTTCCCCTCCGTCCAGGAAGCAGAAGTCTTTCCCTTTAACTGAAGCCAATTTGGACGCGTTTTCAACTGCAGTAGCCTTAAGGGTTGCTAGGTGCTGGCTATAACACCTGCAGAGCGAAACTTAAATTAAATGTCGAGTGGGCAAAATAATTCCTTTGCAGTTCATGCAAATGCATCTGCAGCAAAGTCCAGCCTCATACATGCCAGAGATTCTACTTTTTGTGAAGAGTAGAATAGAAAAACCTAAACCAGCAAGAATTCAGAACTAGAGCTAGAGGAGTAGAGGAAAATCAGTCGGGGAGCCTGTGGCAACAAGGGGCCTGGACTAGAAGGGAAGAGGCCATCGACCACAAACTCTATACACATTAACGTCTATCTATATTGTTAACCTCTTCTGTTAGGGCAAAGTGGAAGTGCCATCAACTCCCTTATGCCAAGGAAGAAGAAACTTAGAAGACATCTTCAGCAGCTGCCCAAGAGGGGCAACGGAGGGGTGCGACAGGTGGCGTAACGGCTAGGTGCTCAAGGCTGCTGAGTTCATCCGCAGCACGGATCAACTTAGATCCCCCGAGAATACTGCGAAGACCACTTTGAGACGTGGCACTCAGAAACGACAGAAGCAACTAATCTTACTTTAACTCACATGTAACTTGTGGAGGAATGCCACAAGCGAGGCTGGCATATGAGGTATATGGACATAGAAGTGGGAGTGAGGGATTTGCAGGGAGCATATTCTGCAGTGGGGACCATGGGTACATATGGGAGAACAGCCACCGAGAGGGCCTCAAAAGCTGTGCAGAAGGCCTCAAGGAGGGTGTGGATGACAAGAGCTCAGCTGAGGTCAAACACTACTGGGACACACGCTGGGAAGTGATCAGTCCCAGTCGGATTGTCTGTGAGGGATCTGAAGATGAAGGACCTGCGACCCCAGGTACTTCACTGAGGATGTGTCCTAGTGCGTCGGTAGATGCACACCTAGGCTGTTCATAAGCATGTTTTATTCTGGACTCAACTTTTGGCATAAATGATACGGCGTAGGACTCTCATTCAAAAATCAACTTGTCTCATGAAATGCTGGATCAACGATTATTATAATCGCCTTAGTTAAGTCGGTTCCTTCCAATCAATGTACTTGGGGAGGTCCATTCACCAGAAAACTGCAGTGGCACGTGCATTGTGTTAATTCATATCTGGCTGAACGCTACTTTATTTCTACACAGGTTTTTTTTATTGTTTGCCTTGCAAACACACTGATATACCGATGATGCATCTGAAGCAGTTGCTGCCTTAAATGAATAAGCTGCAGACATTTCACCATTTGAACTGGACAAAAGAGGTTTGAACCAAAAATGTTCCAATTAATGGACAAAATGGTCTACAGGCTGTCATTCCATGATCATTATCATTAGGTAATCATGGCTTATTCTATGGTTACTTAGACTGCAATTTTTCAATAAGCAAATGGTTAAGTTCGTGTTTCTGATATTAATGCACTTTACGGGAAATTAGCATTCAGCAGGACGTGTACGACGCACCCAGCTAGCAAATTAACATACTGATAGGCTGTACGTGTAAGACATGAGGTTCAATCAAGTGTCACTTGTAAGTGACCCTGACCCAACCACCTGCATGCTTCTCCCTCTGGAGGCCTGAGGTTTAGCAAACAGCCAACTGAAAGTAATGAGTCCAATGGAAATGTGCATACCAGCAGGATGAAGAAAGCCCTCCCGTCTGTCTATGAAGCATCATTTCAAGTTATTAGGAGCTGCTAAAGGAAAGAAAACATGGCTTTCAGCTTGAATTTCATTTTTCACGGCTCACCTGGTTCGGAGCTGTTGCATTTCTCCAAAAGGAAGTCTCTAATTTTTTCCACCCAAATGTAGAGGATGCTCTCCCCCGCATGCTCCCTGTTGAGTTTCAAACAGGTTCAACGTGAGTCTGGAACCTCTGGCATTTTACAATTATATTGCACCGCCGAAAGGACAAGGGGATCTTTTGATGTGGTTAATATCTCTCCACAGCATCTCCTTGTGAAGTCAGAAATTATAAAAGGGACTCACACGTAGAGATCTTCCAGGCTGTTTGCCAATTTGACCCTCTCAGAGCCTCGCAACCACGCCGCACTACAAAAGCCGTGAACAAACACAAGGTTATTGAGTGGGACGAGGAGTGGGTTTTTGAGTGGGACGCTGTTCTTTCAAATTAGAAAATCTATGAAAAAGCTCTAATAAATCTGAAAGGCAAATGGATCTACTTGATCTGGTAGATGGGTGGAGCTGCACTCGGATAATCAGGTGGAAGAATTATCTGATCAGGGAGAAAGAAAAAAGAAATCATGAATTTAATTACAAACAGACTGTAAGGATAGACATTTGTTTTTGATTTGTTAGATTATTTTTCTTTTTTGCACCTGCAAACATGCTGTCAGTTTTGGGTCCTCTAAATCGCTGGATATTTTGATGCAAAATACTCTGGATGCTTCGTCTATTACACACCATTCATCTCCGTAGATAGAAGACAAGGCCTCAACCTCTTCAATCTAAGACAGAAGAAACAATAACAAAGCAAAAACATGAATCATAAGAGCTGTACATACTTCTTATAGATCAGTTCAAACAGGTAATATAGAATAAGGACCAGTAATGACAGAGGGGGTCTGTCTAATACACATTTGTAAAAAACATTTAAACCAATCAAGATAAATAAGAAAGCTATTAACATACAAATACAAGCCTCAGATAGATCATTGCAAAGAGCTCATGTCCGTTACTCTGATAAAAGGTAACTTTTCAGTGAGTCACTTTTATAAATGTGCCTACACTGACAGAAACACCATGTTTGTAGTCCAGTTTTCCCTCATAACTTATCTACATCCCGGCAAAATACAGTCCTGCATCCAGGCACAACACAAAGGATGTGCAGCTTCTTCATGCTCACTTATTTGTGACCAAAAACCTGAGCAATTAGTTCAGACTGGATATTTCAGAAAGGGGCCCTTAAAAGCAATGTCTCATCGTCTGCGTGACATGAAGCGTTTTGGGTACATTTTCAATATGAGTGTCATCCTCACATCTGTACAGTTAACGGCAGGGAGAAGCAATTCTGACTTCTAGTAACACTACTGACCAAGAGTACGTTCAGCCAACAAATTAAAAATTAAAAACATCCACTCATCAAAGGGCAAACTTTGATGGAAGCTCCTGATTGGACTCAGACCAGAGTCCTATTGGCGACTGTGGATCAATGGGTAGAGCTGGTTTCCTTCCAAGCAGAATGTCAGCAGATTGATCCCTGGCTTCGTCCTGCGTTCAAGTGTCTTGGCATTGCCCCGCAATGTGCTAATCGGGGTATGAGTGTAAAGAAGTGCTGTAACGTGGATATATTACAGAATAAGTGTTGTGTAAGAGCAAAACCATTTACCATTGCAATAAAGCAAAAAAAATACTTGTTTGATATTTGACAAACAGTCATGGAGCGTTGATCTACCCTTTTAAGAGAGAAAGAAAAGCTTTAACAGTACTGTTGCAATGCCTGAAAAGAACCTGGGTTTAAAAAAGTCCATGTTCTGTTTGGCAAAACATAAATTTAAGCAGGATGTACAAATCATCTTGAACAGATGACACATCGCACTCATCCTGCTACATTTTATATGGTCATCCATGACAGTATTTTAAAAAGGTCCTTGTGTCAACCTTAAAAAGGACTTAAAGGGCAGAATATCTCTTAACATGTCAAAAGTACCCAGTTGGCTATAATGAAAAAGCCCATGTGGCTTCACCTGAAAACGCTTTACTGCTGCTGCTCAACACGGAGCCCGTTTAAAATACTTAACACCCACCAGTCATTTTATTAATTACACTCGCTATACCTAATAAAGCTGTGTAATTACAGCGCCACCTCCTCCTAAGATCCCATCACTTTTAAAATGATTATAATCTATTTGAGTATTTTGTTTAACAAAAACATCTTGCGGCAGATGCCTTAAAGCAGGGATGTCGTTTCAGTAGTGACACGTGAAACGAGGATGGATGGACAAATTCAATCAGAACGGATGCAAGGTAACGCTTGTAGTAATTGAACTAAGAAGACTATGTTCCAGCTGGCTTCCAGCCCTGCTTGTTGTGCCCATCTCTCCATTTTTAGATTAACCTCCTAAATTTAAGGCTTCAGACAAGTGTTCTTCCACCCTGGTCCTCACGGCCAACTGTCCTGCATGATTCCTTGCATCATCACACCTGATTGTAATTAATGGTCATCGTCGTCTTGTCATCAAGGTCTGCACAAGTCTCTTACTGACAGTCATTTGTATCAGGGTGTTTGTCCAGTTCTTTTATGCAGTCTAAGGTTTGCAATTGAACAACTATCTCCTTTAATGAGTACAAGATAGTTAAATATTATCAAAGTTAATTTTATCAGGAAAACTGAATGTTGTCACTATAGTGTACACATTGAGACAAAAGTGGACGATAAATATCCAGGGTGTGAATATCCAGTCATACAAACCTAAATGTCACACTGTGTTTGTTATAATGTTAACAGGGACCACTTTATTTTCCCTTTAGTCTCTGTTGTGTTGGCGACACTGTCAGCTGATGTGTGGCCTCTGTTCACCCTGCCGCACCTGCTGAGCCTCACACATCACTTGCATGAATAAATCCAGATGGCTGCAACTGTTATTTACAGTCTGTGGCTGCAACCTGCACTGTGTCTGTCTGCTGGTGCATGTCCATGTCAACTCTGCATGTCCATGTCAACTCTGCATGTCCATGTCAACTCTGCTTACCACCTCTGTGACTGTCTGCTAGTGCATGTCCATGTGAGCTCTGCACGTCCATGTGAGCTCCGCACGTCCATGTCAACTCTGCATGTCCATGTCAACTCTGCTTACCACCTCTGTGACTGTCTGCTAGTGCATGTCCATGTGAGCTCTGCACGTCCATGTCAACTCTGGACGTCCATGTGAGCTCTGCACGTCCATGTGAGCTCAGCAAGTCCATGTCAACTCCGCAAGTCCATGTCAACTCTGCATTTCCATGTCAACTCTGCTTACCACCTCTGTGACTGTCTGCTAGTGCATGTCCATGTGAACTCTGGACGTCCATGTGAGCTCTGCACGTCCATGTCAACGCCGCACGTCCATGTAAGCTCCGCAAGTCCATGTCAAATCCGCAGGTCCATGTCACCTCCGCACGTCCATGTCACCTCCACAGGTCCATGTCACTTCTGCACGTCCATGTCAACTCAGCACGTCCATGTCAACTCAGCACGTCCATGTCAACTCAGCACGTCCATGTCAACTCCACAGGTCCATGTGAGCTCTGCATGTCCATGTCAACGCCGCACGTCCATGTAAGCTCCGCAAGTCCATGTCAAATCCGCAGGTCCATGTCAACTCCGCACGTCCATGTCACCTCCACAGGTCCATGTCAACTCCGCACGTCCATGTCCATGTCCGCTCCGCACGTCCATGTCACTTCTGCACATCCATGTCAACTCTGCACATCCATGTCAACTCTGCACATCCATGTCAACTCCGCAAGTCCATGTCAACTCCGCACGTCCATGTCACCTCCGCACGTCCATGTGAACTCCGCAGGTCCATGTCACTTCTGCACGTCCATGTCAACTCCGCAGGTCCATGTCAACTCCGCACGTCCATGTCAACTCCGCACGTCCATGTCCATGTACGCTCCGCACGTCCATGTCAACTCCGCACTTCCATGTCACCTCTGCAGGTCCATGTCACCTCAGCAGGTCCATTTCAACTCCGCAGGTCCATGTCACTTCTGCACGTCCATGTCAACTCCGCACGTCCATGTCCATGTACGCTCCGCACGTCCATGTCAACTCCGCACGTCCATGTCACTTCTGCACGTCCATGTCAACTCCGCAGGTCCATGTCAACCTCGCACGTCCATGTCAACTCCGCAAGTCCATGTCAACTCCGCAAGTCCATGTCAACTCCGCACGTCCATGTCAACTCAGCAAGTCCATGTCAACTCCGCACGTCCATGTCACTTCTGCACGTCCATGTCAACTCTGCACGTCCATGTCAACTCTGCACGTCCATGTCAACTCCGCAAGTCCATGTCAACTCCGCACGTCCATGTCACCTCCGCACGTCCATGTCAGCTCCGCACGTCCATGTGAACTCCGCAGGTCCATGTCACTTCTGCACGTCCATGTCAACTCCACACGTCCATGTCAACTCCGCACGTTCATGTCAACTCCGCACTTCCATGTCACCTCCGCAGGTCCATGTCACCTCCGCACGTCCATTTCAACTCCGCAGGTCCATGTCACTTCCGCAAGTCCATGTCACCTCCGCACGTCCATGTCACCTCCGCACGTCCATGTCAACTCCGCAAGTCCATGTCAACTCTGCACGTCCATGTCACCTCTGCACGTCCATGTCAGCTCCGCACGTCCATGTGAACTCCGCAGGTCCATGTCACTTCTGCACGTCCATGTCAACTCCGCACGTCCATGTCAACTCTGCACGTTCATGTCAACTCCGCACTTCCATGTCACCTCCGCAGGTCCATGTCACCTCCGCACGTCCATTTCAACTCCGCAGGTCCATGTCACTTCCGCAAGTCCATGTCACCTCCGCACGTCCATTTCAACTCCGCAGGTCCATGTCACTTCCGCAAGTCCATGTCAACTCCACACGTCCATGTCAACTCCACAGGTCCGTGTCACTTCTGCACGTCCATGTCACTTCTGCACGTCCATGTCAACTCCGCACGTCCATGTCAACTCCGCACGTCCATGTCAACTCCGCACGTCCATGTCAACTCCGCACTTCCATGTCACCTCCGCAGGTCCATGTCACCTCCGCACGTCCATTTCAACTCCGCAGGTCCATGTCACTTCCGCAAGTCCGTGTCAACTCCGCACGTCCGTGTCAACTCCACAGGTCCGTGTCACTTCTGCACGTCCATGTCACTTCTGCACGTCCATGTCACTTCTGCACGTCCATGTCCGCTCCGCACGTCCATGTCAACTCCGCACGTCCATGTCAACTCCGCACGTCCATGTCACTTCTGCACGTCCATGTCAACTCCGCAAGTCCATGTCAACTCCGCAAGTCCATTTCAACTTCGCAAGTCCATATCAACTCCGCAAGTCCATATCAACTCCGCACGTCCATGTCACTTCTGCACGTCCATGTCAACTCCGCACGTCCATGTCAACTCTGCACGTTCATGTCAACTCCGCACTTCCATGTCACCTCTGCAGGTCCATGTCACCTCCGCAGGTCCATTTCAACTCCGCAGGTCCATGTCACTTCTGCACGTCCATGTCAACTCTGCACGTCCATGTCAGCTCCGCAAGTCCATGTCAACTCCGCACGTCCATGTCAACTCCGCACGTCCATGTCAACTCCACAGGTCCGTGTCACTTCTGCACGTCCATGTCACTTCTGCACGTCCATGTCACTTCTGCACGTCCATGTCACTTCTGCACGTCCATGTCACTTCTGCACGTACATGTCACTTCTGCACGTCCATGTCAACTCCGCACGTCCATGTCAACTCCGCACGTCCATGTCACCTCCGCACGTCCATGTCACCTCCGCACGTCCATGTCAACTCTGCACGTCCATGTCAACTCTGCACGTCCATGTCAACTCTGCACGTCCATGTCAACTCTGCATACCACCTCTGTGACTGTCACGGCTACCAACTGCTACCATTCAGCGGATACGCTCTCTGCAGGACACTTCAAAATACTACAACAAACTGGAAGTGGACACAGATGTCATGTCCTCTTTACTTCCATCTAAGATCATGTCAGAGTAAAGACTTAGAGCTTACTTGAGACTGGAGATCTCCTTCATTCTCCGCATTTATCATGTCCGCCATTTATTCATCTTATAAGAGTCAGTTATAGAGAGTATAAAGCTGTCAATGCAGAAATTCACGCACAAGTAGCTGTTCAGCATGAACATGTGTGAAACTCATTTCTCTCAGTGAAACTGTTTCCAGGGCGGAGTTGGGCGCGTGGCTGTTTGTGTTTGACTTCCGGGTTCCACCATCAGCAAATAGTTATCTATAAATCCAGAAACAAGTCACAAAGAGCCGTAAATTTGACTTTCCTTTCATATATATATATGTATATATTGTAAGACAACAAATGTATTGCAAGTCTCCATCCAGAGGCCCCTACGTAGCGTTAAGAAAGTGAATTCTTGAAGCTTTGGTCTTTTGTTCTGAAAATGCTTGAAGGACTTCCGCTGCGTGCGCGTCAGCTGATCTGAGTGTAAACAGTCTCCGAGGTGCGTGCAGGGGACGGTTCCTGCCGCCGAGACCACTGGGGCTCAAGTCACTTGACCCTTGACGACAAATGCGAGGTTTGTGGCGTGTGAGGGTCGGGAAGCGGCTCGGGGGAGCTTGAAGCATCACAGGCTCTGTGTGGACACGGCTGTGACTGAGCACCGGACTTAACTTCCCCGGACTAGGACGCGGTGAGTGTCTGTTTCTGTTGGTAGTGTATGGTACTGTTACTCTCACCACGACTTCACCATGTCACAAGCTTTGAGATGCTGTCTTAGAGTCGCATTTAAGGGGGAAATGTCAGTTTCTGTGCTTGTATATTTGTTAAGTTGTCTGCGGTGACCACCAACTCAAGGACTCGGGTGAAACATCATCCTGTCTCTTATTCTGAAAACACCTTCTTTGATTTGACATGTTTAGATTTGTAAAGTATTGTGACATCACATACCCAGCCTCCACAACTTTATCTGGGATTTCCAAAGATGTAGGAAACAATTAATAAAAAAAAAAATTCAGTTAGTCTGTCTGACTCCACCCCTTTGAAATATGTTGCTAAGAACAGAGATATTAACTTTCGGTTAAAGGAGGAGCTCCTGCATCTCTGTTATTTGTCAAAAATGTCTAATCGTGGCTTAATTGTCAACTTGTGAATAAAGTTCAGATTACATCTCTGTCAACACATTTAAAAGAATCCTGTCCTGCATAAATAAAGAAGAGAAGAAAGACTCATGTGACCAATAAAAAAAAAATGCAAACACATGAAAACAACCTATTACTACTGCAGCTCAGCACGAAGCCAGTTTAAAGTAGTTTACATACAGTTAAGTAGTATAATCCATCCCACCCACCAACCCCCTTTAAAGTGACACAGGATAAACGTGAGAGATTATGGTATGGCTGATGGGCCCGAAAACCAATCAACAACTGAGCGCTAAGATCCATGAGCCTATCAGTTCCTCAAGAGATCATAAAAGTAATGTTTATGCCTTTCTTATTCATCTCTTTATATAGTCTGTTTAGGACATCAATAAATACACCAAAAACAAAATGCAAATTCCTAAAGTGGGTAGGACGTGTATGAATTAGGTATCCACAGCTAAAGTATTTTCAGATTAATTGGAAATGCTGATGAAAAAGAGGTTCCATAGTTGTAGAATGTCAACATCTGGCAGGTTCGGTAAATAGACAGTAGACGTGATCAGTAGACGTGATCAGTAGACGTGATCGGTGGACGTGATCAGTGGACGTGATCAGTAGACGTGATCGGTAGACATTGTGGAGTTTTGTCGACACACAACAAAGAAGACGGTGTCCTGTGAATTTTCCTGGTAAACTCGTCTCTGTGCAACTCGAGCTGCAGCATCACAGCAGCTGGTTTTACTCTCACTTTGATTTATTGATTCTTCCTTGCAGTCACATGGCATAACATTGTCTTGTGAGCCGTTTTTTTTTCCCTTGTCTTTGCATACCAATCATTTCATTACAAATATAGAGTGTCATGTGCATGTTTTTTTTTTCTGGTTAAAGAAACATGTTTCCTTCCCGTCAGGCTGCCCTTGTGACTGGTCCGTTTTGAAATAATTCTGATTTCTTCCTTCTTCTCATTGACAGATCGCACGCACACACACGCACGCACACACACACACACTGAATGACAAAACAAGCTCTTGTGACTTTTTCTTCACATGTCCTAATGGCTGAAAGATCACAACTTATTCTGCAATGTGAACAAGACAAACTGACAAGTTAGTTTAAAGGTGCATTTTACACATTTATCATAGAGAAATAAGATTTTTTTTTTTTTTTTTTTTTTTTATTGATAGAACATGTAAAATAAATAGAAAAGAACTGTAATTCTTAGATTTCCTTCCAGGATTTTCAATTTACTTCTTTTTGCTTTTGTTTTTTCAGTGTATTTTTTTTCAGTGCAAAAAAGAAAAAATGAGGTTGTTTAATTTTGTGTCACTTTGTCATGTCGACTTTCCTTTTCACAACACTTAAAGTGTGTAGTAGTACAAGGCCATTATTGCATTTTTTAAATTTAATTAAAATGTCTCCACACCTTCTCTTTTGATGATGAGTTCGGTCTGCAGGCAGGCCAGTACCCTCTTCTCCCTCAGTCATGCCTTTTATATGTGCGCCGAAAGTGGTTTGGCGTGATCTTGTTGAAAATTGCATGGACTCGCATGTTCCTCCAAAACCTCTTCTTTTTTGAATTATTGCTTCTTTCACAGATTTGTTCATGACCTTTTCAAAGGCTACAGATGCAGCGCTATAACCATCACAGGCCCTGGATTTTGGGCTTCCAGCTGATAACAGTACTTTCTGCCTTTGATCCAGACAGGTTCCATTTTCTTCCCCCAAAAAAAACCTTTTTCAGAGATGTCGCCTCTGTAAAAGCTTAACATAAGGCTTATTTTATACACAGTGACTTTTTAAGTGGTATTTGCTCTGTATTATAGTGCTGCTGTTTTGTTTTTATTATTATTACGCTCTGAAATTCCTCTAAATTTTGTAATGATATTATGTACTGTAGAGGAGAAATATGCAAATTCCGTCCAGTCTGTCTTTTAGGAACATTGTGCTTTAAACCTTTTATTAATTTGTCATGCCTTGTATACAGGTCAAGACTGTTTTTGTCACATATCATACATTTTTTTTAGGTGCAGTGTGTCTGCAAAGAAATAAGGATAATATGAGCATTTCTTATGTCCCATTTCTTTTCTGCCTTGGTTTGTAATAACTTGTTTATCTTGATAAAATAAAGATGATGGCCCCGCGGGAGTCCATGGAGCAGGTGGACCCAGAGGAGCAGTTCCTGCGATTTGCCCGGAATGGAGACCTGCCCGGTGTCCAGAGACTGCTCACATCCATGATAAAGAACGAGATGCGCATCAATATCAACTGCAAAGGTATGTGAATGGGACCCACTCACTCACTTACAGTGTGCTGATGTAATAATGTGTAATACTATGTTCTGTTTTCTCAGGAAAAAGTAAATCTAACCTGGGATGGACTCCTCTTCACTTGGCCTGTTATTTTGGCCACAAAGATGTAGTGGAGGAATTGTTAAAGGTATTATTATTATTATTATTATTATTATTATTATTATTATTATTATTATTATTATTAATATTTTTTTCTATGGGTAAGTAAAGGCTTTAAATGACTGTACAGTTCATCTGTTATTACGTTCTCCAGGCAGGTGCAGATGTTGACTTGCCCAATACTATCGGAGATACGCCACTGCACAAAGCTGCTTTCACAGGGAGAAAGGTATCTACTGCGCATATATATATATATATATATATATATATATATATATATATATAATTCTTTCAAATTTGATGTTTCTTCCAACTTTTCTGAGGGTAGATTTTTTTTGCATGTATTTATTCATCCAATCAACCAATGAATCAAACCATCAATCACATATTGATCAGGAGGTTGTCATGCTGCTGCTGCACTATGATGCATGTGCTACTGTCATCAATGGGACAGCACAGATTCCCAAAGATGTCACTCAAAATGCAGAGATCAGAAGCATGTTGGAAGGTGAGAGAGACATCCTGTCATCCATGAGTTACCATGTAAACATGATTTCAGTCAGCTCTCATGTTGTTATTGCTCGTTCCTTCAAGTTATTTATATCCTGTATCTTCTTCTATTTGGAAATCCCACTGTGTCATGAATGCCAGCGGCTGAGAGAACAGAGGAGAGGAAACTGGAGGATAAACTTTTGGATGCTGCACGTGAAGGAGACCTCCTAACACTCACGCAGTTGGTTAGTGTCAGACGTTGACTCTGATGGATGATCCTCCCAGAGGAGGAGGAAAAATGTCAATATTAGTTTTTCTCTCTTTTATTCCCAAAGAAAATGCTACATAGTTGTGTTAATCCAATAGAAACCCATATCCAAAGAAAAAATGTGATTTGTTTTTAGAATGAAGGTAATATAATAGACTAATCTTTATTGTTATTGCACTGCTATGCAACAAAGATCTCCTTAAAGAATGAAGCAAGATAAAAAACACACTAACCAATCAATTAATCAACTAATCAATTTAACTTAAATTATCAGCAATAATTTTAAAGCAGTAAACAGCTACATTTAAAAAAAGCATTTTTTAGGGTTATGAGTAAAGCTCTTTATTAGCTCCTGATGTTAAAAAAATGTTCATGACTCTGGAGGTCTGGGCCTTAATGGACTTATAGAGCTTTCCAGAGGGCAGCAATGTGAACAGACTGTTCCCTGGGTGAGAGCAGGTCTGGATTATGATTGTGGGTCCACGCAGGCACTTGGCTCCAGAGTAGCTATCTACCTCAGTCAGTAAGTAAAGCCTTATTTTTGAAATTGCCTGTGCTGACTTTCTAAGTCTCTCCAGGGGCTTATTGTCAGCCACAGTGCATCTTTTCAACCTCACCGAACGTTGTGGCTGTTAAGACTTTCAACTGAATATTATAGAAGGGCAACAGCCGTCCCTGGCAGAGGTTTACTCTCCTCAGTGTCCTTAAGAAGTACAGTTACTGCTGTTCTTTATTTCATGGGCTGTGGTGTCAGTAGTCTGTGAGTGAGGTATGTTCCCGGGAATTTAAAGTCTCCATGACCACCTCCATCCTCGCACCTTTGATGTAAATCAGCACAGGTTCAGCTTTCTTCTCCCTCGAGTTTATCGCCAGTTCCTTTGCTTTGGAGGCTTTGAGCACCAGCTTGTTCACTGAGCACTTTCAGCCAAGCAGTTAGATGTCAAAATTCATCTGTAGGACTCGGTAGTAGTTGCTGTTTTCTTGTTTTGTTCTTTTATCTCAAATTTGTGGCACGTTACACATTTCAACAAAGCTAGTTAAATGTTAAATGTTATAAATTAAATGCTTATCATTCTCACATTGATATCGATTTAATGTGCTCAAGAGTTCAAGGACTTTGTTCTAATATTTCTTTCAAAATGCCTTTACATTTACTCATTTAGCAGGTTTTTTTCTCACCTAAAGGGAATCCACTCTTCCCATTGAACCGAAGCCACCCCACCCCCTAACCTTACGCAGTGTGCTCTGACTCTTTTCATAATGAGGCATGCTGCTGTCATCCGTGCAGAATGCGGTTTTACATTGTCTTACTTAATTAAAGAAGGGCTTCCTTGAATAAGCTGTGTTTTGGATGGTAGCACGTATAATCAAAGTGTGTGCACCATGTGAAGTAACATGTACCCAATGTGATCGCTGAAGCTGGCTTTTGAAATGTGGACTCATAACAAGCCAGATGGTCCTTTTTATCTGAAAAGGATGCAGTCTAGGTTGTCCAAGAAGGATTTTTTTTCATTTTGATTTGACACCTGAGTCCATTTTAAATGAGCTGATCTCCATAGAAGCCAGCAGCCTTTTTGGGTCTTGTTATTAGGGGTTCAAGTAGAGGACCTGCTGGGACTGTGTTGTTTTCGTAAGGGTGGTTGTTACCACACTCCTGCCCTTGTTTCTATGCTAAAAATCCCTTTGCAGCCAAAACTGTACATTGTACAGAGACCAAACTTCCAAATCAAACCCATCCATTTTGCCAACTCCCAGCTTTAACATTGTCTCGCCATTTTCCAAAAAACTGAGTGCAGGCAGAGCAGGCTACTCTGATGTTGTTGGATGGATTTTCACAAAATCTGGGGTACGTCACCTGCTGACCAATACTAATGAAAATTGTGTTAGAAGAATATAGATTTGAACTGGGCATCAACGTGTAGATAAATACATTTGAGCCAATTTTTTTTAAAACCAGTTCTACCTGAAAATACAGTTAAAGAACGTGCAGTGTACCCGGTACTTAATCTGATATACGCACACAGACAGAAAAGTGGTTGTACGGATTTTAAAACCCATTGTTGTCATAACCTTTGCAGCTCTTGGTCGGTCTGTGAGATGTCACTGTCAAGCGTCATTTCTTAAAATAATAAAGAACTTCAGGACACTGCAGCCCAGATATCACAACTATTTCTTCCCTGTTTGTTTGCTGCAGCTTGGCAAGAAGAAGCCTCCAGACATCAACTGCACAGATCCACTGGGTAACACTCCGCTGCACTGCGCCGCCTACCGCGGCCAGAGGCAGTGCGCCTTGAAGCTGCTCAAGAGTAGAGCCAACCCCAATTTCAAGAACAAGAATGGTGTGAGTGGTGATATTCAGAATTTCTCTCTTTTTTTTTCAATATCAACATGAAATGACAAAAGAGCAACAATGAATTCACCCTTTCATACATCTCGTCTGTGAAGCCAAAACCGTAAAATGTTTAAACCACAACAGCAAACCACATTTATTCACACTTTTTTTTTCTTAATGAAGATTAATATCTTTGTTATCATTTATAGTTCTTTCAGTTGCTTAGTGGCATCATTTTTTTTTAACAGGTTTATACTCTAATAATCTTTGCCAAATTAAAACCTTTGATTCCAGTAGAAGGTTTAGATGATTCGGTTACATTGTTTTTACTAATTTAGACCTGCTGTCAGGCGCATTTAAACACTGTTAAATCAAGTTGCGTTTCATTCCCTCTGCATACATTTTCCACTTGTCTTGTGTGCTCGTATCTTACAGGTCAAACAGCGCTCGACCTGGCCAGTGACACAGCGATGCAGCAGTTCCTTGAAGGCAGCATCCATCGAGTGAGTTTCCATCAGATATTCAGCTTCCCAAAGTTATTTTAAAAACTTTGTTTTTTGTTTGCTGATTATGTTTCTCAACTGTGTGCTTTACAGGGTTTGATTCGACATGTCAAGAAGTATGAAGGACTCCTCTATAAGGCAAAGAAAGCTTTTTTTTGGGGGGGGGGTTAACTTAAAGAAAAATTACAAGTAAAAATAAGAAAATTCTTATCTATAGAAAGCTCAAGTATACGTTTTGAAATACACTTAGTGGCTAGTCTTCTTCACAGATTGGAGTATTTAGTTGATAACTTTTAAATGCTTTCTGATTTTTGTTTTATATTCTTTGACTTTGCAAAAACAAAAGCGCCAAAACGCATTCAAAACTGTGACTCGTGTGACTCTGGAAAACCAAATCATGACCCCTCCTCCACCGTGCTTGACAGCTGATATTGCCAAACGCATTGTTCCTGTCAGGTTTTTATTCAGTCTTCATCTAAATCTACTGTCATGAATTTTAACATGGTAACGGAGACCTGTGAAGTCTGAGATGTCATTCTTGAACTTTCTGCCATTTCTCTGAGTGTTATACTGCCAGAGTTTTGCTGTGAATTTGCCATCGCGTCAGCTGCAGGGTTGTCCACTGGGAGACACCCATCACAGATGTTTCACCGCGTTTGATGCCAGATCATCTCCGGGTGGAGGAGCGGTGGTAGGGATGGTGCTCGACTTCAGCACCTTGAGAGCTTTCCTCTGCTTGGATCCAGTAATTCTGACAGGCTTCAAGACTTGCTGTGTTGATTTTCCCATGAAGCCTCTGCAGCCTGCTTCCACAGCCGGCTTCTGTCCATGCCACAGATAGTTTCCTGCACTTCTTGTTCTCCCTCAGGGTGTACTTTATTTTTCACATGACTGTTTCAGAAACTTCTACTACCCTTGGTCCCGGTAATAAAAAAATTAATAGAATATAGTAGTAGTAGAAGTAGTTGAAACGGAAATACTAGTAGTTGTAGAAGATGTAGAATAAAGTAGTTTCTCAACTTCATAGTATTTTCTGGATTAATGTTGAACGTTTATCAGATGGAGACAGAAAGAGTTGCAGGGTTTGTTGTCACTTCTTTTCCAGTGTGTGTATGACAGAAAATGCTTTGTAGCGTGCATCATGCGATTATCTTGAACTTGTACTAATGTAGTTATAATATTCTAAAATTGTCGTACCATCCAGCACTGTCCCTGAAGACCAAGTTGGGAAGAACCATTTCCTGAGTCTGTGATTCACCCTATTTTGACATTTTCCTTTTAGCTTTTAGCTTTTTATCCCTCTCTTTAGCTGATTGTGTTAAGAGCAAGCAGGTGTGCATGACACCTGTAAAGAGTCCTGCTTGAAAATGGGATGAATATCTGAAATGGCATGCACCAAAAATAGTGCACCACCCTCTAGAGTAGTGCATGAGAGGAAGTGCAGGGTCAGTCGTGACTAGTAGCAAACGTGCACACGCATACGGTACAAGCAGCAATGTGATCTAAAAAACATTAATTATAGCAGCTTTAAGGACACAAATCCAGCGGGAAATTTGGCTTTCAAAGAAAATGAATAGAAAAAAAACTCAGTGCACTGTGTGGCATGCTGGTCAACACAGCCCTTTGATTTCCACACAACTACATTAAAATATGCGTTTTTCCACAGCTGAAAATAATCCCATTTGTAGATACCCCCTGGATGTTTATCTTTGCTTTATTTTCCAACAGGCAGAATTATTATGGGAACTTTTATGTGACTCCAGCATCTTTTTATTGCCCTCTAAGCTTATTAGTTAGGAAACAGACCCCGGATGTCACTCACCCCTCATGCAGGACGCAGCTTTTGTCCCTGCGTCTGTACTTTAAAGCCACAGTTTTTCATACCATCTGCTCCTTTTTAGAAGGAGCCACCAAGTTCTTAAGGTTTATATTTCTAAAAGGAGCCAGATGTTTCCGAAATACTGTATTTCCAGGTTTCCCAGATCTATCTTTTTAATTTCTTCTTAGAGATCAGAAACAACAACAAGACTAAAAACCAATAAAATGCAACGGCTGATTTTCCTTTTCTGTGTCACCACACAGAGCTCCAGATTTTTTGGATGGCGCTCCTACTGGGTCGTCCTTCAGGATGGGGTTTTATCGTGGTTCTCCAAACAGTAGGTGCACCTTTCACCTCTCACCTTGGCTGTGTGCCCTGAGTTGGGCTTGTGAAGAGATGGCAGCGTCAGATAGAAAAGTCCTGGAGGTGACACTAGATCAGCTAAAAATAGACGGACTCTCTATCTTCTCAAATGATCATTTTCTGTTCTCTGAGAATCCAAAGCAAATACCTAACTTCTCTCTCTGTCGTACGAAGGTCAGATGCAGATGCCAGTGTCAGGCGGCAAGGCTGCAAGTCCCTCACAAATGCTCAGTGTTTGGTAAGCCAGCACTGAAGAGCTGCACTTCCTTTCTTCGCTGTGGGTTGAATAGCCTCTGCTTGAGTAACTTTGGCTTAAAAAAATGTCTCTGCTCTTCCTGTTTTACAGATACAAGCCAAAGATAATTGCTTTTTTACCCTCAAGTGCTTCGATGACAGTGTACATCACTTCAAAGTACCCCCTAAACCTAACCCAGAGGCAACCAGGAAAGTAAGTTTAATGTCTGTTCTGGCTGAAATCACAATGAGGAAAACATCGTCAATACCAGAAAGGAAAACTGCTCAATACCAAACGTACATTTTAAAAGATCTCTTCAGCTTTTTCTCAACATAATTTGACAAAAAATAAACATCCGGAGTGGCTCGGAAGTTTGGCAATAATAAAATCACCTTTTCACAGATGCCCTCTGATGTCTAACATGGTCTCCCATGTGAAGTCCTTACCAATAGACATGAGTCATTAAATGAAGGCCACAGACCCGGTTGCTCGCAGCAAACAAGCGTCTTCCACGGCAGTCGTTCATACTCTAACATGCAGTGTACGTAAGAGTTGGATGTAGCCTTCAGCTCAGAGAAATAAAGTCAAAGTGCTCCAAAACTGAACTCTTGTCACTGCTCTCGTCGTCGATTTGTCTCTCCTCTTTAAGGCAGATTGAATAGACGTCTGTGAGAAGCAGTGCTGTGGTGGGACTTTAACTGAATATTTCAGAGTTAGGTCCATTATTTTTAAATTTTCTCCTTTTGTCTGTGTGGACGAGGCTTAAAAAACAGTTATGTGGAAGAGGCCGTTTTGCTGCCAATGCGTATTTGGTTCTCCCTTAAAACCGCCTGGACTTTTTTTTTGTTCCCTAGCGAAGTTTACTCTTCTTACTACCTAATAAAAGACCCAGGACTGTTGTGACTCGGTCCCTGCATGTAAATGAATGTCTTCAAACATGAATGAAGTGATAGTAAAGAAGAGTAGGACACTGATAACGTCTGATTACTGACTGATGGCTTCACACAGAAAATCATTTTATCAACTTATTACAGTTACGGGTGCTTCCAAACGTCCGTGTAGTGTTGCTATCTGCGGAGATATCTGGTATCTGGAGGATTTTCTCAGCAGATTTAGTACTTACGGAGTAGTGCTCTGGATTTGTGCAGCTGGTGAACCACTCTAACACACTCTCGATGGCTCGGAGGTTGAAATCTGCTAGAAGCTTCAAGCAGGTTGCTTGTTTTATTACGGACTGGAGAAAGGGGTGTTCCTCACCTCTGAAGAGGATGAAACCGGCATTGAAAAAGAATGCAGTGTCACAATTGCTTGTGATGACGTTCTTCTAGTTTCCTATTCATTTCTTGTTTGTGTTTTTTTTTTTTACTTTTAGACATGGCTTGATGCGTTGGAAGAGCACACGGCTTACAGCACACACTACTGCTCCCAAGAGCAGGGCAGCGAGGAGGAGGAGGAGGAAGTGATGTCACTTGGGGAGCTTACGAACTCGCTACAGGTGGCTGTCAGAGAAAACCAAACAAACAGATAAACAAAAAAACAGACTTGATTAGCATGCTGACACAATGGTGTGTTTTAATTTCTCTGGTTTAGAAACCCAGCGCCGCTTTCTGGCGCCGAGCGCTGCTTTTGTTCATCAGCATTCCTCTCACGTCTCTTTCAATTACCAGGCAGCCGAGGTCAGCCAGAAGAGGCTTGAAAAGGAGGTGGCGGCTTTCCTGTCCACACTGAAAAATGATGGGCTGTCAGAACGTAAACCCTGTTATTTAAGTTTTTCTTCTTTTTCTACATTGTTATATGCTCCTGGTAATAAAGAGTTTTCTCATGAGCAGTAAGAATAAAAACCTTAAGACTGACTCTACAAGTCTCTGGACCTCACTTTAGTATATGAACGGTATCTGTTTGAGATATATTCCTTCTTTTGGTGGTTTGATAATGATGGTACAGTGCTGTTTAACATGCATGGCCAAGTCTCCCAAAGGTGTTAGATTGGGTTCAAAACTGATGACTGCAAAGGCCAGAGCATATAATTCCCATTTTCATATTAATTAAAGTATCCAGTAGAAGCAGGATCATGCTGGTGGAGATAACTACCATCCCAAAAGAAGTGTTTCATCTCGGGATAAAAGTGGATGTTCTTCGCATATCTGAAAACGTCTACATTTCTTGTGTTTCTCAGATTTTTCTGATAATTGTTCGACCATTTGCATGTAAAAGTAACAATTAATCACCAAGAATCATGCGAGAGTGTAAATGAAACCCTTTAAGAAGCATCATTAAACCGAGCTTCATGCACACTGCTGAAAAATGTCTGAAATACCCCTAATTAAGAATGCCATCTGTTTTTGTTGGGTGGTGTTTGTCGCTTTTTTAAGACCATGAACAAAACTTGAACTTGAACAAAACATTTCATTGTTCTCCTCGAGTGTGTTTCTTTTTCATTTCACTCATGAGTTTGTGTTTGATCACCTCAGGATTTCCTCCAGCCGTACTGCAGAGAATCCAAGACATTGGCGAGTTGTCCAAAGAGACGTGCTCTCACCTCAGCGTCTGTCTCAGCCTCTTCTCCAGACAAGACGGGGTAAGTGTCATGGCCAGATCAGGGGGTCGTGGCTGGTTTTAGTCTCTAGTAAGTTTTTACGTAAGTTAACTTAATTAAAAAAAAAAACAATTACATGTAGGCGCTTCAATTTAATGTTTGTTTTGAAGTTTATCCTCAAGGTCTCTGTGAAGACCACATGGGCTCAGGAAGATGATATGTTTCTTTGTGATTTGTGCGGACCGACTGCTCAGAAAATGCCAAGTTTGAATAGTGTAATCAAGAGCATCTTTCACGTGTGTTGGCCTCTCTTACGTCGAGATGTTTTTCTAGATGTAAGACCAAGACATTCTGCATGAGAACAGGCTGACACAGATCACACTTTCTATGGGTACGATGATTATGAGTTGTTAGATTTTGTTCTGTGTGATTCAGTAGCTCTGATTATAATGGAAGGACTCGTTGCATGGATCACACCCCCACCCCCACCCCCTGCACCACCCACCCACACACACCACCCTCTCATGGAGAAGAAAGACTGTGACAGTGCCTATATTTCACAGATGTTGAGCTCGGCTATTACTTTTACAACAACATATTATATTTTATAGCATTTCATATATCACCACGGTGAAGACATTGATCCATGTAGGCAAAATAGTGTTTTGGTGTTAAGTGGTGGAACCTTCCTGGTGTTATGTTATTTGTTGATGTTCGTGAGGTTAGGAATGACTCCAACTGAGAGAAATAACCATTCTCACGGGTGTGTGTTTTAGACTAGAACAACTTTACATAAATGAGAATAATTCACCTAACATCATGGCAGGGACACCCAAGTCAAGTGACTGTGGAAGAGGCAAGAAAAATGAGAGCTGCGAAGCCGGAGACTGAACAAGAGTAAATCTCATGCAGCCACATAGAAGTGGCTTGGCCTCCACGCCCCTAGAGGGACCCGCTGAGCTAAAACGTGATACATTTACCTTGTGTTGATTAAGGTTCATATATGCAGTTGAGTATATTTATAAGAAAGAAGGCCGGCCAAAACCAGCATCAGCAGGTCAGATCTTTAACAAAACTGGAAAATTTAAAATAAGCAACAAAAGTAACAGCCAGTGTTTCTCAGGTATGTAGATGTATAGTTTTAAACAAAGTTAAACTGATATTGACACTAGACAGGAAACGGATGGATTAAACGACACAAAATGTCACAGAAATTAACGTTATTTATATATTCATTTATAAGTCTGAATCCCCAACTATTTGCACCCCAATTCCCTGCTAGCGTGTCTAACATATTGCAAATTTATTTTGAGCCTAGAAAAAACTCCTAGAAAAAACTTGGGCCCGACAGTTTATGTGGCTTTCTGCAGCTTACCCTTTTCAGAAACAATTTACTTCAGGAAACAAGAAACAACCACTGATGCTACATATCCCTTCTGTTCACGGCCTTTTGCTCAGGTACAGAACGTACCGAACCAATCACCGTGGGGTGGGGGTGTGTTTTGTGTGATGACTCATAGTGTCTGAAGAACACTATTCAAAACACAATAATTGCTATAATCACCTTGAATGACCCAGATTTTACTCCAAAACTGACAATAATCATTCACCAATGTCCCTGCCCCACTGCACAACATTTTGGATGTCTTTTGCCGATACTAGTCTGGCTGTTACATGCCTCATTTCTTTGACTGGTTATGTGCCCATGCAGTGTCTAGGAGCATTTTGTTCTCCGCGTCGTGGTACTCACTCCTGGCAATCAAAGTCGAATCCAGAGGAACCAGATTAATTCTTTGTATTGAAGGGGACAAGAATTAGGCCAGGATGCATACTGAGGTTACGAGCTCCTGTCCCCCAGACACAGCATACATTCATATTCACCGCCACTAGTGTTTCAGCTGCATTTACAGTACAACTACATCATAACTGTGTTTGTGTGCTTGTGATGTAGTTTTGGTGCTTCTGTCTGGGGGGAAAACATGAAAGGAAAAAAATTAGTGATGTGAACCCAGATATGAAGAGATTCAGTAGCTACAGTTTTCTTTCAAAAAAAAATTACAGTGTACTAGAATGAGATAAAATCTATGTGCTGAATCTGAATTTAACCAATACCACATATCCTTTACATCTAATATCAAAGAGCGCATATCTGATTTCCGTCCTAATCAGAATTTCTTCAGTGTAAAGTTGACTCTAACGCTTTTTATTCAGCTTTGACGATCTGGTTTCTTTTTTACGTTTTACCCTGCATTAGTGAGTGTCACAGTTGGAAATAATTTCTGCACGTTCTGAACAAGATTCAAATCTGAACATCACATCAGAATGAGAATTAGTCACTGATGACGTCCGTCTGATTGGTGGAACGGTGGTTGTGCTGCTGCTTTTGATGCTCCGCTGTGATTAATGCGCTCTTGAGCTGATGGATATGGAAATGCAGGAATAATCACCTTTACATGATAATGCACAGATACAGTCCTTTTATGCATGATGTTATGATTATGTGTAGAGTAGTATACTAAACACAATCAAAGAAATGCGGGGGGTAAAAAATGCCATATCTAAATTATTAAAAGCGCTATATGTTTGGTGAGAAGTTAGATCTCCTTGGTTTTTGATGGGTGTATGTGTGAACAGTCTTCATCCCTCCTAACGCAGCTTCTTATCTCAGTGAAACAAGGCAGTTGCATGCCTCTGGGATCCTCTGCTATGAAGCAGAAGTTATCCAGAAACGTTTTCACTCCTCAGCGTCGGTCCAGTCTTTTCAGCGGTTACATCAGAGTCGGAGCAGGGCCTCGATCGCTCAGCTGTGCAGCCTTTTCGACAGCGATCTGCAGCGAGCGGAGGAGCTCACAATAGAAAAGGCTCGCAGAATCTCAGAGCTCGCCATGAATACGTCCGGTCTCAGTAGGGAAATTGAACAATTGCATTGTATGGCGAAGTTGCCACATGATAGTTTACACTCTGAACAAAGCAAGCAGTGGAGAAATGATGCTACTGAATCACTTCCAGCTCTGCAATATAGCACAATCTGTTTAGCAGTCAGCAGCTGGAATTTATGCTCATCTTAGTCGAGGGGCATCAGGTGATCTGCAGTCTGTCATTAAGCAGCACTCTCTCCCCAGCTCATCTCGTTTAATCTCTTCATGTGGATGGTAACTTTCTGTCATGCTTCTCTGGCTGCCTTGTCGGTGATTATCAACTGAAATAACGCAGTTATTTTGTCAATGGCAAACGAAACATGTACACTTTATTTTTGTAAAGGCTCCATTCGACATTAAGCGGTTATCAAGAGAAATATTTTGTGTAAGCGAGAGGTTCCTGCTCTAGTTTATTCAGGGTCCATTGCCCGTCACTCGATCCCCTCCGCTCTGCAGAATCATGTTCTCCAGCAGGCCATTTGAGACTGCAACGTCAAGGCAGCTGCCCTCCATTGCAGGAAAACATGGCAGGTCGTTCTCAGCTGCATCTCAATGTCTCTCTCCATGGGTCTGATAATGAGAGGACAGAGCAGAGGGGAGGGTCACTCAGTTAAGATACTGTCTATTTTCTGACCCTCTGACGTCACAGCCTGCCCAACAGTCACGCTTTTCTGTCTCACATTTGAAATGTGACTTGGAATAAATGTTTGCCATTTAGTGGTTTTTGAATGCACAGGATAGAAACATGTCAGTTAGTCTGCCTGTGAGTGATTAGTCTGTTCCCCTTTGTTTGCGTGTCTTTGTGTGTGCACGCGCGTGTGTGTGTTGTTTATTGTCTGTGTGTGGCGAGCTCAGGTGCGCGGTCTGAAATTGGAGCAGGAGGTAGAGAAGAATAAGATCCTCTCTGAGGCACTGCAGACTCTCGCCACGGAGCACCACGAACTTGAGCAGTCCATCGTCAAGAGATCTTCACCGCGGAGTACCCTCAGCGAGGATGAGTTCCACGATGCTGTGTCTGGTGAGTTGACGAGTTATCAAACTCACTCAGGACGTGAGCGTGAACTTGGGACAAGCTCACGGGTTCACGCTCGCCGCCCTCTCGATCACCCGCAGGACGCCGGAAAGGTTTTTCCTGCCAGTGAATTCCTCTGGTGTGTTTGCTGCTCCTCACTGGCCTCAAAAGTTCACTGGGTGTGTTTCAACTTTTGTAGCCAGTTTTAAGGATGAAGCATCTGTGTATAAATGCGTCATGGCTAAAAAAAAATGAAACAGTAACGTAGCTCAACAGTGTAATTGTTGTTGAACATATACTTTTAAAAGTAATTAATTAAGCGGAGGAGATTTTCATGAGTTAATATTAGTTGTTCATTGACTAGGCCTCTCACAGTTGTGTATGTGTGTGTGTGTATTTATTTATTGATTGATTGATTGATTGCTGTACAAGTGTAGAACTTTTTTTAACTTCGTTGGCACCATGTGTTTATCTCTGCCAGAATCAGGCTCAGAGCTCTCCCTGAGCGGCTTTGAGACGGTGGCCAGCCAATCCTTTGAGGAGGACGAAGTCTCCATCTTGCTGAGCAGCACCACCGCCAGCATGTTGCAGGAGGATCACCATGGAGACGGAGATGAGACTCAACCCAACGGGATTACAAAGCATAGGTCAGCAGTGCATTCAGCCCCCACCGTCTCCTAAAATTGGCCACTCGACCCCATGCCCGTTATCTCGGGTTTAAAGATGAACAAACCGGGCAACCGGCCCGTCTCGTCATATCAGTCGGTTATTGTCGCAGAGATCGCGCTGCCTGCTGTACGACGGGTGTTGTGTTGTCTTGGTGATTTTGTTTTCCTGTCCTCCCTCAGGTCTTTCCACTTCGTAGTGTGAATAATTTAGAGTGGGGGCCAGCCCGGTAAAGGCACGGGTAGGGCTTGAATTGGCAGTGCTGGGCTCTGTGTCGACGCTGTTAAATATTGATAAGGTCACAGTATAATGCATCAAGTGGTGTGCAGGCTAATCTCATGGTTTATTTGTTTTGTATTTATACATGGCTTATACACTACTGTGTACTCACCTACGTTTAAGTAGAGGATCCGAACTCTAACCTGCACACATGTAGGACATATAAGTAACACAGTCCTCAACGCTTCCAGGTATCTGACATGTAATAAGTGCAACTCATGGTCACTTATGCTGCGCATGGTGTTACTTTAGTTGCTTCAGTCTTATCTTCATGGCTTATTTTTGTTAACTTTAGTCACTTCAAGTGACACCTGCATCTTGTATTTTTGATCTAATAATTCTAATATAATATCTGTTTTTTACAGCATTAACACAAAGTAAATGCGTTAGGCGCACCTTGAAACGCGTGCACAATTATGTGTTCTTTCAGGACAAGCTTGCCTGCGCCAATGTTTTCAAGGAATGACTTCAGCATCTGGAGCATCTTGAGGAACTGCATTGGAATGGTGAGAATGCTGCTCGGTTGCTTTTCTTAACCCTGTCATAGGGGATAAGCATTAAGGCCTGTGCTTTGCTCCAGTTTTACTGTTTTTGAATGAATGTTGACTTTTCAAAAGAATTCCAGGATGAGGAATAGCACTAGTTTGATGATCCTCTAACTTTTCTGTGTGACTCGCAGTAAGATTGACTTTCTTGGCTTTTATTGTAATATCTCAGTTACACTGAGGTCAATGTTCTCCTTCAAGAGAACCTCTTCAAGGGTTCCCCTCTGTGGGAACATCTGTCCAGGATTAGGTGCTATTGCATCTTTTCCGGTGTTTTTATAGACAAATACTGGAAAATGACTCATCAGCGTCAATCTACCTTGTGATGAGACCCAATTATCAAATTGTAGTATTCTTAAAAGAGATAAAGTGACTGTTATCAATATTCAAAAAAGTGTCTTTTGACAAACTAAAACAGCACAGGAATATGACAAAGACCTGCTGATGCATTTATTCGATGACCCAAATCTCTGCTCGGCTCAGCTTGAAAGCGAGTTTCAGCTTGTTTGTTCCACAACTCCTGCTCCTCCCGTCGAGTTGTCTTTATCTCCAGCTTGACAGAAATATGAGATAAGAAGCACTTTTTCACTCCACGTTATGTGGTGAAGCCACACCATGTTAAGATTACGTGTCAGCACCACGGTATGCAGCAAGACTGACCTCGAAACTCGAGCACTGTTCTATAACATATTCCAGTGCATAATTTTATCTTCCTAAAGGTATTCAAACAGAAAATATAAAACTAAAACAACCTCTTTCCCTCACGCATGTGCCCTTCTGTTGGTCTTTATCATCTGAGTTGACAAAAGGAGTCAAGCTGACGTGGTACCAGCACCTGTTATGTTAAAGCTGGAGAACGTGGTGGAGATGGCAGAGTGCTGGATGTGAAAATTAGATTGTATGTCAACTTTTAAAAAAATTACGGAAAAACAATGGTATTTTTAAGTATTTCTAAAATACAAATATATGGTATTTTAATGTAGTTGTAATATTTTTGACATGCTTTTTTCTCATCCCTGCCCTGCAGTATGTCAAGGCTGCTGAACGTCATCATGTCAGTGTTGTTATGTGACTCATGTGTTGTCAGTGTGAAATTAACGCCGAGCTCAGAATATTGTTGTTCTAGAAATGCAGCCACATTGGGCCAGAAGAGCAGCTGTAAACTTTTGTTTAATAATGCTTTCTGTGGGGGGAAAAAGGACAAAAATGATGTAATGTTTAAACAGTGTATGTAGTGTTGCTGTGTGGGTTTTTTTCTATTCATCCAGATTTCGAGTTAAATGCACCATAATCTTGGCTTGGAATGTTTCAAAGAAAAATACAACTATTATTCCTGCTAATCTTGTTTTGAAGATTAGATTTTGAGAAGCTTTTCTTGTGGTTCCAGAGAGGGAATAAGGTAAATAAGGCTTTTGTGCAGAGCAACATGCATATCTGTGCATGTTTGACTATAAAAAAAAAAGAAGGAAAATAAATAGCCTTAAGCTTTTTCATCACACAGCATTGATATTTCCCTTTCAGGGGGTGGTTGTGTGAAACGATTCTGCTCTGCTCTTGAATTGAAGTCTTGTCCCTCATTTTCCCTCCTCGTGTCTCCTCCAGGAGCTCTCCAAGATTACCATGCCAGTGATTTTCAACGAGCCGCTCAGCTTCTTGCAGCGTCTCACAGAGTACATGGAGCACACGTACCTCATCCACCAGGCCAACGCGTCCTCGGATTCTGTCGAGAGGATGAAGGTAGACGGCACCGCAACGTCCACGAGAGAACATGTACAAGTCACCTAAGGCGCAACTTGCATGCTCTGTTCTCACAAATCACTTTGTGGAAATGCGGGATTTTTTCAAGGTCACTAACAACTATGGTGACCTTTTATGACACATAAAAGCGTACAACACACAGTCTGCAAAACAAGATTGTTGGTCTAAAACTAAAAGCATCAAAGTGATAAATGCGAAATGTAAATATTGGCACTTAACTGAACTGACTATGTTTGCAGATAATAAGCACTTTGCAGATAATAATCTATATTAGGAGGATAACCAGCAAACTCATTAATTAGCCTGTTAAAAGCCTGTAGTAAGTTAATCATTTGCTCGGCACACCAACTGTAGCTCGTTGCCAGCTTTAACTTCACAATAGCCAAGCGCTCCCTTTGCTGTTCCCATAAATGTGAAATCTTTATCAAAGTATTGCATCTTGTGACTCTACCTCTTCACAAGCACGTCTTGCTCATCCGATTACCTTCCTCCTCCGAGCCACGTCTGTCTGTGTATTTATTTGTTTCCAAAATTTTCCAAAACAGATAATTTGTCTTTTTCATGGAGTGGCTGATTCAGGGAGCTTATCTCTTAAGGTCCACAGAAACAGACTGCTTGCAGGGGGGGTGATTGGGGGTGAAAGTTGCTTTGCCCAACACCACATAGTCAACATCATAACAACTCATACTGCATTAACAGTTTGGTGGATGATTTTTGTGGTTTAGAAACCATGTCAGAACCGTGGCATAAACTGGGCCATGCCTTGTACACTCTCAGTATTCAAAGGTACTTTGCCTAACATGTCTATTATTTTACCATCCTTTACTTCCTTCAGTGTTTCTGGCACTGTAAAATGTTGTTTTTTTGTACTGTATATGATACAACTAACAACCCAGCAGAGGATCTTTAGGTCCTGATTGGTGTCCAATAATCAAGTTGTCAATCATCGCCTCTAGTTTTGGTTAAAACATATTTTTAATTGTTTATTTCTTACTTCTTTTTTTCTCTGTCTACATCACAACGTTCTCAACATGTCTTTGCCATTTCAGTTCCACTTAGAACCGTTCATTAGAAAATATAGTTCAGACCATTTCCTTACAATCAGTTGTTAATTGAATAGAAAAAGTTTAAAAGTTAACATCAAATTATGATCATGATCAAAAAGCCTGCTGATACCAATAAAACTAGAAATCATTGTATTTAAGTATCAGTCAGGGTTTCCTCCCAATGAAATCAAAATGCTGCAGCAACACTTATTACTGGTACAAAAAGATGATCGATTCAGTTTTATGAAGAAGGGAAGGAGAAACAGAGGAGGTGAGGGGCACCAGTCAGTGGATCATGTTGGGGTCCCCCTGCAGCAGGTCTACAGCAGCAGATCCAGGATGAAGCTGTGTTGCAGACCAGCTGCTCTAGTCTGGTCCTGCAGCTGTGACTACTAACATTTACACATCTCTGAGGTCACATCTCAGGAAATGTAAGATAGGAATTTGATGTATTTGCAGCAGTTGAGCCAACTTCCAGTAAAGAAAGATAAATGGTGTTGATGACGTTACTGCTTACATCAGTTGATCTGTTAAATGGTCAGTGACTAGCTACTCTTCCTTCTGCTTATTGCAAAATGGACGTTTGGTGGACAGTTTTGGGTATTTATTATTATTATTTCTGCTGCTGGCAGTGTGTGGCTGCATTCGCAGTGTCCGCCGTGGCCTCCCAGTGGGAACGGACAGGTAAACCCTTCAACCCCCTGCTTGGCGAAACTTATGAGCTGGTCCGGTGAGTTGGTTCACATATTGTTTACCACGAACTTAAAAAAAAAATACAGACACTCCTTTTTGTTGAGTTTTGACGTGCCAAAGCTTTTATGTAGCATCTAAGGATGCTTTTACTACCGCTGCTCCAAAAATCCAATTTAACGTGTATTTTGTTGCATTCATGAGTCTGCCAAACACACACATCCTATCACTGCCACTCCTATTTTGTTTTTTTTTACTCCCAGAGAGGATCTGGGGTTCCGGCTCATCTCGGAGCAGGTGAGCCACCACCCTCCGGTCAGTGCCTTCCATGCTGAAGGGCTGAAGCAGGACTTTGTTTTTCATGGATCCATCTACCCAAAACTTAAGTTCTGGGGCAAGAGTGTTGAAGCTGAGCCGAAAGGCACCATCACGCTGGAGCTGCCCAAGTAAGAGCCTTGAGATGGGGGGAAAAATAAATAGATCACAAGCTTAATCAAAGTTTACCTTTCTGATGGTGGCTTGTAAATGTTTAGTCATATGTGTACACTGCTCTTCCTCAATGTATATTTATTCTTCCAGGTACAATGAAGCCTACACATGGACCAATCCTACTTGTTGTGTACACAACATAATTGTGGGCCAGCTGTGGATTGAGCAGTACGGAAATGTGGAGGTGATCAACCACAGGTAGTTGGCAGATAAATGTTGCACATATAGAAGACCTGCCTCAATAAAGTAAAACAGAGTCATTTTTTTGTTTGTTTTTACACTCGTGTCCAATGTCATGATTAAATGGAAAATGGATTATTGTCCTTAAGGACTGAATTAATTAGTTTCATTAAGCCAAATGGCATTAAAATCAAATAACGCAGAACAAAGTGAGAACGTGTTCTGCATAGTTACTTGCTGAGAACGGCACAGTCTATACCCGACACAAAGCGCTGCCGCCGGCTTTAACGGGAAGTTCCACAAGAGAGTTTTCTTTTGTCCACCATCAAAGGCAAATTTATACAAATAAAAACACTTTAGTTTGGGGTTTTTTTTCCTGTGCGTGGCTCACTGAAAGACGTTTCTCATCAAAACGGCTTCCTTTGAGGCCATCGGAGGGACTTGATTAAAGAAAATTCCCTCTCGTGTCTTTCTCTTTTCATCATGATGCCGTAAATACATCGCTTACGAGAAATAATGTGGATTGTCTTTCTTTGGTCAGCTTTTGTGCAATTATTTTACAAATGTTGAATAAAAACGCTGGTATTTGTCCCGGTGATACTGTTGGTTAAAGTGTAAAGGAAGTTTACGTGGCTGCTTGTTTGACTTGGCCGGCAGAAATCGGAAGCATGATGTGTTTTTCTCTCTTTTTACCCAGAACTGGTGAAAAGTGCTGTCTTAATTTCAAACCGTGTGGACTTTTTGGCAAAGAACTGCATAAAGTTGAAGGTTACATTCTTGATAAAAGGTACAGTATGATGTAAATGTTGTCTTTGCTTGGCTGTCATCCTGTTCCCTTATTTCACAGTGAAATAAACGGGCTGTACTGAAATAATTTCTTCTATTTTAGCTGTCAAATTTGAACCTAAAATTCACACCCCACGCTGTACTATTCATCACACTGAACACATTTTGAATATTACAACAGACTCTAGAATGCCAGAGACTAGTACCAGGAATACCAGGAGAGAGGGGAAAAAATCTTTATTATTAGATGGAAAAACAGTCGTCGTCAATCCGACTTCATTTCCAGAGGGTTTCCAGATCATATTTCCTCATTCACTGATATAATACAGCAAATGTGATTCAAGCAATTTAAAGCAATTTGAGATTCATTTGTAAATCAGAAGCTGCAGTCTGGCAGTCACAAAGAGGGCGATCTGGATGCACCCCACAATTTCAGCCATGCATCTTTCACTCGTGCTCTGGCTCTAACCACCCGGTAGTTTTCATATAACTCCGATGACAGATTAATAAACTGACATCACTGAACACAAGCCGTTCGCTGATTCTACCTGGCAGACAAACAGTTTATAGATTCAATGCAAATCAATTTTATTTATATAGCGTCTATTACAACACAAGTTGTCTCCAGGATCTTTCCAGAGACCAGAACATGACCCACGAGCTATTATTATATAAACAGCAGGTAAAAACTCCCCTAATGGGAGAAAAACTTTAAACCAAACAATGACAAGGAAAACTCCTCTTTAAGAGGGAAGAAACATTGAGCAGGACCTGGATCATAGGGGGGGACCCTCCTGCTGAAGACCAGCCGGGTAGAACAGGAAAAGGGAGATTAGAAATAGAAAATGAACAGAGAGAAGAGAGACAGAGACACACCGTCAAAGGTACGAAAGACACTGCAGTGATAAACAGGCTTTGAGGGCAAATGGCCTGATAAAAAATAAAATGGAAAAACACAGGAGAAAAAAAGAAAAGAAAAAAAAAAAAAATATATATATATATATATATATATATATATATATATATATATATATATATATATATATATATATATATATATATATATATATATATATATATATATATATATATATAACTGATATACGCAGAGCCAGTGACTCACCACTAGGAGAAGTCCATATTCGACCGCCAAATATGCAAACAGCCCAGAAGATGGACAGACCGAGACATAAAATGCCTCTGAAAGAAGTTCTGCAGAAACAAAAGCTGTCCTTGGGGATTCATGTGACTGGGAATTCTCCATTACACACACACACCCAGAGATGCCACACATGTGGAAGCACTTGCATCAAATTTTGACACTTTCTTACCCAGAGGCTTTGCAGCTGTTGAAGACTCAAAACAGCCTGAAATCAGCTCTCGCGCTTGTGCCTGAGGACATGTTCATGTGTGTGTGCGTGTGTGTGTTTTACAGCAAAAAGAAGTTGTGTGCTCTCTATGGGAAGTGGACCGAATGCCTATACGTTGTGAACTTGGCTGCCTTTGACACTCACAAGAAAAATGACAAAAAGGGAGCTGAAGAGAAGAAAGCCAGCAAAGCGGTATGAATTATGACAATCCTACAAACTTACCAAGTCATTGCGTAAAGGAAAAAAAAATTCAAATCTTGGATAAGATAACTGAGAGCTCAGCTGCTTTGCGGTGCTTGTTCAGGATTCCAGTGTGGACCAGGACAGCGTTCCCTCCCCAGCTGCAGACACTGTGGAGATGATTCCAGGCAGCCAGCTGCTGTGGAGAATCGCACCCAGGCCAGGCAACTCTGTCCAGGTCACACTGGTTCACTCATGATCAGCGCTCTGTTAAACTCAAAGGAATGATGACATTTTAACATTCAGAAGTATTCTGCACCAACAGATGTACAGTTTCACTTCGTTTGCGATGCAGCTGAACGAGCTGCACAAGGACATGGAGGGGCTCATCCCGCAGACTGACTGCAGGCTCAGACCGGACATACGAGCCATGGAGAACGGCGACATTGGTAACGATTGCTGTCAGGGGTTATCCTGTGGTCAGTGGCCTCGCTGCATCCTAAAACCTAACATGTTATGAATCCAACAGACCTTGCAAGCGAGGAGAAAAAGAGACTGGAGGAGAAACAGAGAGCTGCTCGTAAGAACCGCTCCAAATCCGACGAGGAGTGGAAGACGAGGTGAGTTGTTGTCCTCTCACTCAGTAAGCTCAAAGCAATTTCATCAAAGACCAAATTGTTCTTTTTTTTTTTCATGTAGGCCTTATTGCGTTTAACTCCAGTTACTTCCTTAAATGCAGCAATTCTACACCATTTGTTTTTTGTTTCACACTTTGTTGCTTTGAAATGTTCTAAGCTTAACTCCATTTCTTTTGTTCTTCCGCTCCATCCTCACTTTGATGCTAAGGACTCCTCCTCTGGGCCCGAGGTTAGAGATGCTCACTGTTTGATTGATGCGTGTGATATGATTGATGTGGTCATGTGCCCCACAGTCTTTTCATACCCTTGTTTCTATCTAAATGTAAATCTCATCTGTAACTCTGTCCCTGCTTTCTATAAAGTTACAACTCCATATCATAAAAGAAAAAAAAAAATTGGCATGGAAGCGATTCCTTTTTCCAAACTGTATGAATCCAAGATATTTGATGCTTTTTCTCATCAACTTCATTTCATTTGTCAACATGCAACCACTTTGGCACTTCATATATTTTTGATAGAACAGTAAAGTTTTTACTACTTTGCAATTCTGCTTTTCCTACTCACAAGATTTAAAGTGCACGATACCAAGCTGTAAAGTCTTTCAGATGTTCTTTGTCCCGTTAAGGTGTGCAGCAGTACAGGATTATGGTTTTGAAATTCTCCAGACTTTCTGTGTCGGGAAAAAGACAACCCAGTTCAGTACCCTTTCCCCTCGTCTTCCTCAGCCATGCCTCTGTAATCTGTACAGAATGTGGATTTTATTTGTGGTGTTGTTAAAAAATGTATGGGATGTCAGAAAGAGAGAATGCCGTAAGCTTCCCCGAAATCCCAATGTACATTCCTTTAATATTGTTGGCGTTGCAGCAGTGAATACATGGCGTATGCGTCGCCTTTTACGCGCCGAAATTCCTCCAGATTCCTCAAAGCCTTGATAAGTGTGTATTTTAACTCTATAGTGCATGTTTGAAATAAGGTCTTTTTTTTATTCTTTCACTTCCTTACTAGCAGAAAGTGAAGTTGATGAGGAAAAAACAGAGAGAAATATCTTGAGTTCACCGTGTCAGCTGTAGAATAAAAGTCGGACTGCTCTGACATTTTTCTGAGGAGGGTGCGAGTTGAGAGTTTCTGATGCTTAATCACAGTTTGAAGACGGGTTGTAAGTTATAATACAGTATGCCCTTCCTTCAGCCAACATGACAGCTCCACTTACTGGCACTGACTGCTATGACTCTAACAGCACAGGCGTCCGCTCTCCACATCTTTTTTTTTTTTTTTTTTGCCTCTTAACTGCAGTTAAGCAAACAACCTGATCTACCAGCACCCATACAATTATCCACAACCTTGAGATGAAGCTCTCCTGCCCTTCACTGCTCTTGTTCTCTGATTCATGTGAGTGTCGTGTGGGCAGCTGTCAGGCTCTCTGAATGTCGATGTGCCTCCGTCTGTTCTCAGGTGGTTTCTACAGGGGCAAAACCCCCACACCCGCTCCCAGGACTGGCTCTTCTCTGGAGGATACTGGGACAGGACGTACAGCCACCTGCCAGATATTTACTAATGCACGTTTGTTGCACAGATGCAGAACACTTGTACCACAAGGAGGAGCATTAACCATCTTTTTTTTTTTTTTTTTTAATGAAATAACAGAGAAACATTAACTGTGTGGCCTTAATCTAGTTTCTGGCAGAAAGATTATTAATCAGTCGTTTGTTTGAAAAAGCTATCGGATGTATCATTTGCATTTCCACTGAGACCAAGTTTGTTTCTGTTCATAATTAACTTTTAGCACTTTGGACTGGGGTTTTAGTGTACATCTACCTTCTTTTAAATGTTCTTAATTGTATATCTGTACATATGCTTTCTGCACCGTCAACCGTCAGTGACCTCATCATGTTTGTTGTTCTTCCTCTACATTTGAGTTCATAAGACGCTGATGTGGATCCATGTCAGTTGTCTCCTCGTGTATTTTGGCTTGAAAAGCAAAAAAAAAAAAACATTACTCCAGAATATGCTTGTAAAAAAAAAAAATTGTGTATTATCTGTATGAATACCACTCATAAAATGAATTTCAGAATTATCTCTCATTATTATTATTATTTTTGATCTTGTTTCTCTTGTGCTCAGGACTTCATGTAAAAATTGAACTCTGTAAAGACGAATGTTTGCTGAAGATTAAAAACGTGTGTACGGTACCTACTGAGGAAAAAAAACGTTGATTGGCTCATAAAAATAGGTTTGCTTAATAGAAACTATAATTTAAGTTTCTTTACCTCCATACAGTCATTTTAACATATTTTAATACAAATCCGAATAAAACATTTTTTTGTATTCTTGTTTTTTTTTTCCATTTAGATCTACAGTCAAGTCCAGATGTATTTGGACAGTTACAATGTTTTAATGGTTTTGCCTTTATACACCGCTAGGTTAGATGTGAAATTTAAAAAAAAAAAAAAAAAAACTTAATGTGATCAAAGTGAAGACTTTCAGCTTTAAAGGTGCACAGATTTATACAATTTCCACCATTTTAAGCAAGGTAGCTGCCTTTTTGAGGGAGAAGTATTTTGTGGATCACAGCAGCCCAATTAAACTCTTCAGTCAGTTCTCCAAATATTTGTAAGCCCCTGAAAAAGGAGTTACTTTGTTGCAAGTGCTTGTGATTCTTAATTAGTAAATGCCATTTGATAAAATTTTTAAAAAAAACTTCTAAAGTTGAAGCTGAAAGTCTACATTTTGATTGTCTGTTTTATTTCAAAGCCATCGTGGTGGTATATAAAGGCAAAGTCATAAAAAGTCTGTCATTGTCAAAATACTTGACCTGACTGTGTAAAGGGTAAATTATTCAGTTTTAACAATTAAACACAAATGCCTAATCTTTACTTTATTGTGTCCAACTTCAAAGTAATGTGCTGCATGATGAAAGCAATTTGTTAATGAAGACTTTATTGCACATTGGCTGTAATCTCTTTCAGAGTATAACTAGAGTATCAGGGGATAAAAAGTCCATCATGTACTACTTCAGAGGTATCTCTAAATCACTTTCCTTTGAAGTGTGTAAAATTATCATTGAGTTGCTCAGTATTCGTGTGAAATGAGTAACGTTTTAAGAGTAAATGTAGGACGCTCCAAGACGTGCGTGCGACCATCACTACAACTGTAAAGACGAAAGAAACAAAAAAATGGACAGCAGCCATCAAATTGCTGAAAAGATGAAAATTAGCCTCCACTCTAAATCTGGCACGTTTACATGATGGAACCAGTTCCTGGGTTGATGTGTATTCGCCTCCCAAATGCTGAGTAGCTGGGACTAACTGCTCTCATTACTTGAAGTGAAGCTCTCCAGCTCATGGCCAAATGTAGTGCAGTAAATTAAGATGCGTGTGTTGGATGTTGTTAAGCACGGCATTTTCCAATTCTGATTTATGGCTGACAGAATGAGGTGGTGAATTTGTATTATGCTGAACACGGCGTTATGGTTAAATGTCATATACTGTTAAACCGAAACAACCTGTACACCAACATCTGTCCTTTTTCTCCGGCCTCCACATCTTATCCAAGATTAGGGGAGGCCAGGAACCTGTCGCAGCTGTCCTTAAGAAGTGCGTGCAGCCTGGACAGGTCAGCAGTCCATCAGAAGATACAAGAACCAAGTACGCTCACTATTACGCTCAATTCAGCTTCACCGTTTAACCTGACATGTATTTTGGATACTGGGAAGAAGCTGGTATACCTGGAGAAAATCCATGCTGGCTGGGGGACTGTCCAAATTCCACAGGGAATTAAAAGGGAATATATATATATATATATATATATATATATATATATATATATATATATATATATATATATATATATATATATATATATATATATATATATATATATGCCAGAAATTCCCTTTTAAGCTTTCAGTCATTCAGAGTAAATGAAATATTTATCTACATTTCAATAAAAGATGCAATGGTGTTAAGGTCTTTTTTCAAGACCTATTTTAGTCTTGAAACTTGAAACAGAGTTTTGAGACATACAACTGTTTGTGGCTGCGCTGTTGAACCAAATAAAAACCTTGATCTCTTTGAACCGGTTAATATATTTCTCTCAAACAATCAATAATGACCCATCAATTATAGATTTGCAGCAGGAGCTTCACATGGCAATTTAATAAAAACTACCCATACTGAAGTATTTTTTGTGTAAAAAATGAATGTACAGTCTTATTGATTGTTTTTTACATTATAGCTGCAGATGTAAGTGTAGAAAACTAACGATTTCTCTAAAACTAGGGTATTTGATTGTACTTGGTTTGGTAGACTGGAGTTAATGCCTACCAAAAACACTGACAAGTGAACCTAAATGTGATTCAGATGCTCTTTTACATGTGACTGTGGACTCCACAGTGTGACAAACCAGTTAAACTATAATCTGAGACATTTGAGTAGTTTAAAACATGCTGGTTTATCTTCCTCTTACACATTCTTTTTCCTGGAAGTGTTATAGAAGTTATAACTTCTCTCTATCTTCTCTCAAAGCGTGACCACTAAACCGGTCAAGCCAGCATGAATCTGATGTTAAATACTTCCTGACTGTAACTGTGACTATAATATATTTGTGTTATAAAATTGTGGCGCAGTCCGCCTCTGATTACTTGAATGTGTCCTGAATAATTAACATTGTCCAGTTGGATCACCCCGAAAGCGTAATCCCACAGTTAAGTAGGAGCTTGTAACTGGTCCTGTATATCATGAGGAATACATGGATAATAAAAAGCTGGAAAGCTTTCAACTGGAATACGTAGCTCCAGGCCTTGTCCACACATTCACAGCTGTGAGTTAAAACCACAGCCTGTGGGCTACATCGGTTGAAGAGTAACGTTAGTAGTTTGTGGACTACAGTCCCAAACTCAAAACTTGACATTGTTGGTGCTAAATGTGTTCAGATGTGATGCCTGCTCCATCCCATCCTAAATGTCAACAATAATCACACCAGAGCTTTGAATCCAGCTCATCTCAGTCTTTGCTAATCTACATTTTTGTATTTTTAATTTTGTATCTTGTTTAGTTTTTTGTTGGGTTTTTTTCTAGTAACAATATGTGACATAATTTGGGCCACACCACCACTCCACCCTCTGGAGAGCTTTATTTGAACCATAGCCTACTTCTTTTTTTTTTCCTTTTTTTTTAGATTGAATATTTAATTACTTATAGAATAGTAGGCTACTGCCAAAAGATGGGTTAGAGAGGATCTACTGTGTCTCCTGTCCTTTGTACAGTGACTGATGAGCTGGCCCTCCGAGGGTACGCTTAACTGCGGGTTGTGGAAGGGACTTGTTGATCATGTAACCTCAGTACAACCCACCAGGGGAGATTTTTTATCCATCTATCCATTTTCCATACCCGTTTTATCCTTTGCAGGGTCACGAAGGTCTGCCGGTGCCTATCCCGATTCATTACGGGCAAGAGGCAAGGGTACACCCTGTACAGGCCACATACAGAATCAGAATCATCAATAAACCTAGTATGAATGTCTTTGGACTGTGGGAGGAAGCCGGAGTGCCAGGAGGGAACCCACGCAACGGAGAACATGCCAACTCCACACAGAGACTCCCGCCAGGCCCGGGAATCGAACAAGGAACCTTTTTGCTGTGAGGCAACAAGAAGCAGAGCCCAGCCAAAGAATGCTCATCCTGATGTTCAGTCATCCTCTTTTTGAGCATGACACCTGTCTGACGACGTATTTCATCCTGCTATGTAAAGTTCATACGTCATTCTACACGCCCACACATATGACGTTATGGTATGCAGATAACGCCTCCCAACGAGCCTTCCCTCGCCTCAACTCGCCTTCAGGCATGGGGTGGCGCTTTGCATTTATATTACACAATGCGCATTAAACACAGATCATCATCCAGCAATAATAGCGAGATCAAATCTAAACACAGCTTAAATAGCTTAAATAGAGAAACATATCAATTCTACGTGTATTTTTACAATAGTTCTCTCAAACACATACAGACACATAATACATACAGTAGAGCACATGAATTAACTTCAGATTTCTGTTTTATTTTTGCTAGAGTGACTAGTTAATTACATCTAATTCATTAACAATTCTTTCTTAATTCAATGTTTGACAGACACGTGAGCGATTGCACTTTAGGTAATGTTCTTTCACACATGAATGACAACCACCATGGGAGTTGGCCACTTGGCCGACCAACAAACTTCACAAAGAGCTGACTGACATGAAAGGTAAAATGAGTTCAATGGAGGCCAGCCTCCAGTCCCGCCTTTGCCGCAGTGTCATTCACAGATGATGTTCCTACTTGGCGAATTAGCGCCTCCAACTGTTTGGGCATGGAACTGCAGCATCCGTAATCTCATTGCTGTTTTTGGACAAAAGACAGACAGGACAGGACAAGGGCACTTCTGGGGACCAATCTGATGTCAGCTGGAGCATGCTCACTATATCTCATTTCATTCATAGTCTGTATTTGATATTTTATATTTTGTGCACATTTTAACCAATGGTCCACGTGCAAATTACATTTAAGATAAAGAAAAATAATAATTTGAAAATAACTGTCATAGGTAAATATATTTCACAAAAAACTGTATCTTTGTGAATACATAAAAAACTGAGGAACCCTCATATTTTCAGGAATCATACAAAGGCAGTTTATTGCAGAAATAAAGCTTGTTTTGTTTTTGTTTTTTTGTTTTCCACCATGTGACACCAAGACACTTAAAATAAACTTGAAAGCAGAGTATTTTAAGAAGTAGATCAATATAATTCAAAGTACTCTTTGAGTTATATTGATCTACTTTGTTTTTTTAAATATCTTAAAATAAAGTAAAACTTCATTTAAATGTAATTCTAACTTAATTTAACATGTTCACACCGCATATGTGTAATGATGTGAAGGGGTTGGTGTTTCACATGTCATTCCTGTGATGGGCATCTATCGATGCTCACGAGTCCAACCACCTTGGATTCTGTCCCAAATACAACAGGCCGACAAATGGCAATGACACAGCGACTCCATGTTGATCTGTTTTACCTGAATGGAAAAAGGAAAAAGAGATTCTGATCCAGTTATTTGATTAAAGCTGATTCTCAACATAGAGCCGAATGTTTGACGGATTTACCTCCAATGTAGAGCGAGCACTGTGCTGCTGAGTCTGAGTTAGATGCTGAGAGTCTGCTGTCTCCTCAGATGCAGAGTCCACCTCTAGTTTCATGACTGCAAACTTTCTGGAAACTGGGACAAGATCAGAACAGAATTTTAGATTGCTCGCCCATGAATAAGCTTCCTACACTTTTTACAGCAAGAAAGTCTTACCTGTAACTGCATGAAATGTTCCTTCACACAGACTTTTGTGAGGCATCACCGAGACACTGACAGCGCCATCCTCCAGTCTGACACCCACCTGGTACAAATTGCAGATTAAATAATCACCTTATACAGTGTTTCTTCTAAATGTTGCCTAATTAGAAATCTCAGAAGAGAAAGATACTTTTTGATACTTTTTTTCTTGTAATAGAAGTAAAGACACACATCGGTACTTTTAACCCATAAAGGCCGACCTAAGACAACGTGGCCACCAACAAAGTATGTCCCTATCTCCGTGAGCCCGCCGGAGCAGGGTAAAGTTTTGTGGCTGAAGCCAGGCTCATCAACAGTGACCTCGATCACTTTGAAATCCCGTATACAACCTATAATGCTCTTCATGGGAATGTCATGTACCTGAGGATGAGACGAGCAAAGTGATCATGGTCATCCCAAGTGCTTAAATCAAAAGTGTCTTTGTGCGTGTTAACATTCTGAAAGGCTTCTTTCCATATTTTATCCCTGAGACATCCTTACCAGATTGAACAGGTTCCTCTTAGTGTGGTGGAGCAGCAGCTCTACTCTAAGTCCTTCCTGGATCACAGAACTTCTCACCTCTTCCCGGAGGGAGAGTCCAGTCACCCTGAGGGGGACACTCATTTCAGACATTTATTTTTTCAGTCACTACCCACAATTCATGACCATAGCTAAGGGTAGGAACATATAGCAACCAGGAATACAAAAGGTGTTTGGGATTAGGGACCATGCAGATTTACTTACCCTACCTTTAAAAAATTAAAACTGGACATGCATCCCCAAGCCCCGCCCTCCAAATGATGACCATCCATTGAATCACACACTGTGAACTGTTACTCTTGATTTCCACAGTCTTTAATAAGAAGACTTACAGCACAAAGCAGTAGTTTGCATTTAACAAGTTTCAAGAGAAAGGCTCAGGGTTATGTAAGTATTAGAGGTCCACTTATAAGGTTTTGGATTTAAAGAAACGTATTCAAGTAAGGTGTGTAGGAGTCAAATCAATTTTCAAATAAACATCTGAAAGGTTTCCAAAAGCAAAATGTTTGCCAGGCAGGTTTTGATCGACTGATTTGAACTTGATGAAACAGGCAAAACAGTGTCAACAGAGGGTGGTGTTGGCTGCATTACTCATGAATAGTGCAGAAATAAAATATAGAAATAAATGCAGGGAGCCACGCAATAAAACAAAAGGATAGTGTCAGACCTTTGACTATTTTAAACATCCACTGGAGAAAACTATGAAGAGTTTAAAATATGTTTAGGTCCTCATTCTCCCCTTTCAATCAAGCCATTATTACTTGAATTCAGTTATCTCTTTATTGGCCGTTTTTTATATGTATATATCAGCCAGTGTTCATCATGTTTCTACTCCAGTAGGAGGAGAAGTTCCTTCGTCACTGTGTGCATGATAGCTGACATTTGTAACACGAGTGTGTAAGAAGGAGCAGAGCTTAGTTAACATTTCATTACTCCGTGCCAGGTCCCGTCGTTGCTCTTCTACTGGCGCGGGATCATTCTGCTTTGCCTGAGTGACAATCTGATTTACCGTTAGCCATGCACAGAGCCAGCACGGGAACAACTCCTCTCCCTGCTGAGTGAAGGATCAGCCCTTTGGACGACTTGGTCTTGATGTCAAGAGAGAAGTGAGGCCCGAGATGCACAAAAAGGTGGCAAAAGTTGAGTTGTGATGTCTCGTGTTTATAAATAAATCAACAGGCAGATGTGTGAAAGCTAGACAGATTAATTTAAGAAAATAATTAAGTTTGAATAATTGAATAAGTGTTTATGAACAACCCTCATATAATTTTCAAATCTTCAGTAGTCATGAAACAGAGTATTTTGTCTTATACCTATAATTAAGATCCTGTTGTGGTAAGGTGTAACTGAGCCAGCTGTCTGCCGCGGTGAACCGGTATTCACTCTGTGTTTGCAGACGTCTACACCGGCTGCCTGCTGGAGTCTGGCAAAGAAAAATGACCACTGTTACTATCTTATTATAAAATCGATAGGAGCGCACCAATTGGAGGTGCGGCGATGATAATGACTTGATGTGCGCACAGGTTTGTTCACCTGGGGCGCCCTCTGCACGGCTGCAGGTAAAAGCTTGCTGTCTGTGTGTGTGTGTGGGGGGGGGGGGGGGGGGGGGGGGGGCAGAGACTGCACTGACCGGGGACTACGTCTGCCATCTGTGATAATACGATAAGATCAGCGGGGGTAAACGTGTCATCAGGCCTGTGCAGATTACAGATCTTTATGTAAACTAGCAAATAATGAAAAAAAAGGATAAGCACAGTGAACACTGGAATAAACACAGAAGTATTTCTGACGCAGTCCAACCACCTCACATAAATGTCACCAACACAGCTTCTGATTTGTCCTCCTTTCTGTCTGATAGGGGTGATTGTCTTTGAATCACATTCACATTGTCAATGCTGAGCTCCAACCTGAGAACATCACAACAAGCTTCAACATTGGACACTTTTCAAATTTAATTTGCAATAAAAGGCTCCGATTTAAACAAAAGAATGAAACAGCTTACCCTGCTGGCCTCCCAACTGCAGACAGGTAGTGCCAAACTCCATCATTATACCGTCGATCTGACATCAGAGTATAATTATAATTCTCGAAAAGTATGCAGCCATCAATCAGGGACAGCTGGAGGTCCGGAGCAGAGGTGGATCCCTGTGGAGAGACTCTTACTATCAACCGTCTTGTTTTTTAGCTTCTATCTGTTTTAGAGAAAACATTATTGAAGAGAACAAAAGAAAAAAAGATAAAAACTTTAATGTGCTTGAGTACATGCACTTGGGTCTCTGAAGTGTCTACAAGCTAAAAAAAACATTAACATAACACAACATTGTTATATAACTTATATAAATTTGAGAAATAACAATCCTCCCTATTTTCACCTGGACCCACACATTCACATCTCAGAAGAGGATGACTCAAAGCTGTAACACACACTATGTAAGAGTGGAGTCGAATACACTCCTTAAAACGTCACTCCTTAAAACCAGCTACAAAGGTCAGCGGTGACCGAGAACAGTGCCACTGTATCGCATCCTTGTGGCATTTTGACCAAAGCATGCCACAGATTATTATCTCAATGATACCTTTTGGAATTTGGGTCATATTTCTTTAAGAAAAAGAAAGGACATGTCTCCTTTAAACCAGAAGTGACCTTAATACAGGAAAAGAAACTTGGCAGAACTATTGTGATTTGACAACTTGAGCTTTAACACGTCAACAATACATAATAAAAGGATACGAGGCACCCAGTACCTACCTGAGAGCTGGTCTGGAGAAGAACCGCGTGCCGGTCTGTGTTCCTGAAGACCAGAGAGACTCTCCCAGGATGAAGAAAAAAAAAATTGGATGACTTTAAAAAATAATTTGATCATGTCAGAGCAGCAGCGTGGAAATGCTCTGAAACTGACCGCAGGTTAACGCGTTGTCTCACAGACCTGCTTGACCTCTTATGCAAATCTGTCTGAATAAAGATGCAGTATTTCATATACAACAATTAAAAGTGTTTCTAGCAGGCTGCAGACACGTTTCATCTGAAATGATTGGCGATGTATTTAGTTTAATATTTAGTCCAGACTGATATCGACCGACGGCTGATCATGTTATCTGGTATTACTAAATACTTGACAGACGCTGATGTGTTTTTGAGAGGTTGTGCTTGTTTTGTGGTTCTTTTCTACTTGTAACTCTTAGAGGTTCTGCAACTAATCACCAGTAATATCCTGCTCTGAAAAGCATCTTGAAAGCAGCCTGCTTCACAGCAGAAATATAACAGCGGTCCATGTCCTCTGCTCGTTAGAAATGTTAGAAATCAGAGGCCATAAGCTCTCCTCCTTTTGTGTCTATTAACAGTAGTTTACATGACAGGGTTGGATTTTTTTTTTTTTTTTTTTTTTAGATGTCAGTTACCAGAACAATAAGCCAAAGAGACATTTTTATACACTAAAGTCAAAATTACTTTAGTTTGTCAGCAGAGACCCTATATCCACACCATCTCTGAAGTGGAAAGACATGTTTTGGAGTTTTGTCAAAGGATTACAATGGAAATTTATTTTGACAGGTCCTTTGCTTGCAGGGCAAACTTTAACTGCCATTTTGCTGCAAAGACATATTCTGCTGTCACTCAAAAACTGTTTCAGTTCATGTTGTTTTGTTCCTTAACAAAAGTTTACACTCCTTACCATCTAATAATAGATCTAGTTGTTTTCTTTCTGACAGTAACCAAGTGGTGCAAAAATGCTGCTGTGGTCGTTACTATACAAGTATTCAGTATGCATATACTCGTTAATTTCTTATGTATGAGGAAAAGTTGACTCAGGATCGCAAACATTAACCTGACTTACAAAAGGCTTTATATAGATTTAGTATTTTTCAGCCAGGTGTTATTTTGTGTCTATTGATTTGCTATGTTTGTTAAACTGCCAGTTCCTCCATCACCTCATCAACCTTTTGAACGGTTGAACAGAATTTGCACTATTTATCAGTAGGGACCCCGGACATCCACCGCTGACACCAACTGTCCTGTTGTACTCAATGATCTCTGCATCTACAGTCACGTGATCCACACATCCTCTGAGGGCTGCAGCGGTGACGTTGTGTCTGAGGTTTGAAGGAAATAAGAGACAGAAAACATTTCAGAAAGCAAATCTACTGAGCTGACTCTGTGCATGCAGCTCACATCTGCTCTTTTACCTCTGTCTGACCTCTGCCGGCAGACCGCCGATGTAATATATTGCGTAGTTTGTTTGAATAAACTGTTTCTCCTGAGACAGAAAATGCAAAAAACATGAAATCAGAAAGCTCAGACAGCTTTATGCTCACAATCCAAAACAACAAATCTTTGAAGGCCTTACAAACAGAGATACTCTGTCTGGACTCTGAACTCTGAGCTTTCGATCTTCTTGTTGTCCTTGAAGCACCAGGAGGCCTCGCTCCACAAACAAACACCAAAACAACTCCTAAAACAGACAGAAAACAACAGCTCTGTATCTGTTTGCAGAGTTGGAACAAACGTGTGTCTGATTTGCTTCAATTAAACTGTTCATTTCAATTAAAACATACTTCACTCCCGGCGCAGAATAATAGGGCGTTTGTCTCTCGACTCTTCATGTGAAATTTGATCGGCCGTCTCTTTTTCTTGTCTGGCTCCTTTACGTAAGCCATGCGGTAACCTGTTCCCTGGTAATAATCAGACACCTCTGTCTGGGGAATTCTGAGCATACAAAGAGTATTTAGATCATTACTTGACCTTCTCCAGGTCTCAGACAGCCACATCTATCTTTAGGGTTTGGTAGTGCTTACTTAACAGCAGGCTGCTTTACACCCACAGTGACTGCCTGCTTGTAGTTGAACAGACGGGCAGGCTTGTCATTCATGTAGGTGAGTTTCATTGCTCCTCTGTACTTCGGGTAATGCAGCTCCTCTGGAGGCTAAAAGCACGGAGAGAAGACCGAAAGTACTGTCAAGTTATAAATGGACTACACTAATGTAAATAATTTGTTGAAGACATTTCTGGCCTCTGAAGTGAAAGCCCTGTCCTAATAGGGATTTTTCCATTAACCTTTCTCAGCAACAGAGTATTGAAGGACTGCTCTGTGTTCATTCCTGCTACAACAGGATTGTTGTTCGATTTTAGGCTCTGACTGCGTCTGTTACAGTATACCAGATATAGGCGGGGGCTTATTTCTGCCAAGAAAAAAAGCTGCAGTCAGAAAAACAAAGGTAGTGCTAATTTTACTAAATGGCCATGACATATTTTATGAAACAGCCTGGAGGACTGGTGTGCAAGTGATCTCACGCCCACTCCCACATTTCAACTATAGTTTCCGTCATCAGTCCATCCATCCATCCATCCATCCATCCATCCATCCATCCATCCATCCATCCATCCATCCATCCACTCAGCAGCTATTATCGACATCTACATTATCATAATGATCATGCAAAGCATTCTAGCAGTTAATGTGCCTGAACTGTTGCACGTAAAGGATGTGTATTTTACATGCTGCTCCTAATGCGTCACCACATCTTTTTGTGAACCTAGTTTCACTGTTTTACATCTAACCTAATTACCATTGATGGCCTATTTAAGTTTTTGTGCTGGTGCTCCTGTCATTTTCTGACAAAAACATCAGTACTGCTGGTGGAAATGGAAATTAACCTAGAGCCCTGGAGACGGTGATTTACCCAAGCTTGCGTCTCTGAAATTAATTAAATAATTAACACACTACAATGCACAGTGGAGGGAATGTCATGTGTCGGAAATGTAAACTGGGAAATGGGGCAATCAAGAATTGAATAAGTGTCTGTCAAAAAGCTGCAGTAGTGCGGTGGCGTGGTGGTTAGGGCTGCCGCCTCCCGAATGGGGACTTTCTGTGTGGAGATGTCATGTTTCTGCAGCTACTGGCTTCATTTCACACCGCAAACACAAGCATGTTACACTCACGGTTCTAAATTAGTTGTACTTTGTCTATGTGTGGCCCTGTGATAGACTGAAAACCTGCCCCTGCCTCTCTCCAGATGACAGCCACGACAACCTCCAGCCACCAAGTGAACCTTAACAGGACTAAGCAGGTACAGAAAATGGCAGAATGATCAAACTTGTTGCATTTTTACCACTCTGACACTATCTAGGCGCAACAAAGCAGTCAATGTGTCCACTATTTAAGTAAAGTGTTTTTTTGTTTCTCGTTTCATCATGTAATTATTTGGCATTATACGACTATCACATGCATCTTGAAAGATCATGAGCATGTATCACAATTTTATATTTGAGATTAAATTTGACTTATCAGCTTAAGCAAACGAGATATAAAACATGACTGCATGTATGTAACACTGATTCACATCATTTTAACTTTCAAAGTCAAAATATTAGAGATTATTAAAGAGTTATGAGATACCAAGTCAAAGCTATGAAAAAGTGCATTTTCTTTTTAAATTTGATTGTGTAAAGTATTGTGTATTTCTACCAAATGTCTTTGTCCCTCCGAGTATAAATTTTATAAATAAATAATAATAATAATAAATAAATTTTGAGCTGCAGTTGAGTCTGGAGTTTTCTGTTTATTTGTGATTAAATGAATCTGTGTTCGATCAAAACGTTTTATTCTGCACCTTCCAGTGTAAAAATAAAAGGCATGGTGAAATGACACTTACAGTAAAGTCCTGAGTAGAACCGCCCACGTAGAAAACAACAGTGTTTGGGTCCAGGCCGAGGCCAGGACCCAAACACTGGGCCGACGTTCCTTATCACCCAAGTAGAAAACAAAGAGTCCGCTTCAGTCTGCCGTCAGTCTCTGAAGGGTTGGTGTGATGTCGGTTGAGGAGCAGATCCAGAGCATTAAAAGTTTATATGTCCTCAAGGTTTCTTGGAGGATGGAGCTCAATGTGGCCTCTTCCATTAAAGGTTGTTGCAACGGAGAGCTGCAGAACATCAACCGGACTATTAATCTATATCAATGCTGCAGGAGTTGTTAAAACTGCTACTTTGTATTTATTTTGTTAATATTCTCATAACTGTTTTGGGTCATTTAGTAACAGTGAAATTGAATTAAAGCTTCTTTCAGCATTGTTTTCATTTCTCCACCAGCTTTTCTACAATAGCTGGATTTTAGACGTTAATCCGATGTTCATATCAGCGAGAAAACAATCAACCCCACCAACACGGCTGTTTGCTGCAGATGGTTTTCTGCTGGTGTTAAAGGGCCCAAACAGCCATGAATTGTTGATCAAATCTCAATGTTTATACTAAGCTTTCAATCTAAGGGTGTGAGGGGCTTGTTATGAACATTTATAGATTTTATTCCTCTTTCTTTTTGTATTTACTCGTGATTGGCAACATGTACCACAGAGTTATGCGTCTGCAGCACGGTATCTGTTGATTATATATGAACTGCTTTTGGCCCAGGAGACAGAACTGTGTGCTAATTGTTTCAAAACATAAATGCAGCACCGGGAATTGTAACAATCAGGAAAAGGACACGTTTGTGCTCAACATCTCCTAATGTTAGTGATAAAATTAAAAAAAACATTTACGAAAGAGAAATGATGCTTTTTCTAATATAGGGACCGGCAAAAGTAGCCGTTACCCTCAGAGTCCCGAGAGCTGTTGTCCCCACTTACACAGCACGTTTGTCCTGCCGCTGCAGTGTCTCTATTCCACTCGGATGTGCTGTGTGAAGCAGTATAACATTTAGTTTCAATGATACCGCACCGCTGTTTCGCCTTGGCTGGGGATGGCGAAAGCAGTGTAATTGCTGTGTAATTTGACAGTGTGGTTAGGTCACAACAGGGGCTGCAGAACAGATTTCACAGGTGCAAACTGCACTCCAGTTTGAGACGCTGAGGTTCTGGCAGAACGTCTGGTCCAAGTGACGAGCCAGCTGAAGACGGTGTGGATAAAATACCACCAGGTTATTGACCGCAGTGGCAGACACCACCTAGACTGGTCCTATTATAAACCTTGCTGACCTGCTCACTTCGACCTGACGTGTCCCTCCTGCCCCCTCAGAAGCACCGGGACCACCAGCACCGACAGTTAATCTGAGACCAGCGCTGCTGGATTTTTTTGTTTCCTTTTTTATTTGTGTTTTTTTTAGTGCTGACTGAACAGTGGCCACATGCATACACGCACACATTGCTCAACTTATTGACCACAAACTCGAGGAAAGGGATCATCTTTACACTGCCAAAGCTTACACTTATTAGGATCATTGTGAATGCACAGCTGTGGAATCGAGGCAGAATGAAGAGGGGAACTTCAGTGCATCTTTATACCACAATCATGATGTGAAAGTGGCTAAAAGCATAAACACAGCTAAAAGATGCTACAACGGTCTGTGTGATTGAAGAAACCTGTAAAGTCAGGCTCCAGTTTTGCAGCTTTAATCAAAGCTAAGAGGCATTAAAAATGAAATTAAAAGGAAAACTTACCCTGTTCAGAAAGCTTCCCGTCTCATCCATGACATCCGTGATTCTCCTGATGCTCTCTGTCATGTTGGCAGCAGGAGACGTCTTTCTAGTGAGTGCTGAGATCTGTGCGAGCATGTTGCTCGACACGGGGAGCTTCCTGTTCAGGTTCTTCACTGCAGCACACCCAACATACAGTCAGAGAATCAGACTTTTAAAACTGAAAAGACTGTGTTAACTGGAGACTTAAAAACGTGACATTATGAGTTAGAGGATATGTGATTGCAACATTAAATACTTACAAGCATCACTCAACAGGTGGTCAATATTACCACTGATGTTGGTGGGAGTTTCTCTTTCATGACCTCTACATCATCTTAAAAAAATCAAAACAATAAAATAAGTAGGCATATTGCATTATCTGACTTTCCTTTTCTTTACTTTAACAAATTTAATGAGTTTCTCAGACCTCTTTTGCTCTTTTTGAAGTCATCACCAGCAGTTGAAATGATTGCACATCCAATCTGGAATAAATGTTTTGTTTGTAACAAATGTTGCGTTTAAGAGACTTTTAAATTGTCCTTGAGTGTTGTTGGCTTCGGTTCATAAATAAGCTGAATTGTTTTTCATCTCTCCAGCGCTGATGAACAGACATTCCTCCTTTGCATCCTAATTAATTGTTTCAGAATCACATTGATATTACTGGTAAACCTCCAGAAATTCATCAAGAGCACTTAAGGTACCTTTACAGCTTGATCAGCAGCCCGTCTGGACTGATTTACTGCCAACTCCGCTGTCTCCAGGGCCATAACGATGCTGCTCTTAGATGCAACGCCCTGGATCCTGAGCAGCTCAGTGCTGCTGGTATGAAGCCTCTGCAATGATATGCAGGATTATGTGTAACTGTAAACACTCCTCCATGTGCTCCTCAGCCTTGGTTACTGCATCCACCTTTACTGCACTTTGGAAGATGTTTTTATAACCTTTTGAAGGCTTCTAATTTAGCACCATCCACCTGAGCTGCATGATTCTCAAATCCCAGCAACTTTGCACCCAGTAAATGTTGTGCAGTTTCATGAGTTTAGTTCACGTTTGTTGAAAAAAATGCCTGCTTACTTCTTTGATTTCTCTGAGTGTTGAAAAGACGTCAGTAATTCTGTTGAGCAGGTCCTGAGTCATGTTAGCTGAAGAGTGAAGCATTCTTTGTTCTGTCTCCAGCTGAGCCGCAACATGCTTGTGAATGATGAACAGAGAGGTAAGAAAAGTGCAACACAACACGTACGTTTGATGCAGCTGGTGACGGCTGTGTTCGTATTACCTGCAGATATCGTAGGAGAGTAAAACTCTTTGGGTTGAGGTCTAGTGTTCTGGCGACTGTGTTGAGAGCAGCAGCTCAGCCGCTTCTCTCGCTGAAGAGTCTGAGGCCCGATCCAGGCCGGCCTGCGGGGTTTCTGCAAGAACTCTGACGTTGTTTCTGATGACATTTAACACTGTAAACGTGAGGATTTGGGGTTTTTTTGTTTGTTTGTTTTAAATGTAAGCACTCTACATCTATGTAGATATTATTATTATTACATCATACTAGTATAAACCCCAATCCTATGTTTTTATTGTGAATTTACATCCTGTTTCAAGTGTTATGTCTTATTCAAATAGATGCAGAAATGTATCATCAAAAGAAGGAAAATGAATTAGTTATAATAATGACAGTTTTTACACTATACATTTTCATTCCAGCCTCAAAACGTTATGCCTCTGTCTCTAATTTCCTGCACGGTTTGTTGAGCCTCTTCCATTATTTTTCCTTGGTCCATTTCAGAGGCAGAACCAGACCGTTCAAGCTCCATCTCGGTTGCTGCTGTATCAAATCTGACAACCCTAAAGAGCAGGAGTAGTGACTGTTAATAATAAACATGGGCGTGAAACTCGCTTATTAAAGTGTGAAGAAGGGTTTTCTTGAAAAGCAGAACAAATTCTGTACAGGAGCTCTGGGGTGTGCAGATCCATGTCTTTCATTTATGTCTGTTATGGTATTTATTTATTTTGTTGATGCCACTTTGACAGAACTTTTGAAGCAGAACAGACTTTGTACCACAGAGAGGAGACCTTCAACTTCAGACAGAAGCTCCTGGACCTCAGCTCCACTTGCAATCAACAAAACCTTCTTCAGACCTGATGTTAAGTTAAGCGTCTAAAAATGTTATCATAATAGTGAAATAGAGGTCACATACAATAACATGAACTGAGAGGGTTACTTAATGGCTTATTGCTTATTATGTGATTAAAGTATGTTGTGTTAAAACATCCATTTGTTTTGTTTGTTTTCTTTTTGACTAACTGAGGAAGTATTCATGTTCACAGAGGAACATTAGGATGTTATAAAAATGGGAAGCTTGCTTCATCTTCAAGACCTTTATAGTGAAAAGTTCATGTGAACAACTGTATAAACCTGTAAAACGGTTTCAGAAACGATTCCCTGCAGGTGAAAACAGAAAAGGAGCCGTTTGTTGTTGCTGTATGTTGTTTTTTTTTTAACACAAACTCACCACGGCAGTTAACGCTGCAGCTGCTGGCGTCACATGTGATACACTCTGAAAAACATGTTACCGTACACCGCTTTAACTTAAAGCAACATTCTGACATTAAAACAACCCTTGGTCTATTTTCAGATTCGGATTTAGGAGTGTAAACTTTCATCACGAAACAATGTGAATCAAAGCAGTTTTGAGTTAGAACAGAATATCCTTTTGCAGCAAATCAAAGCAATCAATATTAGCATTCAAGGAAATGAACCTACTTATTAAAATAAATTACCAGTTTAAACTTCTGGTAAGTCTTAAAAATCATCCCACTTACGTGGTTGAATGCGTAAGGTCTTCACAGTCAGGTCAAGGTTATTTTAACGGTGTAAGTGTACAGAAAGTGGATAAAAAGGATTTGTTTTTTCTACAGGCATCTTCTTTTGTTCACTGCCCCTTTGTGCATACCAGCCCGTACAAGTCGACTGCACAAAAGGAGGAAAAGTCATGGCTTCTGCATCTAACACTTTAAAACTATTTTGTCATGAATAACCATGCGCTGTTCCAGCTCCGTGGATACAGAGGCCATGAGCTCTCCTTCTTTTGCATCTATTAATAGTAGCTTGTGCAACATTGGACTGCTGATTGGTATGAACTTAATGACAGTAAAAGGAAAGAAACACTGACTATATGCTGCAAAAACTAATTTCTAAGAAAGTAAAGAGCCTTGTTAAAAAAAAAAGTTAAGGCTTCTTTGGACTATTTTTCCGGCTTTAAGAATTCTTGCCAATAAATATTTATTAAATATATAAAAGCCAAATATGTTTGGTACTATGTGCTGCATTATGTCAAATGTAGTGTGCAGAAATCATTTTAGAAACATCCGCCTCTGTTTAACTAAGAGTAATTTATAAAGCTCTATGTAAAAAAATACTGTATTTGTATGAAATACTTGCCTCCAGTCAGAGAATCACAAGCGTTAGAGTTGTCTTTACAGTTTGCTTGCACATGCCCCCATGCACCATTGGATTGCCATAGTAACCAAATGCACATCTTAAAAGGAAGTAGAGATGGAGGTGGAGGGAGTTGCTGGTGTCAAGATTTTCCATTTTGCTGCAGTTGACGGTTGTGTCTCACCATTCACATCTAGTCATTTGATCTCTCCAGAGCTGATCTCCATGCACGCCAATGCAAAACTTGGAAAAGAAAATCTTTATATTAATGCCAGTATAAAAACAAATAAATACATAATCCCAGTCTTTGTAGGAGTAGGGTACACACGCTGACTTGTTTTGCATAAAGGGACATGGACAGGTACGGCAGGTCCTATTGACAGGGTTTCCATAGTAACCCTTATTACAACGCTCACGTCCATCCCCGGTGGTGTTGAACAGACAGTTCTGGAGGTTATTTATATGAAACATAACAACAGCCACATGAAATTCTTCTGGGGAATTAATGTGGCCACAAACCTGCAACACAAGGCGATGTGATCAGAAAACATGTGTGTGTATTTGTGTGAACAGCAACCTTACAGCTCCCTGTCTGCTCATCACACTCATTGGAGAGTCCTTTGCAGCTGCATGGCACCCACTGAGCCTTATATGATCCTGCCCACTCTGTAGACGCGAGAGCTGCACTTCTGCATGGAAAGAGGAGCTGAACAATCAGCTAGAGAGCAATTATCAAACATTTGAGTGTTGCCTGGCCTGGTTAGAGGCAGTCTAAGTGCTAAGTGATTAATTTGATCCTATGCATGAACACAAATGTCATGTTTTTTTCCAAAAATAAAATTAAATATATTCTGGGTCACATAGAAAGACAGAAGGAAATCCTATATGTGTACATTTTAAAAATGGATGTAAACAATGCCATTTGTTCCCTGCTTTAGTGTTGGGTGGAGCTAACAAGACACCTGGCACCTTAAATATTCATGCCTAATTATCTGGAGATTTCACACAGCCTTTGTGCTCTTGTAGCAGAATACAAAAGTTACATCAGACTAATTTCTCGACTGTGTTTTACACTGCAGCATGCATCATAATATCAGTAAAAAATGACAACAACAAACTGCTGCATTACCTGAGTGTCAACTGCTGTCTGTTTTTTGAAGACGATATGACAAGACCTTTTTATGCTTTGTCCCTTCTGATGGATCCGAGTGTGACTGCCATGCCAATGTTTTAAGTGTTTCTGATATGTGTGATAAATTGGAGCAAGAAAAATCAAAACCATCCACACAGAAATGCAAAACAATGATAATAAATTCCAATGAGCCCAGTGAGATAACCAAAGGAGAAATCCTTCCTCCAAGTACCCTACTTCTCCTTCTCCTGCCAGGAAGACCATGCAGCAGGTGACCCTTGGAGCCTCTTTACTAAGAGTATGCAGAAAAGTAAAGTGTAAGTGTTTCTGTGAGTGTACCGCAGTTAAGTTCAAAGTTCAGTGAGGAGTGGTTGCTCTTGGTGTCATTGGGCTCTTTAGGACCTTGTGAGACGTATAAAAATAATAACATGTGAAGTACACTATCCAGACAAAGCCAAACTGATCAGAAAAAAACAAATACATTGACGAGGAAACTGCTTTATTTCGAAATGGTCAGCTGATCAGCTATTACAGCAAATTAATAAAAGTACCAAAAATGTCCAACAGAAAAAAAAATAATAATCACAGATGTATAATGTTTATTTGCAGTTGCACTTTTTAAAAAGCATTTTTTTTATATGCTGCATCTCTAACGGCATCAGTTTGAGGTCTCAGATGGCTCACAGTTGAATTCTTGTGTTTCCATGTCCTCCCGTTGTCTGTCAGTTATCAGTTCAAGTGTAACGATTACAAAAATACCAAAGTTTTGCAGTCTGGAGACCGTTCCTCTGCATGAGATATACAAGTAAACAGCAGCTCACATTGATGGGTGAACCCCTCAGTGTCCGCGCACACAGCAACCTGGTTTATTTTGTTTAAGGTAGGCTACGACAGCAGTGCTGTTGTGTACATAGACAATAATTATTGTACATTAATAAAGCTTGACTATGTAACTTACTGAACGACAGCATTGTGGGATGATTATGTCCTGTTCATGCCCACAAATCGTCACAGGAGAGTTTTAGAGGTTTATTAATAATTAATAAATTACTGCTCATGTTTCCAGGTCAGATCTTACCAATGATTTGCGAAGCACATTGTTTCTGTCAGTGGATTAAATTGGAATTAACGTTTTGTTGCCACAAAATTCTGCCATCTCAAATGCTAGCATGACCAGATCCAAGTCATTGGTATTCATTTTTTATTTCTGAACTGTCTGAAGCGGCTTGCATAAAAACGTGCTGTTGTATACTTGCAAAATTACATAGTATCCCTTTTTTTTCCTTTTTTTTTTTAGCTTTTGTTTTGATAACTTTGAAAAATCAGCAAAACTTTGAATATCTAACCCCTAATACTTGTGTGTTCTGCATCCCTGAGAAAGGCTATAAATTGTGAAAGGCTGATGTGAGACTTGGCACGAACATTTATCTAAACTGTCAGAAAGGTTCAAAAAAAGATTATACGATTTCAAGGGTGACTTGTGCTCTGCGAGCTCTGACAAATGTTCTCTGAAGCCCTCCTCCGGTGGAAGAGTGAAGCAGTAACCCTCAGCTCTGTTTAACTGTAATCACAGGACTGGGTACAAGGCGTAGCTCGCGATGCCACAAGTGTTCCTGCCGTTACGGATCATTCGCATGTAGCCGCCTTCACCCCAGCTGGTCCCCCAGCTGGAAAAAACAAAATGCACCAATGTTATAAGTTGTATAGTCATAGAGGAGTCATAAAAGGCATTGGGCTGTTTCATAAATGTTATCTTATCCAATATGTGCAAAGCTGAGCAGACCTGTTTTTGATAATCCAGTAGTTATGGCCATCTTCTGAGCCATAGCCCACCACCACCACTGCATGACTTAGGTGGTGCGGGTCGCAGTTGGGCTCATTATAAATTCCTGCGAGGACAATACAAAACAGAGCAACAGGTGAGAAGGGTAGACATGTTAGAAGCAAAATAGAAGAAAGGTATATAAGTTGAGCTGTACAAGCAAAGACAAAGTAAAACTAACATTTTTGTTCATAGTGTCGCTGTCATCTCATCGTAAGTCTACAAGAGTTGACTATCAATGTCACTACTACTGTACATGGATGCAAAAGTAGGAGTTCATGGCCTTTGAATCTAACACTCACCTTTTTTGTCATAAATATTTAAGTTCTGGACATAGAACATGGTCATGTTCTGGGTCTCTGAGAGCGCCTAGAGACAACTTGTGTTGTAATAGACGCTATATAAATAAATTTGAATTGAAAAAATTAAATTGAGTTCTTATGTAGTTCTAGGGAAGAAGAGACCATTGACTCATTTGGTGTCTGTTAAGAGTAGTTTGCATAACATCAATAGTTCATTTGTAAGGACTTAGGATGCCAGCGAATGGACAGAGATGCCTGTAAAAATAGTACTTTTTATGCACTTTTGTACACTAACAAAGTTAAAATGACTTCTGTTTGCTTGAAGGGATTTTTAACACTTATGTGTCATGAGATTTTTTAATCTTGTCAGAGGCTTTAATTAGATATTAATTGTGACTAAGCTTCGCTGCCTTCTGTCCTAACGTCAACTGCTTTTAAAGCTGCAAACACATTTTCCATTTTAACTCAAAACTGTTTTGATCCAGGCCATTTTGGTTCCTAACAAAAGTTTACTCTCCTTACCATCTAATGATGAATCTAGGATGGTTTTAACTCCAGAATGTTCCTTTAACCCATGATCAGTGGAAGAACCATTTTTGGTAACTTGTGAAATGATTTAGAAGTCGTAAATTTGCAAAGGAATGGGAGAGTATGTGACGGCAGTGAACCTGAGCTGTAGAACAGGAAACTTGGGTTATCTGCGTCAATGGCTACTGTGACTGGGCCGATAGTTGCCACAGCATCAGCCAGAGCCTGCTCATCTCCTTTGGGTATGAATCTGTAGTCTCTAATGTGTGCAACTGCGAGCCTGCTGTCATAGAAACATGGCTGTGTGTCCTGGTGGGAGAAATAATCATTAGTGACATGCTTAATCCGGAATCATTCTCTGTTTAAGCGTCATAACGGAAGCTGAGCAGGCAGGTTGGCCCTCACCACGGAGGTGTATGGGTAGGTGTCAGTTGCCTGCAGTCCATTGCTGATCACGTAGTCATAGGCGTTGGCCATCCAGGCACCACTGCACCCATTGGTGCCGTAAGGTTTTGAACAGTCCACCAGGTTTTGCTCACTCAGGGATATAAGCTGACCTGTTTTCTTGTAGAGCTGACTCTCTATCGCTCCCGTTGTACTGAAAGCCCAGCATGAGCCACAGTAACCCTACAATGACAATTTACAACATGAATGTGATTACAATTCAATCTGGACCAGACCCACTGAAGTGGCTGAAGGGATGTCTTACCTGATCTTTAATCGGAGTGACGAAACCCATTTTTCTGTAGTCGACAGACCTTGCATCTGAGTACCTCGCATTGTAACGCAGCCTTCGAGCCGAGACGTCCTTCCCTCGCTTTACGAAATGGGCGTTTATCATGGCTCCTTGCAAAACCTGGTACTCCTGTCTTGTCTACAATGGAAAACACAGGGAATTGTCTGCTCCAATAGTTCATTATACTGATATTTAGATTCTGGCTAATTAAATAACCAGAACAATAAACTTCATTCAAGTACTGAGAAAAACAGTCACCACTCCTCTCAGATCTGTGTGTTCAGTAGACTAGGTGAGTACAAAGACTGAAAAATGGGGAGAGGTGTTCTAACATTTCTTATGGTACTGTCAAAAGGGTAAGGTAGAAAAAACATTTAATTAAGTATAGATAAACTCCAAGTGCTACCATGTATGATTAAAAAAGGCCGTGAAAAGGTGATGAAAGAAAAAATCACTACTCCTTACTAGATCCCCATATTTATTCATGCCCATAGCAAAGGGTCTCCTCCCCATTAGAAACCCTAGGTTGTGGTCTTCAATCTTTTGCATATTCTCCTCCCAGATGGCCCTCCTCTGCATGTCGTCCTAAATGGGAGCACAAAAAAACACATCAAAGAAACGCTCAAGTGAAGCAGAGCACACAGGCACTTGTTGTCGTTAATGACATTCTTGATGTATTTTAAACAGGGAGTCTGCCTCACTAATTCGTCGTAGCGTATGCCGTGGGTGCTTTTCCAGATCTCCCACTCAGTTACAACCACCTCATCTGAGTCTGAAAGCACGTGCTGGGGGCCACACAGAAGGAGGTAGAGCAGACCAGCTCTCAGCAATGCGCTGGCCTGCTGGGCTGCAAAGATTAGAGCGTCACTGTCACACTCCTCATTGTATCTGCAGTTATATGTCAAATTACAAAGCAGGTTGCATGCATTCTTTGGTCCAAACTAGAGCATCAAAGCAGAAGAAAGTTAAGTATTAACCTTGTCGACACTTCTAGCAAACAGTGTAGAAGATGATCTCTCCAAAATCCTCTTTAAAACGGCACTCAAAGAGGTCCTATACTGCACAGATCTAATCGCTAACATTTTTAAGAAACAGCAGCGGCAGTCAAAGCTCATAAGGTGAAACTATCTTTTATACTCCTTTAAATGGAGTAGTCCGCAGTGCTTTTCTAAAATAAAATAAAAAGTCTTGTACAGCTTACCTAGACAGACGTGAGGCTGTTTAGTTCCCATTTTCTGAGAGCGACTGAATAGTTACACAGAAACAGGCTAACTATCAAACTGCCTTATATAGCTTTTTAGTAAGTACAGGTTTCTACTTTACCTTTACTCAATCCCTAAATCAACACCTTCATCACCACCTGAGAAGGGCATTAGTTAACAAAAATAAGTTGCTTTCCCTGCTGCGACTCTGCAATCCCATAGTTATCATTTAGAAACAGCTAAAGCGGCAATATTGTTAATCCGTCAAATACCAGTTTATAACTGAGCACAACATCTGACTTCTGACTTTCCAAAACCAGCAGTGAAAGAACAAGTTGACTTAAGTAAACGTGTCAGTGAATTTATGTAAAGCTACTCTATTCTGAGTAAAATTCTGCATTCAAATTGAAACTGGGATCAGATTACAGAGGTGAATGATGTGCTTCCAACATCAGCAAAATTAAACTTTCTGCACACAAATAGCTCCTTTTATTTGTTGCTTACAGCTTATTACATGATTGTTGCTACTGGTGCATCAGTAATGCAGAGAGTATGCAGTATGCAGCATTTCACTGTTATATCCATCCCTGTTTACCTCGGTTTCCGGCAACATAAAAGTGAAAATGACTAAGCGAGAAATCAATTTGTTTTTTTAGGAAATGTGGACATTTTCTTTTTGTGAAATATTGAGTCAGTTCCTCCTTAAGGCCTTTTTTTTTTTTTTGCTTGTTTGTAAAATCCTGCTGTATTATAACACCTATCAAATACACTTTCAATTCAAAAGCACTGATTTAAATATAAATAAAAACCTGAATCCAGTGATTTGTGTTTATGACCTTAACTCACAGAATAGAAATGACAAACTGAATGTTGAAAGTGAGACCTTTGACCATTTTATGAAAAATATGAGTTCATTTAGAATTTGATGGCAGCGACATGCCTCAAAACAGTGAAGTCTGGTCAGCAAATGCTAGAAAAGTAAGTGTTTCTACAAAGAAAAACCTGGAGGAGCATCTTGCTACAAACGATGTTAATTGGCAACAGATCAGTGACATGTCTGGATACAAAAAGAACACTTTAAAGAGTCTCTTAGAAGTAAAGATAGGCAGAAGTTAATTAATCTATCAATAATATATTTATGATTAAAAAAACTATAAAAACTGTTAAAAAAAATTTAATGGCAAAGACTTCAGAAAACCTCATCATCTACAGTTCACAATGTCATTCAACATGAATTTGTAGATTAGCTGTAGAGGTCTGTGTGGGTGGGACAAGACTAAAAATCAATATAGGATGTCTGTGATCTTTGGGCCCTCATGTAGCACTGATTTAAAATAAAGGATGACTGAGACGAAAATCATTGCATGGACCCAGGATCAATTGTGGAAATCACTTTACTGCGTGCACGAGGCATCTACAAATACAGGTGAAACTTCTATCCTGCAAAGAAGATGCCATATGTGAGGATATGGTTTCAGAAGTCTGCCTTCTTCCCTGGACCAAAACTCATTTTTTATATTGACACAAAGTGGAAAACTATCCTGTTGTCAGACAAATAAGAATTTGAAATACTTCTTGGAAACAGTGGAAACCACAGCTAGACTGAATAAGAAAGGGAACATCCACCTTGTAATCAACGTTTGCCTCAAAAGCTGGTATCTCTCTTGTTATGGTGTTCCCATGGGATGGACAGCCTGCACACTTGGAAAGGAAGCATCATTGCTGCAAGATATATAAAGGTTTCCGAACAACATAGGTTTAACATCCAGACAATGTCTATTTCAGGGAAAGCCTTGCATCTTTCAGCAAGATAATGCTAAATTGTACAAATCATCTATTATAAAAGCATAAGATCTTTGTAGAAAAGTCTCAGCAAGCCCGCCTACAGTCTAGACCTTTCACCAACTGAAAAGATTTCCTGCATCATGAAATATGACATAAAACAACCAAAACTGTTGAGCAGCTCAAATCTTATATCAAACAAGAATTGGACAATACGTATCTCCCAAAACTGCAGCAACTCAATTAAAATTCTTAAGATACTCCAGCTCCCCAGTTTGGACATTTGATGTTTTCAATGTTCTACTGTGACTGAAATAATGGATTTATGAGATTTGCACATTGTTTCATTCTTTTTATTTGCATTTTACAGTTTTTGTTACATTTTTATTTTTGACAGCATCCCAGCGTTTTGGGGGATTGGGGGGTGTGCATACAGGTTATTATAAAGTATGTCATTTTAATAACGATTTTCAAATAAAATTGAGACAAAGTCGTTAGTTACCAGAACTGTGATAATTCATATGACATCAATTGTCCCAGCTCCACTATGCTTCATCTATGGAGAGGAGCGTGCGTGTGCAGCAGCGCCCCCTGGTGGTGCCCACCCTCATAACTCCGTGCAGGAGTCACCGCTGCAGAGGCTGAGCTCAGCTGACTGTCCCGTCTGTTATTATGTCCACGAACGGGCGCCGGCAACACCCAAACACAGTGCGGCAAAACAGGCAAGTGGCGCTCAGCAGCGCGTCTAATGACTGAGTGCGCAGGAAGGACAATCATGAGTCACGAATGAGGTCTGCAGGATGTCTTTCAAGGTAACCCAGCTTTCTCCATCCATCATTGTGGTCAATTCAGCCTGACTGGGCCTCCAGGACAGAGCAGATCACTGCCGCTTCTTCGTAAAGGCTAGACTAGTTTATTATCAGGTTTTATTTAATGACGTGGTGTTTGTTTTTTGATCTGTAAAGGTCAGACAGGAAACAGTGGAGCTGACATCAGACCGGCTGTTTACTGGATCATACAGTCTAGATTGCGGCTGCATGTGCGCGCATTTGTGGGTATTATAAATGCATCAAATGGCCTATGATTCGTTCACATATTAATCTTTGTATTGTGCACGTGGGGATTCGTGCAGAAGATGCGAGCTTATGTATGTATGATCACGTGTCAACTGACGCTGAGGGTGCACACATTATATATGCAACGCACATAGAGCAGGTGAGGACTTGACCCTCTTAAAAGAAACACAAATCTTAGGAATAAGAATAAGTTACCGATTCTGTGTGTTAGTTGTGAAATAAAGGCAGTCCAACTGTGTTAGTGCGGTTGCTTAGTTATTGATCACTTTGCTCTCTTTATTGTTGACTCACCTCCCATCTATACACAGATACACTCTGTCTAACCTCACTTAGTGGTGACACCTGGAACCTCTGCTGTTGTTGCTGTCTACTATCAGCTTACGTAATGCCATAATGCCGGTGTTTGTTGTGTATATTTACCCTCCAGAAGGAAACACCCCTGGCTAATGCCGTGTTTTGGGCAGCGAGGAAGGGAAACTTGGCTCTGCTTCAGCTGCTGCTCAACAGCGGCCGTGTGGATGCAGACTGCAGAGACAGTGTACGGACGCTGCATGTCCTGGCTGCTCACCTGCACGCTTTAACCATAACCCACCTGTGGTAGGGACACAGAGAGCTTTAAGCTTCACCTCTGTGCTGCATGTGCTTGTGTTTGCGTGTGTTGTAAGTGTATTTGCCCTCACCATGGAGAGATTATCTAACTACACTTCCCACTGAGGACTGAAACCAGTCAGCAAACTGGCAGTACAGTTTTTTAGTCTCACGTTTGAAATATTTTACAACTTTTTGGTCATTGTCTTCCTGTGCTTTTTTCCCCCTCTTGATCATAGTTGTGTGTCACATTTCATAAATTATTTTGAATACTGTTCCCTTTGTTTTGTCTTCACATTTTCTGCATTTCATATTTGTATGTTTATTTTTATTGCTTTGTGTCTCTTTATTTGATCATTTTCAGGATAAGAAGACTTGATGCCCCTTAAAACATGGGCACAGACCCAGTAGACCTATTCAGTAATTTGTCCATGGCCATTACAGTTTTATTTCCATTTGTGTTGTTTTTCTCCATTATGATAAAGTTTAAACAGTTCATGTTTTGCTGGAAATCTGGAGTTTAATTCACGTCATTTGAACCATTATTTCCAAATGTCTTTTCAGTATGGAACAACAGCACTCATGGTTGCTTCATACAGTGGCCATTATGACAGCGTAAAAGAGCTAATCATGCAAGGAGCAGACATCAACTACCAGAGGGAGGTAAAAGAACCTTTTTTAATTACAAACTGGATTAAGAGTTTAGGTGCAGTATTGACAGGTAGTCTGCTACAATACCTTAAAACTGCCAAGTTTATCTTTTTACGCTTTGTTTTTTGTCTGTGTGTTTATTGATGGGGGAATTTTACTTACCTCTAAGCAATCCCAAGCTTGCTTTCCCTCTCCTTTTACATCCCGTGTGCTTATCCAAGGTAAACTTATTGGCTGAAAATGTTGCCTGTGTCCAAGTAATAGTCTGGCACCCGTCTGCAGCAATTTACAACAATTTAAGAAGTAGGTTTTATATCATTGTGCCATTACCAAGCTCTTTGTTTGGCTTTGATTGCATATTTAGCGCACCAACAAGCTGAAATGTCTGCAGCGACAGACGTGACATCTTTCACTGCACTATTTTTTTCAAGACAGAAGCGTCATATTGGTTGTTATGTTTTTATTTTACTTTTTTTTTGCAAGTCTGCTAGAAAACCTGTCAGTTCACAGCACATGACACCATGGCAACATGGGAAATGTGGTCATTTAAGTGAGATAAAAAGAAAACCATTATTTTTTATTTTTTTTATTGCTCATTTCAAAAGTGTTGAAACATGAAAGGCTGTGTTCAGCATTAGGATTAAAGTCCCTAAGGTAACGCAGTATCTTTTTTTATTGTTCCTTCCAGACAGGTTCTACTGCTTTGTTCTTCGCCTCCCAGCAGGGACATCATGACATTGTGAAGCTCCTTTTTGAATTTGGTGCCTCCACTGAATTCCAGACAAAGGTAAGCTGCAATGACGTGCACCACAGTCTTTAAAATAATGGTCGATAGAGGAAGCTGCAGTGCTCTCATCTCAGTCTTCAGTATGCATTTTGTGTAGAAAGTAAGGCCATGATGCACACAATATGCTGCTAAAGTATTAGAGTGCAGCTCATAATTTTGTCTTTTAAATCTCCTACTCAAAATGTAAAAATATTTGTCACTGTTTTGTCCTCTCTTGTGTTTTGTGGCAGGATGGTGGCACAGCTCTCACTGTTGCTTCCCAGTATGGCCACTCCAAGGTAGTGGACATCCTGTTGAAGAATGGAGCCAATGTGCACGAGCGGCTCATTGTGAGACTCTTTGCATCCACATCTGCAGAAGCCTTGTTGTCTGTCAAGAACTAGTTTGTTTGTTGCACACAATGCAGCAGGAATCCTGCCTCTCAGGTTCCTACAGACTGCTGAGTCAGGCATGAATAGTGTCTGTCTTTAGGTGTGTGACAGCGACCTGACGGTACCTAATAGTTGTTATGGATAGGAATAATATAGTAACATAGTCTTAATAACAGTGTTCCTTCATTTGAGCCCCCCTCCCTCCCCCACACCCTTTTTTTTCTTACAGTCTAAGTACTATAACACTCATTTTTTTCAGGATGGTGCCACCCCTCTTTTTCTTGCTGCCCAGGGGGGTCATGTGACTGTGATTCGCCTGCTGCTGTCATCTGGTGCAAAGGTTAACCAGGCCAGGGAGGTAATATCCTCTCAAGCACACAGCCCTTCATATGCATGCACTCCTTTGTCACCAGCTCCATCTATTATCTTGTTTACACTTCCACATAAGATCATGACAGAACCATTGCAGCGTGCTCTTTGCAGTTGGTAGTTAGAACAGACTCAGTTTTCCCTGTAGTTGTATGCTCTGTTACCCCATTTTAGTTACTGTAGTTACTAGCTGGGATTGCACCCAAATATAATCCAGATTAATTTAACAATACGCTACCTACATTGAAATATTTGGAGTTATGTGCATCAACTAACCCCTCTGTACCGATCCTTGGAGTCAGAATCTCCAGTTGGATGCAAGGATGGGGGTGGGATCTTTGAACAGCAGCAAACTCGGGCTCAAACTTAAGGCTCTGACGTCAACACTCTCCACAGATAATACCTTCATTGAGGTACTGGGAGTGATAAACAGCAACATACTCAACTTTTTTTCTTTTTGTTTTGTTTTTTCTTTTTGTTTTTCCGTTCCATCTCCAGGATGGTACCGCACCAATATGGATGGCAGCTCAGATGGGCCACAGTGAGGTGGTGAAGGTGCTACTCTTACGTGGAGCTGATCGGGATGCTGTCAGACAAGTACGCTGATTTTTATTTTAACTTAAAAAAAATAGATGAAATAGTAAATCGTGGGATTAATAGTTTTAACTGTTGCAGCATTATCTTGAATTCGGCCCCCAATAATACTAATATTTAGGCACAAAGTTAGTAAAACATCAAACTTGGCTGATATCTTTACTTAAGAAAACAATGTAGCTGTAAACACATATCCTTCTGGTATCTTATTGTTTTGTTGTTTTTTTTTAATGAATTTGCTGTTTAAAAGTAAAAAGTACACGAGGAGTTGTGACAATGAGATTTCTGATGCAAATGAAATAAACCAGTGATTCTTACATTCACTTTGACTTTTATTTCTTGGTAGACAGTAAGAAGTTAGTTTGTTTTTGTTTTCTCACCACTTTAACGTCATCTGTTAATACGAAGTATGCCTGTTTTTGCATTTCTTCATGGGAGAGTAAAGCAGTCAGTTTAGTATTTACAAAATGATGAAGCATTTCAGATATTATTTAGTCCCATTATTTCTGAAAACGCTCCCTAAGTTGTGCAACAGTACAGGGTCCTTGTTGCTGTTTATTCTATTTATTTATTTTTGTCTATTTGTGTTTAGCTTGGTCTGACAGCAGTACATGTTTCCATGTTATGATGGTCCTTCACAGATGCCTCAGAGCCGAGAGACCTGAAGACCACTTCTGGAGATGGTTAACATGACACTTACTTTTTGCGCAATTTTAAGTGCCATTTGAAAATAGCTCTGTATTATAGTGTCCTTAAAGGCTTTTCGTAGGATTCCCTTGTCCACATGGTTATATCACCTATAGATGAATAATGCGGTCTCATCTAAGCAGAAACATATCATTGGTGCTCAGCTTAGGTTTGCACGCTGGCACTGAAATTCCTCAAGATTTCTTAAATCACTCAATAAAATTATGCACTATAAAAGGTCCATCTATCCATCCATTTTCATCCGCTTATCCGAGACCGGGTTGAAGGGGCAGAAGTCTAAGCAGAGATGCCCCCCCCCCTCACCCCAGACACTTCCTCCAGCTCTTTTGGAGGGAATCCGAGGCTTTCCCAGGCCAGCCGAGAGAAATAGTCTCTCCAGCGTGTCCTGGGTCTTCCCCAGGGGCTCGTCCCGGTGGGACATGCCTGGAACACCTCTCTAGGGAGGCATCCGGCCTATAGAAGGTGGCTTATGCAAATCCTGTCCATCCAAAGAGAAACATTGTTTCTAAACATGTCATGGCATTTTTTCACCGTGTTTGAAAAAATCTGAAATTCTCTGCCCATCTTTGTCCCTCACATATTCTGTCTGTCTGTCCTGGATACTTTTGTGATTACATATCTTCCAACTTTTTTTTCATTTGGAATTGAAATTAAAAGTGGTCAAAAGTTAGTTACTGAGTTTTTTCCTGTGGTTTTTCCAGGATGGCTCAACAGCACTTTTCAAAGCAGCTTTGAAAGCGCACACTGGTGTCATTGAGGAACTCCTGAAATTTTCTCCTTCCCTCGGCCTTCTCAAGGTAAAACACGCCGCCCTAACTGTCATCTTTTCTGGCTTTATACTATATTGTTCTGTATTATAAGATACTGGGCTATGCTATGTTATTCTACGCTATACTGTAATTGACCGTACTATACTAGTGTGGACCCCACTGTATCTATCAAAGGCCAGGTACAGCTCTTAACAATGCAAGTTTATATTTGTGCTGTTATCAGAATGGCTCTACTGCCCTTCATGCTGCCGTCATGAGTGGAAATCTTCAAGCTGTTCAGCTGCTACTTGGGGCCAATGCAGACCCCACACTACCTGATCAGGTAAAGTAGGGAAGTTAGATGATAAACCAGATATTTTAAGAAGTTTTTCTTATGGCTCTTTTTTATTTATTTATTTATTTTTTCAGAATAATGAGCTCCCTGCAGATCTTACAAAGAGCAATCGCATCCTAAAGGTTTTACGTCCAAAAGCTGTTAATGGAGACAGTTGATGACAGCCCAGCTTTCTGCCTTCATGCCCGTCTGTGCCGCACTGATGATGTGTCGTGAAAAAAATACAACAGTGCCAAAACTACCCAACTGCAGCATTTACTGTACATGGTGCTTTCTTTTGATTGTGGCTGAAACAAAGGCATGAACGTGCTGAACAAACCTGGACTACATATAGAGTAATAACAAGTGTATTTGCCTGCTATCATCTTATTTAAACTGTTATTCTTCAGGACGTGCATTCATTTGGTTTACCCCTGGTGTTATAAAGTTTCTAGATATTTTCCGCACTCTGTGTTTGCTTTTCTAAAATAAACATGTGTAAAGGGAGTGTCGTATTTTTTTTTATTCCCTCTGGGCACTCTGACTTCCTCCCACAGCCCAAAAACATGCATATTAGGTTGATCTGTATTTTAAATTGTAATCTGACATTTTATTACGTAAAAACTGTATCAGTTGTGATTATTACAACGATCTGCCACTAGAGGTCACTGCAAATATACACCTGAAAATCACCTGGGCTGTAATTTAACTTTTTTTTTTTTAATCATAAATTCATAATATATCTCTGTAAAAGCCTTACCTCTGCTGAGTTAATTTTTCAAAGCGTAAAAAAAAGAAAGAGAGCTTAAAGCAGCTGTTAAAGGTGACAAGGTGTCAGATCACGTGATCAGTACGGAAGCGATACTCGACAGTTTGATGCGGAAGAAAGTAAATCCAGGATGTTTTGCAATTGAAGTTATGTTATCAAACTTATGTAGCAGGTAACAACAATAGTAGTATTTTTTCTTTTAAGTCGCCGGGTTTGCTGTTTTGTCTACACGGCCACAGTTTGACCGACTTGACAACAGCTGATGGCGGGCGGTAATTTACAGGTGAGTGTGAAACGTTTACGAAGTCCACGCGATTTAACGTTTTACTTCGGCTTTTAAAAACGACATTGGATGGATTCACAGATGAAGAATAGCCACTACTTTTGAGTTTAGGGTCAGCATCGTATTATAAACAAAGTGGAGGCACAATGTTGTGTTTATACATGTAATTTAAAGACACTATACGTCTGTTTTTAAGTATCCTTAATTATGTTGTTATTGTTTGTTTTTTTTTATCTCAGAAAGCTATAGATCTGGCCAGCAAAGCTGCAGATGAGGACAAAGCCAAAAACTACGAAGAAGCCCTCCGTTGTTATCAGCATGCTATCCAGTACTTCCTTCATGTTGTCAAGTGTGAGGAACCAAACTCCTACCGGTTTTACAGTTGTTTGTTGTCGTTTTGATTTTAACCCTTTACAGGGCAAGTGACCATATTTGGTCACTTCAGTAGAACAACAGTCTATCTTTGGTTATTACAAAAAAAAAAAAAAAGTTCTGCTGTTAATAGAGGTTCTGTAATATTCTCCAATAACCCTCTAAAGCATTTTATCGACTGCCCTATAAAGGGTTAACACTGTGGTCTAAACCTGATTACTGCAGATGAGGCCCAAGGCGAACGAGCAAAACAGAGCATCAGGGCCAAGTGTGCAGACTACCTTGATAGAGCTGAGCAGCTGAAGGAATACCTGAAAAATAAGGAGAAGATTCCTCCAGCCAAGCCTATCAAAGAGTCAGGAGATAAAGGGTGAGAGTGACCAATACATCTGGAGCAAAGGGTTGAGTTGATGGTTTCCATGGTGAAGGTGAACAACCTGAAATCTATCCTTGCTTGCTTACTTTCGCTATATTATGCAGTTTATTCTTTTATTATCATGATTAGGATCTGCAAATGGTAGCTGTGGGGGAGGATGGTAGAGTGAAGCTGTAAAATATTCTGTAAAATGCAAGAAATGTCTCCCGCTTTTTTTTTTGTTTCAGGAGTGAAAGTGATGACGAGGAAGACCAAGAGAAGAAGAAATTCAAAAATCAGCTCTCAGGTGAATTGTACTGTTGCAGGATTTGATGTCATTTTACAAAGAGAAAAATGCCTTAATCTATAAATAGTTTATCGATTTTATATCTCATGCAGGTGCCATTGTTATGGAAAAGCCGAACATTAAGTGGAATGATGTGGCCGGACTTGAGGGAGCCAAAGAAGCCTTAAAAGAAGCTGTCATCTTGCCCATCAAGTTTCCTCATCTGTTCACAGGTTTTGGGAACAAGATAAAACATTTACTACCACTGAAACATATTGATTTGTATTTATTTATTTGTAATTAATACTGGGTGTGTTTGCTCAGGGAAGCGAACTCCTTGGCGGGGGATCCTTCTGTTTGGTCCTCCAGGGACAGGCAAATCCTACCTAGCAAAGGCAGTGGCCACAGAAGCAAACAACTCCACCTTCTTCTCCATCTCCTCCTCAGATCTGGTGTCTAAGTGGTTGGGGGAAAGTGAAAAGTGAGGCTCTCACAATGATAAAACCCAGAATATAGTAGCCTGACTGACTGAATAAATAAAATCTATTCTCTCTCCATCGCTGCTCGTCTCCAGGCTTGTGAAGAACCTCTTCGCTTTAGCCCGAGAACACAGACCATCAATCATTTTCATCGATGAGATCGACTCCCTCTGTGGCTCGAGGAGCGAGAATGAAAGCGAAGCAGCTCGTAGAATAAAGACGGAGTTCCTCGTCCAGATGCAGGGTCAGTAAAAGGAAACATCACCACTCTGAGATAAACCTGGAAAAGCTGTACTTTGTTGACAAGTGTTTTTCATGTCCTGACTACTTTACTTTCTCAACTTGATATATATATTTAAAACTGAAACTTACTTTACTCGATGACTTGTTGCATTTCCTTTCTCCTGTCAGGTGTTGGGAATAATAATGAGGGAATCCTTGTTTTGGGAGCAACAAATATACCATGGACACTGGACTCCGCCATCAGGAGAAGGTTATCTTAGCTTAATTACATAAAGAATAATCCCAATCACCTCTGGTCACAACCCGGAACTGCTCCCTGTCTACTTTACATCTAGATGTAGCTGATTAAAGGCTCCACAGTGGCTAACTGAACCCTTTGTCCGTGTTTTAGGTTTGAAAAGCGCATCTACATTCCTCTGCCAGAGGAGCACGCCCGCTCCTTCATGTTCAAACTTCACCTGGGCTCCACCCCTAACAACCTGACAGATGCAGACTTTGTCACTCTGGGCAAGAAGACAGACGGTTACTCAGGAGCAGACATTAGTGTCATCGTCAGGGACGCTCTCATGCAGCCAGTCAGAAGGGTTCAGTCAGCCACACACTTCAAAAAGGTGAAACCATAGCAACCAAGCTGTCTGTCCTACCTGTCCTGTTTCTAACATCTTATCTTTTTGTTTTATTTTAGTCTGTACAGTCTGTCTGTCTGTCTGTACAGAGTTTGGAAAGCAAAGAAATGCAGATGTTTGTAATATAAACTCCATATGATTATTTGCATGTCTAGTTACCGATGAAAGCCGTCATTCTCATTCGTGAACCTACTGACGAAGATACAGTTGACCTGAGTTGTCACACGTTTTAGGTTTTGAGCTAATGTGTTTTAGCCACAGCAGGCAGCTGACTTAATTTAAAAACTCTCTGTACATTACATTCTCAACATAAACTATTGATATCTAATGATCTAACAAACAACTGTTTAACCAAATTCATATAAAAAAGCGTTTTGTACTGTATGTCAGTATTAAGCTTGGCTTAAGGTTACGCTGCAGAGATTACATCTCTCGGCTGGCCCGAGAACACCGCGGTATCCTTCCAGAACAGATGTTTAAACATTTAAACAAGTTCAACCTTACTAAGCAAATGACCATATTGATCATTTTAGTTGACATACACACAATGGAAGAAAATCCGGAAAAACATTATCCGAATAAAAACGGTCTACTGATCTTAACAAATGGCCCTCTAGGCTCACAAGTTTTAAATTTTAGGTATTTCATTGAGTGCCCTATAAAGGGTTTACTATGCATTATCAGCCAAACAGTTTTGTCCTATCAGCATACAAAAGGTATAAACAGGCTGGTGTAAAGTCTTGGAAAGTAAACTTTACAAAATTGCAGTCAGCAACTTTAAATTTGTCCCTCTGAACTGGTTCTTCACAGACATGTGCTCAGACTTGTTTCATCCTCTTACTTCTGTCCGTTTGCTCACATTAAAGGTTCGCGGGTCACCAGGAGACAATCCAGCCGTCGTGGTGGAAGACATGCTGACGCCGTGCTCACCTGGAGATCCCAACGCCGTAGAGATGACGTGGATGGATGTCCCCGGGGATAAACTCTTAGAGCCTGTAGTGTCCATGGTAAGTAAAGACTGAGTCGGCTCTTGATCAGCGTGATTGATAAACATGGTGATAAGGAAGCGCTCTGACCTGCCTGATGTTCTCCATACAGGCTGACATGCTGAGGTCATTGAGCAACACCAAACCTACGGTCAATGAGCAGGACTTGGACAAGTTAAAGAAGTTTACTGAAGATTTCGGCCAAGAAGGCTAATAACGCTGATGTTCTACCCTGATGTAGGACTGCAGTTACTAACTATTTTCACTTTCAGTTATCTTTATGATCAACATCTCGGTCTCTTAAGTGGAAGAAGCCATGGCTCATGCGGTTTTGGGAGCTCAAAGTTTTTTTTAACTTTGTTTACATATTTCTCTAGTCTCTGTTGTGTTTTTATCCGTTTTCAAAGTTTATTTTTTAACTTATTACTCTCATTGTCATATTATATATGAAATTGTCAGCCGCAACACTGAAACCACCGACAAATAAAGTGACACTGCAGGGATCTTTTAAAATCTTTTAAACCTACAAAAGCTGATTGAAAGGACACAACAAAGTCTGGGGTCTTAAGATTCCCTGATGTCCTGACGCTCAAGGACACTGATATTCGTTGTCTGCCTCATCAGAGCAGTTAAAAGTGGCATGAAGAGGTCACAATCTTAAGGTTGATTGGTGTATATATATATATATATATATATATATATACACACATATATATATTAAATGCATCACTGTTGCTGCTGAATCTGTAACTGCAGTAAAAGTATTACAGCTGCTGGGTTTTTAAATGTTTCCAACACTATATATATATATATATATATATGCGCACGCACGCACACCACCCATAAAACTACTTCCATAGGTCACTTTTATAAGAGAAAATGTATTCACATTTGTCAATGCACGTTTATAAGCAATCAACTTTTTTCCTGGTTATTTTATTTTACTACACAAAAGTTATTTCTAGCTGCTTTAAGAAGGGTCTTTTGGGTTTCGTTTGAGTAACAAATTAAAACAGGAAAACTGTTTTTGTAAGCAATCTTTACATTTAAATATCCTTTCAGTGGAGTTATGTTACCTTTGCACATTTTATTCCCAGGTTGTGATACTTCTTCAGTTGGACTGTGCATCTTCAGTAAACTTAGCTGGTAAACAAAGCATTTGGTCATGGGATTTATCTGTTGAATCAGTTGCCTTTGGGGATTAAAAAAAAAAAAAAAAAAAAAAAAAAATATTCAGATGTTGATCAATAAAATTGGCACTTGGGAGCACTTTTCTTGTGTCTTGTCAAGTTCTTTGAACAAATCTCTGCGTTGTAATAAATAAATGAAAAAGAAGAAGTTGTGAATACGTTTATTTGTTAAAATACATTTTAAGTAACACTTAACTCTAATTCAGGATGATTCGTAAATTAAGATATTTAAGAAGCAAATATACAATCTTCATTACTTTTACATCTCAAATTTAAAACCAATAGAAAAATTGCATTAACATTTGTGCCAAACAAAATTTGGTTTGCATTCATTAAATTGGGGCCACTATTTTAAAGCAATTCTTAAAAAAAAAACTTCCCTAGGAGCTAAAGTAGCAAATCCGAATAAAATAAAAACATTCAAGTCATTTGGAAAATAAAAGTCAAGGCTGAATGAAATGTAATTAAGTCTCATGTGACTGATCTACTTAAGATGTTTGTCCATCAAGCCTGACAAAGACCAACACCTCAAAACAAGCACACTTCAACACATGTGAAATTCAGCTGCCAATTGGGGGGAAAAAAATGCATGCAAACTTAAGATTCAAGAGGGATGACGTCTCTTTCTACTTCAGATAAAACACTAGTGTTTCCCCCTATCAAGTAGCATTTCTTGTAAAGGCAACATCACCAAAAACATATTCCTCCAAATAAGTCCATCAAAATGCTACATTGAAAAAGATTATTGCTTTGTGTGTGCAATTCTCTGTGCAAAACGTATCACAGGGTTCCTCTGACAAAAAGAACTTCCCTCAGAGACCCAATTCACAACCAAATGAAAAAGTAAACAAAAAATACAGTACACAGAAATGGACACAAAAAAGGCGAAAAGTGTTGACCAAAGGATAATTTTGCAAAAACAAGAACCAACTTTGCTTCATGAAACTGAAACAAACCTGACAGAGAGGATCTGAAATGTACACGAATGAAGATGTCTTTACAGTAACATTATAAGTCATTTTTGGTTAAGAATATTCACGTTAAGACAACACAAAAAGGTTGAGACACAGCAAATGAGAAAGTGCTAATAGGATTTAGAATAATTTGCTGCATATCACAATGGTGCTCAACAGATGTAGCCCAACAGACACGTTTCATTTGATGTCTTGTGATTACACAGATAAGTGAAGGCTGGCAGGAGACTGTAAATACAGAGGAACTGGGACCTAACAAATACGCACTACTCACAACATTAGAAGACCGAGAAGAGAGAGCCAAGTGCCAAACCAGTTGCAGCTCCAGCGAGCATGCCCAATGCCACATCTCCTCCATCATCACGCTGCCGCTCTCGAATAATCACATGGTTCACTCCAGGAGCAGCATATCCACCTGCACAACATAACAATTAAATGACTTGATTTTTGTCTTCTTTAAGTTTGAGTCACAACAAACAAACACGTAGGCACATACTGTAAGCTTACTTACCCTGGTACTGGTAAGGATACGCAACAGCGTAGGGCTGCCCATCAGCAGAGTACACAAACTGTGTAGCATGTGGAGGAGTTGTAGTGTAGTCTCCATATGGGCCTGGAGCATAAACCTGGCAAAGAAATGCAAAAAAACAAAGGTATTTCACAAATAATGGTTTTAATTGAGCCTTTAAACAAAGCGCCAGCAGGTGGCAGCAGAGTCAGACTTTAATGTCTCCTGAAAGCAACTTTATTTTTCTAGAATAATTAATTTCACTCATGAAGACCAACATCAAACTGCAGATATAAAGGAACATCACATTTAATGAGAAAGCTAATTAAGCTTTCTATCTTTAAGTATCATTTATTGTACATTGCTTACTTCTTTTACCTGTGGCTGAGCATATTCCGAGTAGGGTGGAGGAGCAGATGCCATCACTTCCTGTGCAAAACCAATCTCAGGGGCTGCAACCACCTATAAATATTAAACAACCCAAATGAAGCCTCCACAGATATCCAACAAAACTAAGCTGCATGCCAGTCAGCCAAGTGGAAGCAGCACACTGTCATTTCTAATGTTTCCAAGTTACCATAGCCTGGCCAGCCATGCCAACTGACTTTGCAAAAGTGGTCTCACACAAAATGGGTCTGGTACCCCTTTGCATTCACAGCCATTCTTACCACTAACAAATGTACCAAACCAATCACACCGGGCAGGGGTGGACTTTGTGGCAACTCTTCAGGAAGCTCCACTACTAAAAACAACGGAGATGGCTGAAAAATAGACGTTTTCTATGGCAAAGCCAACAGCAGTCACAAACCAGTCTTCCTACTCCACTGCACATTATTTTGTTTGCTTTTCTGACTTAAACAATTAACTTAACTCTATGGCAGCTTAAGCTACCAACTATGCTGTCGTCTGCTGGGGTTCCAACCGAGACAGGAAGAGACTGAACAAGCTGGTCAGCAGGTCAGCTCTGTCCCGGGCTGCCCGCGGACAATCCCTCTCAATTGCTGCATCAGAGCAGATGTTCTGACCAGCTTCTTCAGCTGTAGGCCGATATACCCTTAGTATAGAGAGAAATGCTGCTGCACATCTTTCATTCCCACCACTGTTAAGACTGTACAACTCTGCAATTTGGTTGTACTCCAATCCCTTTCTTTTTTTTTGAAATATTTGTTCAATAGCTCACACACATAACCCCCACCAACCCCAACAGTTAGAATGGCTGGCCAGGCTAAAGTTATAGAGGAATAAAGAGGAGAATGAGTAAAAATGTAAATATATACAAGTAAGAAAAATGATCTGATCTAAAACCATGTGTTAAGCCTATCTTAGAACTTATTACCTTAAAAAATTTAAATGAGGGAAGACTAAGCAAAATCTCACCATATTAATTCTGGCATCCTGCAGTGCCATGGTCCATGCTCTGCACCAAAAAGTGAAAAAGATCTTGAAATGAAAGTATATTTTATCTAAAAACTCAAACCCAGATTCCCCAAACTCTGTATTTTCAACTTAACATAAAATAAATATTAATCTGTTTGATGTAGTGACTCAGCATATAAATTCTGTCTTACAGCGCATCATCTGCACTGTCTGCACACAGGCTGATCACCCGCCCATCTCTACACACAATCTGGAGCAAGGCATCACGTGTCTTTCCCTCCGGTGGGTTCAGGTCTAAGGGGCAATGCAGCAGGACAAAAAGAAAGGTGACACATTTAAAATAAAAAAAGGAAGAGGAAGCCACTGATAGTGAAAAAGTGATCTCAGCAATCAAGTATGAACATGTGACAATCACCCTGACATGCAGCAGAGCTGCGGATGTTAATGCAATTGACTCTCATGTGGATGTCATCCTCCATGTCACGTCGCTGTTGATCGTTGTAGAACACCAGCCGTCCATCTGCCCACAAGTCAAACCAGTTTCGTTTCCAGCGGCGCAGGATAGTACCTTAAATGTAATTATTTACAGTAGAGGTCTCCTTATTTTCATGGGATGTTTTTTTTAAAACAACAAACTAGATATTATAGCTTATCAGTTACTAAACTGACAACACAGATGAGTGGATTCACTTACTTTGTCTGTGAAGCCAACCACTCTTTACCACAGCCATCTGAAAGGCAACACCTAAACAATAAAATTAATATACTTAGACACTGTCTGTCATAACTAAAAGACTTTGTGAATCCTATCGCAGTTACAGCAAATTATGTATTGTACCCACGTTTGATGATATAACCTAAGGATAACTGCAACAGCTAACACAATTTACCTCCGTAGCGTCAGCAAAAACCCTAACGTTATTAGACTCTACATAGTCAACAGCGCCTTTAAAGACTTCCTTAATAATACATTTGGTTATACTTGTTCATTAACTAACTGCTAAGGATAAGTCATCAGAGATCAAGCGAGGTAATCCTCGTGACATGCAGTTATTAGAAACATGTCAGCAATGCCACACCAGAATCAAGAGGATTACAATATCAGCAAAATAAACGTCTATCGTGTTAGTTGCTCGCTCTTAATAATATATATATATATATATATATATATATATATATATATATATACATACATACATACAATTAACATGAAATAGCTAAATTATTTGTCTGTTGCCCTCGAGCTGACCTGTTAGCACAAGTTCATAGTTAGCTAAACCGTATCACTTGTAGTCGTAAATAACTGTGCGTCAATTTACAAATGCCCGTGCTAATTGAGGTACTTACTTGATTCGTTGTATGATAAAGACAGGATTTAATGTGCTGTGAATAACTAGAATTTGGAAAGTTATGCTCAAAAAGAAAAGACGACTTCTTTGGGGCAACAAGGCCCGAATGACCATTAACCAGAGCGGACAGACAGCTGCTGGACGACGTCGTCGACGGTTACCGCTAACCCCGCCCACAACGCAGTCGCTCGCTCGCTCGCTCGCTCTCTCTGTCTCTCTGTCTCTCTCTCTGTCTCTGTCTCTCTCTCTGTCTCTCTCTCTGTCTCTCTCTCTGTCTCTCTCTCTGTCTCTCTCTCTGTCTCCCTCTCTCTCTCTGGAGTGGGAGGGGTTTGTTTTGAATGATGTAACCTATCAGCTGACGGTGCTGGAAAGTGCTAGCAACCCAGCGAGGGTGCGCTTGATAATTTTCATGTGGCGGGCGATTCGCAATAGCGCCTTAATACAGCGGTATTTCTCAGTCTTCAACCAATTAATGTTGTTTTAGGTATACGAATATGCTTTTTGAGTTATCGTTTGTTGAGTCTGTTGGATAATTTCATATAACTATTATTTATCACCGTGGCAGTGGAGATCAGGAGGGAGAACTTAGATAAACTCATCAGTAGATAACTAAGTTGACCACCCGTAGCGGGAACAAGTCACGATCTCACACAAGCAGAAGCAAATCGCATCTTGTACGGTCGGAGCAGGTAGAATGAACTTCCTACGGCCGGAAACCAGCATCCTCAATGACCGCCGGGCATCCCAGGGTTACAAAACAAACGGAGCCGCTCCACTTGGCTAAACAGTCTGAAAGCTAAAGCCACAACCACTACGTAGAAGCTAAGTACATAACCTGAAATGGCAACAGCAATATACTTGGAGCACTATCTTGACAGTGAGTATCTGGGAATATGCCATGGTGGTGTGTTACTGTCGGACATGTCACGTTTGCTTGAAGTTTAGTTTGAACGTGTCGAGAACCTTGACGGTCGTGAAGGTACGTTAGCAAATAGCAAAATGTGAGGTCACTAGCTCACAAGTTAACAGATTAGCTTCGCTTTGGGTAAACTAAATCTGGATAAATTGTCTTAATATTGTATGGGGCACATTGAAACGATCATAAACCAGTAGTTATGATAGACTGTATACAATCTAGGCGCTTGTAATTTGGCTGGTGTCTCTTAGTGATATGTTGCTGCATGTCGCAACTGTGTGACCAGGAAGTAGCGGAAAACATGTTTTCATAAAAATGTGTTATTGAAGGCTTATTTATTTATTTATTTTACTTTTTGTGAGAGATCGCGAGTGCATTTGTACATCAGTCACCATGCATGTGCAACCTGTTGAAAACCGCGTTTCCCGTAACGTTTACGCGCCGGAGCGGGCTGTTTGAAGTACGTCACGCAGCTGAAGTTGCTAGAAGCTCTGCGTACATCTGCGCAGGTTGTTGTGTCCCTGTAGCACATGTTCTGTCGGATTCACAATCATGTCTAATGCTGGTGTCATACACTCTAAAGTATGTTAAATGCCACGCCATAATTAATTACTGCCATTTTAAGAGTCTGCAACTCATTTTTGGCATATGATCAACAAGAGGTAATAGTTACATATTGATGGTGATCCTACAAACGGAAACGCTGACTGAAGTTACTTGTTCACTTGTTCACGCTTTTAAATCATTTGGTTGGATTTAAATTTGCAGTCATGTGTTGATGAGACGCGGCATCAGAACCATTGACTGGGGAAAAAAAAAAGAAATTAGTAAGAAACTTATGTTCAGAGTATTTTAAAATAATGGGGACACCCTATAGATTGTCCTTATAACAACATAATAAAATTGTTTTAAATATCAAACATCTTTAATTTTATTGTAATGGCACCTCTTGCTTTGTGAATTTTGATTTGTAAATCCATCTCTTGTCCTGTTAGTCACAGTCAAACATGAGGTCTTCTTATTAGAATAATATTATAGGTAAATGAGCCCAAAATAGGTTGGAACATGTATGTTAAGTTAATGTCTTTCTCTTTCCCTTTTAAAAAAAAAAACAACTTTATTTTACCAGATGAAAGTTTGAGGACAAATTCTCATTTACAAATTGTGTTCTTCCCATCTCGAGGTATTGAAAACCTGCCATGTGAGCTACAGAGGAACTTTACTTTGATGCGGGACCTGGACAGTCGGACTGAAGGTGATCAGTTCATTTCATGACTTCATTATCCAAAGGCTATATGTATTAAAACATCTACTACACACCTTTGCTGCTTTATTTACTGTTTCTGTATGTGATGCTGTCTTCTGTGTAATTACATCAATAATCTGCAATAGTGAGAAAAATAAGGGTATATATTAGTTCCTCATTTTTAAAGTCAGTTGTGTACTGTGTGCATTTATCCGCTACTGCAAAAATCATGTTTTCTTGTGCAGAAAAGAAAGGAGAAATTGACAAACTGGCGGAAGAGTATATAGCAAATGTGAAGAACCTGGCTTCAGAACAGCGAGTGGAACATCTCCAGAAGATTCAGAATGCCTACAGCAAGTGCAAAGAGTTCAGTGATGACAAAGTCCAACTTGCAATGCAGACGTATGAAATGGTCAGTCTGAAATGCATTCCGATGTTTGGTCCCTTGTCATTCTAGAGTTTTTCCAGTTGATTTAAAAAAGTTTTGGAGATGTTTATTTTTATTTCCAAAATGTACATGTGAATTACTAATTTTTACTGGCTTAAAAACAAGGACCAAACTAATTTCTGTTAGGAGCTCACGTGCTACATGTGACAAAGCTGATATGGATTTCTGTCTAATATCCATAAAATGATGTATTGCAGGTCGACAAACACATCCGTAGGCTGGATGCTGATCTGGCTCGATTTGAGAATGAGCTAAAGGAGAAACTGGAATTGAGTGGCTATGAAAGTACAGATGGAAAAGGATTAAAAAGTAGGTTGAGTAACTGGACGGCTTTCATAATGTGACAGTGTGAAACAGATTCACCGTTAATAATGTAAATATTTTCCCTACCAGAGACTGAATTGCGTGGGCAGAGGGAGAAGCGTGGATCGAGAGGTCGAGGAAGGAAAGGTTCCGATGAAGATTCCCCCAGAAAGAAAAAGATGAAAAACTGGTAAGTTTGGGCTGGCTCCTCAGATTGAGGGTTTATTGTACTGTATGTCGCCTCTCCAGTTTACCGTGTTTTAAAGCGTTCTGTACGTTGGTGTTTCAGTGCCGACCTGAGTGATGCTATCCTGCCTATGCAACCGTCAGACGTGTTGGACATGCCAGTCGATCCCAATGAACCCACATACTGCCTGTGTCATCAGGTGTCCTATGGAGAGATGATTGGATGCGATAACCCAGATGTAGGTTTTGTTACATTTATAAACCTTTTTAAACCCAGGCTGGGATGGATATTGATTACATTAATGTTGTTTATTCCTTCTTGGTTTTAGTGTCCCATTGAGTGGTTTCACTTCGCTTGTGTTGATCTTGCCACAAAACCAAAAGGAAAATGGTGAGATTTTCTGTCTGCTCAGATTCTATCAACCCATTTGTCTATAATAATTATTTAATCTTTTATCACCATTGAAGGAGAGACTTGATATCTAAGCACTTTTTCTTTTCCTTTTTGATCCGACAGGTTTTGCCCGAGATGCACTCAAGACAAGAAGAAAAAATGAGATTTGTTGTCACAAATACTTTTTAAAAACATCTGTAGTTTGGTGTTGTTAAATAGTGTGTATATGTGTACATTTTATAATTTTTCTTTGTTGAAACAGTTACTCACGCAGCTTGGTTAAAAGGCCAAATCCCGGATTTGTTGTAAAGCTAGATTTGTGGCGTCATTATTCCCACCGACTGGCTTTTCTGTCAGTGTTATTGATTTTTAACACGGCTGTCTCTCCTCTAGCTTTAAAACCGTTTTCTTAGGTTTTTATTTGTGTGCTGTAGGTCTGTTCAGAAAGTCAATCCTCCAAAGTAATAAGCTGTAAATATAATTATGACTAAAACTTAAATCACAGCCCGTGGCTTATATACATACTTGAAATGTCAGTTTTATAAATAACTATTTGTTTTTATTAAAGTAATTAAGAGCCTGCTGAAAATTTACAATATAAATACCTAAATCCTTACTGAAATGGTGATGGGGAAAAGGAACTTTGTGTCAGATTTTATTTTTTTTTTTTTTCTTCCTACCTCTTTAGGGTTTACATCTGCACTGCATAAATGACTGCAAAATAAGTTTTTTTGATTAGCTTAAACCAAACTGGCAAATAAATGTAAACTTATTCTCTATCAAATTTCAACAAAAGCCTATGACATTCTTGAATGTATTGTTGTACCTTTGTTCAGTCAGTGGCTCCTGTCACATGAATAAGGTTTTTAAGCACTTTGAATGGAATTGTTCCCCTGACGTTTGATACTGCAGGCTAAGCTTTTAGACAGTTTTTTTTTTTAATTTAAAACTAGGCCATAAAACATCGTGTTTCTACTAATTTTATAGCTTGTAACCTAAGCATCCCCCAACCCATACCTGAATAATCACAGGGGAAACATTGGTATTTCATTTAAGATCATATATATATATATATATATGAGAAAATTATAATTTTTTTTTTCATAATACAACATTTTATACATATGTTGTTCCAAAGATATGTTGTATTGTTTAAATTACTGGTGTACACTGATTTGATACGATTTTAGTTGTTACAATTTGACTGAATACCAGTCATTTAGGTTTAAGCCACAATTATGAGACCCAAAGTCTATGTATTTTGTAAAATTCTGTATTTTTTAACAAATAAAATTTCTGAAATAATGCATTATTAATAAATGCATTATTTCTTTCACTGTATTTTGTGGAACCTGTTTTGAAATTATTACTCTTTCACAAACATTGGTCAGGTTTTTTCATGTCTTGTCAAATTCAAGTTTATCCTCAGTGGATAGGTTGAAGCTTGAAGATAACATTCTTGAAGATTTGTAAAAATGGTTTTAAAATCCATCATCAGACTCATCATCCCAACTGCACTTTTCTTGGGTGGTCTTGGGGAAATCCACCTCCAGGTCATAAATAAAGTTTGGATCATCCTTGCTCCTCTGGTTTCTCTCAAACTGTCTGTTCATTTGGCACTTTTTGCGAGTCAGTTCTTCATCATCTAGTTTGTTCAGGTCTTCCTCAGGGTGCAGACAGAAGGAGGCGAGGCTCTGCTCCAGGGACAAGCCCTGCATGTGATCTCGCAGGATGAAGTGAAGCCTTTCCAGCTGTCCCTTGGACACCCCCTCCAGGTAGTCCCTGTGCCTTGAGTGGTTCTTCAGCCGCTCAGCAGCGATACTGCAGTCTGGGAGTTAAAGAAAGGGCGTCAAAGAAAGCCAATGTCCACAGAATCAGGAAAAACGTGGAGTGGAAACTGTCAAACCACGTGTTTCTTGCATTTGTGAACATCCTGTCACCTTCGATATCAGTGTTGCAGTTCATGGGACGGACTGGCATTGAAAGAATGCAGTATTTTACACTATATTAACTTACCGGAATATTTCGAAAAGTCCCGTACGGGTATTATTCTTTTTCTCATCGTATTTGTTTCCGTGAGCACATAAATCAAAACTATGGACGGGGGGCTGAAGTTGACGCCGCAACGCTTTGCCTCATATCGCATCTTCTTTGTACAACGGTACAGATTGAACCTGATCTCAACTTGAAGTCCAGATACGGATAAATAAAACACCAGAATACAGGTCGGGTGAATGGCTGAACCACAGAGGGATCGACCGGGATCGACCGGATTATCCGCTCGACGAGCTTCCGATCTTGTTACTATGGTGAGTTCCCTAGGTACTGACAGCTATGTCTTTATTAAAGCCTGTCTATATTTATGGATGTTTTTGTAATGGCTGTTTTTCAAATATGATTACGTTTATGTTGAACAGCTCATCTTGTTAGTATTTATTTCCCTGTCTAAAACTGTTGGCTCGAAACAACCTGAAATTCTGTGCGTTTGAGGTTTACAGTCAGGCACATTGTCGCAGCTTCTGCTACAACTACAAGGGTCCTTCGTGCCTCCTTTCCGTAAACAATGAAGGAAATATTGAGTTCAAGAGCAAAACGGGATTAAATGTGTTTGAAAACACACGGGAGGGTTTATTATTCACGCTTTGATGTATTTCGTACTGCTCTCTGTTTCGACCTTCTTATCGACGTGTTACTGTTTGGTTGAAAAGGGTAAGATAGTTTTCTTCGGTGTCCTGACAGCTTCATTTTTGTTTGAGGAGTTTTGTTTTTGTCTAAATCTGTCAAACGATGTCAGAAGGGACTTAGAACAATAAAACAAGTATCATGGATCATTGGTATGAGTAGGAGGGGGAACTCATTCGGCTTTCCATTGGTCTATTGGAGTTTAAGTATAAAGGTAGCTTCATAACTCAAAGTATCTCGGGGGGCTTTTTATATAAAACTCGTTCTTAAAATAGGTTGCAGCTATATATTTTTGTGAAAGGTTAATGAAACGTTAGTATAACAAATCCATCAGTTTGCTAGGTTTTTGTCATCTTGGCTCCTGTAAGCTGCGTATTTTGCCGTTTTGCAGATGAGCGTCAGGACCATTGCGCTCCCCTGAAGCAGTGGCTGGGGTCATCAGTGTCAGTGGAGCTCAGCAAAAATGGTTTTCACAGGTACTCGGTACTAAACTTTAGTAAGCAAGAGAAAGTTAATTATGACCTCGTGTGTAAGTGATTTGTGTGCGTTTCTAGGGAGCTGATAACCACTGTTAAGCCCAAACCTGGTGCCCTCGGGGACGTTAGCGTGTTGCTGGTTTACAGCTGGCCCAGTGGTGTCTACGTTGATCCATACCAGGTGGCATCCCTGAGGGATCACAGTGACTGGCAGGTAACATTGGAAAAACGAGGTTTTCTTTCATTTAGATCGTTCAGCCAGATAGAACATGGCACAGTATGTTAAAGAAAGAGCATTATAAGCTTCACAGTGCACTGTATTTAGATAACTGGTTTTTGTTGTTGTTTTTTTTTTCTTCATATGTAAGATATTACTAGATTCAGGCATTGACTTGGAGGCACCTGCGCACAAGACTTCAGGATTTCTTACCTATGTGTATCCCTCCCATAATGGACCAACTCCCAGTCTCCTAAAAGTAACAATTCCAGTGCATGGGCGCTATCACATGCCTTCTTTGGTTGGCAAACCATTTACAGCTGTTCACATTGAACCTCCTGAACTGCTTCTGTGGACTGAAAAATGTAAATATTTCACTTTTGCTTTATAGCCATGTACTTTTATCTATGAAGTCATGCTAAAATATTCAGTTCACTAACAAATGAGGAGAAATTCATACTATGTGTATATGTGGAAAGAGGTTATAGACATCTTTCCCTGCAAATGAAATGAAAAAATGGAGATTAGTTGATATGATGATTTTTCTGCATGCCCTGATGTATTTGCTGTAATTGAGGAATTCGTGTTCCTATCACTGCTGAGTGACACATGACATCTTTTATGATTGAAACAATAAATTGACTATTAAATGTTCTTTACATTAGTCAGATGAAACACTTTATTCAATCCAGAATCCCCTTCTTTCTAGGCAAACAGCTAAACGGATTGGAGCCTCCTACTGTTGTGTCTGCTCCGTGCATGTTCGACAATTCAAGCTCCTGTTCATGGGTTAAAAGCTATCATCAACGTGAGGTTTGCAAATGTTATTTGTAAAGTCTAGAGTAAATAATTCAGGTTTTTATGTTATTCCATTGATTCTTTTACTTTTAAACAAATAAAAATCTTGTCTTTTAGGAACTTGGCCCTTTGAGGTTCCAGCTTCCCGTTGGTGATGGGTCCATGGTGCATCCTGTGTGTGGGGCAACACTGTTGGTCACAACAATCTGCTGTGTAGCACTGACTAAACACATGTGGAAACATCGAATCATTTAAGAAGAAACACTCATCATAATATATATTACCAGCTCATGATATAGTTCTGTCTGAAATCAGGATCATGTTGGTATCACCTTGAAGACAAAGAGTGTGGCTATATCTGTAGAGATAATAATCCAGATATACAAGTAAAACTCTCTTTATGAAGCCAATGTGACTTTTTTTTTTTTTTGTTTGTCCTGTAATTTGTTCACAAGTTCAGTGATATTTAATAGGTGTGCCATCCAATGTTTTGGCCTACATGTTGAACAGTACTGCAGCTCCCAGTCCAGCTATGGCTGTGTCTGAAACCAACCCCTCGCCACCATATAGTCTACTACATTCCACTGTCGACATTTTGTAGTGGTGTCTGAACATTTATTAAGAATGTTAATCCCGATGTAAGACATTCACGTCTCCCAAAATGCATCATGTAAGGTAGTGTACAACCAATGGTCATTAACCAAGCATCTGTACACTTATGCATTCCACTCAAGCAAAATAAAACAAAAACATTAAAAAAAACGCAACAACTGGACACAGACACTGAACAAGAACAGCAAAAATTAGCTATAAATATAAGTACATAGTTATTTAACTCTGGGTCGTAGGCTAAAGTTTATTTAATTATAATTAAAATTCCTAATGTTTGTTTATAACATGAATACATCAAATGAAATGTGTATTTAACAGCTAAATGAAAATTCATTGACACGCTGATGTTTACCGTTTATGTGTAAACGAGACTGGGAGATTACAAAGTTTCCCCACAAGAGGGAGTAGTCTGCCTGGCAGTTAATTATTCAATCTAAATGAAGGCAAATAAATAAAGTTTATTTATGTTGTTAAACACAACTTTAGCATAGTGGTTTAACTTACTGTCTGATGGCATGTTACTAGTACACCAGCCGCTCATCTAAGTTGTCTCTGCCTTATAATTCCCCTTCTTTGAATCAAACTAATTAGAATAAATAGAATAAAGTGAAAATGTGCATATTCAATGACATTTTTTCATTTGGAAAAAAAATTGTATCCTGCAAGGAGTAAATCATATCTCATGTTTTTTATGGGAATTTTTATTTAACTAGCAGTACAGACAACATTAGTTTGCTTTTCATTTTATTTGAGAAGATGTCTATACAGTGATAATATTATAGGCTATACAGTAGTAATACTGGTAGTGATCTGTTATGTTTTATCTCTTGAGACAGCAATGATGCAATGAACACTACTGACAAAATGACCACACTAGCGTCTGAAACGTCTTTCGGCTGATGAATTCAGTACATAGATACAAAGTCTGTGCTGAGTGCCGTGGGCCATGGACCAGTGAACAATACCCTTTGACTAGGGACTAGGGCGGTCTGACAGCCCACATCAGTGCAGCTCTGTGACTAGCAGCTGATTTTAGGGGGGCGGAGTCAACCATTTAACTTATTTGCATCCCTATCTTCTTTTCGTGTGCCACTCTTGAGATCAGTTTTACAGCTTTGCACTTGCACTACCCACTTCAGATGTACAACTAAAACAACAGGGTGTGACACTCAGTGAAAATACAAATGAGGCTGCTACATAATTTTATTTATATACGGGTCTGTGATGTCACAGTATCCTGTAAAGCTGAGCTGTTCAGATTTACAGGTTACTGTTAGATCACAGACGGAACATTTTTTTAACCTCAGTGGTCCAAAACAAAGTAAAAGCCTGTTATGTTGAATTTGTTTTTTTTGGTCACCTCAGAAACCCAAGAATATGCTATATACAAATATTTTTGTCACAAGTCCCCCTTAGGACAATGTCTCTGAGTGTCAATTGGATTTTATAATAAATATTTTAAATTAATAAGACGTGTAAACCCGATCATTTCAGTCGCTGCGGGAAGGTGAAAGAAACAGATGTAAACATATAAGTTAAATCGTCCCAGTTTATTTGAAATTGAAAAATGAATGCACAGTTGAAATATATTCGCCTAATGTGTAATATTGAGTGAGATAAAAACGACTTTAACGTTGCCGTGGGTATTCCTCCGGGGGCCCGGGGTGCTTTTTCACCGTTTAGAACTTTTTGAACCGTGACCGCGTTTGTCTTTCCAACTCCATTCATTAGGATCATTTATTGAGGAGGCCGGGGCTGGGTCGCTAGTTCCGCTTCCCTTTCGCCATAGCGCAATCATTCAGGCTCCGTCAAGTTGCACTGTAAATAGCCGGAGTCACGTTTTTACTAAGTCATTTGTTTACGGCGTGTACTTTTAGGGCCCCGATGTTACGGCGGGGGTGCTTTTAGCGGGTTTGTGAACGTTTTCCAGACGGCGGAGGATCGTCTGGGAGTCGAGCTGAGCCGCCGTGGAAACTCCGGTGAGCTCCGCCGCTGGTACGGCGTCTCGGTTGGCCGAAGACTCCCCCGCCTTCGCAGCCTGCTGCGGTGCCGTTTGTCGGGGAGGCTCCCCGGGCCGCCTGCCCAACACCGTTTAGCGTTAACTCGAAGACGGACTGTTCGGAAACGCCGAGTCCGTGTGCTAACGGTAACTTCTCGTTAGCACACTTGTTGGCTGCGGCGTCTCGTGCTAGCGCTAGCCTGCTAGCCGCCCCTGCTATTACTTCTTTGAAGGACAAACTCAACATGTTGCCGAGTCGAGTTATTTTACCGTTAATTAAATGTCCGTGCGACACGTAATGTCCAAACGCGGAGCAGTTCAGTTTCGGTATAAACGGTTTGTGCTGGAAAACCTTTTTATTTGACTCTCACCGGGGCTTCTCTTCGCGTTTAAATTAATTTTCATCGTGTCAATCAATACATTGATTGGTGGTTGAATAGAAATATATGTCTGGATCTGAACGCACCTACATGCGTTAGTTGAGCCTCTCTGGTCTACGTCGCTGGTTTAAGCAGTTATTAACTCTTTGGTTTCGTCTGGGTGACAGGGAGTAGGACGAGGGCAGGTACTATCGTGTAAAAGCGTTTTTGGTTGCTGTTTGTTTTGTTTTTGTTTTTTTTTTTCATTGTTATGCTGCTCATTTTTCTCTAACACGAAAATTTCACTAGACCACTCTCAGATGCCCTTTTATTTGTTCTTTAGGCTTGCACGACAATATTTATTTAGTTGTAGTAGTACACAAAGTAGCTTCTGGACACTTTTCATCGCTCAGTGTTTCATTAAGAAAAGATTTAGATTTCTTTTGTGGTCTTACAATAGTTTAATTTTTGTGTAGGTACCACTTCATCTCAGTGCCCCATGCTGATGTGAGATCTGCCTCTGCCGTATTGTTTACCATTATCTCCATCCTTATGCACTGTGTTTACCTGCCTGGTTAGACCCGTGAGGATCAAAACAACCTTTCAGCAATGTGTGACAACGGAGACCCTGAGGATAAACCCCCTGCCCCTCCGGTCAGGACGGGCAGTACCATTTTCAGCACCAGCGCAGGCAAAGATTCACTCTCGGCTAACCACAGCTCCAAACCACTGCCCTCCGTGCCAGAGGAGAGGAAACCTCGCAATAAGATCATCTCAATCTTCTCTGGTGCTGAAAAAAGTGAGACATTGTTTGGTACTAATCAATCAATGCATTGAATAGATTGTTTGTTTCTATAGAAAGATCTGGTGTGTGTCATCAATATTGCGGTGATCACTTTCAATAAAGATTTGGTTACTTTCAGGTGGAAGGAGGAAAGATCGAGACAAAGAGCGACCCGAAATCTCACCGCCATCAGATTTTGAACATACCATACATGTTGGATTTGATGCTGTAACAGGGGAGTTCACTGTGAGTTTTTTACCGTTTAGGAAATAAAAAAATTTTTACCTCCCAAATGTTTTTCTTTATTTTCTTCCTCAGAGAACCACCTTAAACACAGGATTTGAATTGCATGCCAGCTTGTCCCATTTGACACATGATGCTGTTTATATCATGCAGGGTATGCCAGAGCAATGGGCTCGACTACTCCAGACCTCAAACATCACTAAGTCAGAGCAGAAGAAAAACCCACAGGCTGTGCTTGATGTTCTTAAGTTCTACGACTCTACAGGCAATGGTCGACAAAAGTACCTCAGCTTCTCCTCATCTGGTGAGACCCAAGTTTTAATTGTAAATTTAAATGTTTATTTACCTCCCTGGATTTATGAAGTTGCTACACAGTGAAAGAGCATGTTTTTCTTGAAAGAAAGCAAATCTCCAAGTGTAATATGTGACAGTTATAGCATTTCTTTTTTCAATTTACAGAGAAAGATGCATTCACTCCAGGACCTCAGTCTGTAAGTAACTAAAGAACTTTTACAAAGGACTTGTTTTGTTTTGTTTAACCATATAAAGCTCAACAAAACATGCTCTTGCTTTGAATTAGCCTGTTAAAAAAGGTGCCGAACCCTCTTCTCCAAACATAAAAGATATTGATGATGAGGACGATGATGAAACTCCACCTCCTGTTGTGGCCCCAAGGCCAGAACACACAAAGAGTGTAAGATGTCTCCTGTAATTTGATTTAAACGCATATCAATTCACATTTGTGTTTCTGCTTAAATTCTTTAAATTCACTTTCTAACACATAAAGATCTGACCCTTTTCTGTATCTTTTGGTATAATGCAAAGGTGTACACTCGATCAGTAATTGATCCTATCCCAGCCCCAAGCACGTGTCCAGATGGAGACTCTGCCTCCAAGGCTGCTGATAGACAGAAAAAGAAGGGCAAGATGACTGACGAGGAGATCATGGACAAACTGAGTAAGTTACTGCACCAACAACTCCATGCATTGTTACAAAAATGGGGCAGTTTAGTTCTTTTTGCTTCCGTTTTCCATCATTTATTACATGTGATGGTTGTTGGGGTTACAGGAACCATAGTCAGCATTGGGGATCCCAAGAAGAAATACACAAGATATGAAAAAATTGGCCAGGGGTAAGTGTGGATCTACTATTTACACCAGTGCATGTTCAGACCATGTTTTATCAGTAAAATTAATTAAAGACCTATTTTATACATGTTGTATCTTTCTTTTTGTGTGTGTGTGTGTGTGTGTGTGTGTGTGTGTGTGTGTGTGTGTGTGTGTGTGTGTGTGTGTGTGTGTGTGTGTGTGTGTGTGTGTGTGTGTGTGTGTGTGTGTGTGTGTGTGTGTGTGCGCGCGCAGTGCATCAGGAACAGTATTCACAGCCATTGATGTCGCCACGGGACAGGAGGTAATGGATAAAGAAGTAACAAAACTTTAAAAAGACTAACCTTACTATGCAGCTTTTACTGAGCAGCTGTCTTGTGGTGATTATGAAATACTGATAATCATTAATGACTACAATTGTTGTTCCAGTCATACAGAAGTTTTTAAACGTTTTATAAGTTGACTCATTACTGACAAGTCTTATCTTACTGTCCTATTTTAAGTTAGATATCAACGTTCTGCTGGCCGTAGAATAAATGAGGGTGTAGATGCAAAGCCAATAATGGAGTTATATTTATCCTTCCATCTTCACCCACTTATCCGGGGCCGGTTCGCGGCATGTTCCAGGCATGTCTCCCTGGGAGGAGACCCTGGGGAAGACCCAGGTCATGCTGGAGAGACTATGTCTCTTGGCTGGCCTGGGAATGCCTCGGGGTCCCCCCGGAAGAGCTGGAGGAAGTGTCTGGGGTGAGGGAGGTCTGGACGTCCCTGCTTAGACTTCTGCCCTCGCGACCTGGCGTTATATTTATTTTTTAATAAATCGATCTTGTTTATGAAATGGAATAGTTTGTTTTTTTTATGTTTTATAAGTTGGTTAAATTTTTTTTTAAACTGTATATTATGCTTGCCTGTAAGCACTAAGGCTCTGGTATTTCACATCGGCAGGTCGCCATTAAACAGATCAATCTACAAAAGCAGCCGAAAAAGGAGCTCATCATCAATGAGATTTTAGTCATGAAGGAGCTGAAGAACCCCAACATTGTCAACTTTTTGGACAGGTGAGTTTGAAATTGAACATGCAGCTTGGCAGCTGTGTAAGGATAATTCTTCCACATTCGTAAAAAAAAAACAACAACATAGTCACAGATGCATTAATTAATTGCTTTTTATCTGCATGCATTTGTTAGTTTTCTCATGGGGGATGAGCTGTTTGTGGTGATGGAGTACCTGGCTGGTGGCTCACTGACAGATGTCGTCACAGAGACTTGTATGGACGAAGCCCAAATAGCTGCTGTCTGCCGAGAGGTATGTTGTTGTTGTTGTTTTTTTTTTTTTTTGCTTTTTTAAAACAACATTCATATATCGCAGAAAAAATCCCATTTAAGCTCCAGTTTATGTGAAAGGTAGAACAAAACCTGTCTTCTCAACCACTTTTCTTTGTTTCCTCCCTCTTGTTTTCATGCCTGCAGTGTTTACAAGCATTGGATTTCTTGCATGCAAATCAGGTCATCCACAGAGACATCAAAAGTGACAATGTGTTGCTGGGGATGGATGGCTCTGTGAAGCTCAGTGAGTACTGCGCTGCAGCTCTCAGCTACCAACAGTAACTTCATTAAAAACTTGGTTTGCTACAAACTTTCATTGTAACTATACTTTTTTTTTTTCTGCAGCCGACTTTGGCTTCTGTGCCCAGATCACTCCCGAGCAGAGCAAACGTAGCACCATGGTTGGCACGCCTTACTGGATGGCTCCTGAAGTGGTGACCAGAAAGGCATATGGGCCTAAAGTTGACATTTGGTCACTTGGTATTATGGCAATTGAGATGGTTGAAGGAGAGCCTCCATACCTGAATGAAAACCCACTACGAGTGAGTACAAAGAGTTGTTCAATCTTTTATTTATCAAGCAACTTCATTTTGAAGCAGCGTGGATTATTTACTGTGGGATCTATGAACTGTTTAACTTGTAGTAGACTGAAAGATGTAGCATAAAGCTGCATAACCATAAATAAAACTGGACAAACTTCAAACGTCCACTAAAACAGGTTCTGTTCTCTGGAAGCACCGACAACGACTCAGCTCAAAGCATAATTTAAGAAATGCAGAGTTAAGTTGTCCGTTATGTCAAGTCACTTTATTTTGCATTATTGTCTGTCAATTCTGCTTTTTAAATGAGACATACATTTTTCCGTTAACAGTTTCTGAAGTGTTGTTAAATCATTTAAAAAAAATTTTTTTTTTTGATCACACACAAATGACACATTACATTACTGGCGAAATCTTCAGGATAGAAGACAAATCTTCAGGAACAAACAAGAAGAAGTCATGTTGCCTTCTTTCAAGCCTGTCAGATCAGTTCAGCTCCGTTCAAAACAGCTGCTTTTAGTGTACAGAGTCAGACAGTCCTCTCTGCTGAGGGGCGTGACTCCTGAAATCTGTATTAAGATTTTACCCACTTGTGAAGAACATTAAATACTGCATGGCTTGAATTTGAGTAGACATAAACGTGGGAAAGCTGGAGAATTCTACTCATACACATTATTTTTAATTTTACACAAATTTTAGTGGCTCTTCTAAAAAGGCTGCTCCAAACAAAATGGCAAGATTATATTATGTCAGTTTCGTAGTTTCTTCAGACATGATGTAGGCAATGTTGTTTTTGTTTAATTGTAGTTTTACTGTGGATATTGGTTTTTAGGAATAATTCATATTTTTACAGCTCCAAAGAATGTTGGGAATGCGTGGTTCAATATCGATTGTATTGTTTTTGGTCAGTGTTTTGTGTCAGTGTTGTGGTCAAGTCCCCAAACTTTGAGTCCGACTCAGACCTTTAGTAACCAGTGTTCTAGTCTGAGGCAAGACCGAGTTGTTAAAGAAAATAATTTCTTCTTCTTTTTTTAAATTATTTTTGTTTCATTCCTGACATGTACAAACCATTGTAAAAAGCATAACGTTAACACTAGTTTGAATCTATGTATCTATAAATAAATATACATTTATACACATGCATAAACACACATATGAACATATAGAACTCCTTGTAAACAAATAGATATAAATAGATAAATTAATCTGTTATCAATTTATGTACACAAAATAAACAAATCTATAAAATTAATATATACCCAATGTGCACATCTATCTATATATACATACCTATATACGTGGACACATATATCCTATTTTTATATATATATATATATATATATATATATACACATACACACACACACACACACAGTAATATGTACAATGTTATTTACAGTGTTAGAGACTCCTTTTCAGGTTCACCTCAGATCAGCATCCCTGTACTTGTCGAAAGTCATCAGTCTGAGCCTTTTCTTAAAACAAACTCATGCTTGGACATTTCATCGGTTTTTGGCTGAGTTCATTCTAAACCGTCACACCACTGACTGAAGTGCACGTTCTGTTTATGGTTGTTCGAACACTCCTGGTTCTGAAGTTAAGGTTTCCGCTGTAATCACAAACCACCTCCTCTCTATCAGTAAAGTCTGTATATTATCTGGTAGATTTCTGTTTCTAGCTTTATACATCAGCTGAGCTGTTTGAAATTCTACCAGATGTGGGAGTTTTAGAAGGCAGGAGTTTATAAATAACTAATTGGTGTGGTCCTGGAAACCTGTCTTATGAACCATTCTGATGGCTCTTTTCAGAGTGAGGATTTGTAGGTGTTGCTTCAAAATTCCACACAATAATTCAAATATGGCAAAATAAGTGAGCAATATACAATATGTAATGCTTTATTCAGTAAATATTTGCCTTTACTAAGGACTGAAATACTTCAGGATACTTTAGCTTGACCATGTTGAATGTTACGGTTTACAACAAATCTTATGTTGATCATCACAACCAGAAACTTAATTTCATTTATTCTGTCTATACGTACACCCTCTATTTGGAAATTGTAAGGGGAACAGTAATGCAAAAGCTTGCATTACTGTTCCCCTTACAATTTCCAAATAGCATAAACGATTTGTCCAAATTTTATGTTAGTTTATTTATATCAAATAATTTTTAATTTGTTCAGTTCTGAGGTGATTTCCTCCATAAGCTGCTGTAAATTCTCCCCTGCACAGAAAATAATGTATAATTGGCAAATAGAACAAATTGCAGTACTTTTGAGACTTTGCATATGTCATTTATGTATAGAATAAAGAGATTCGGTCCCAATATTGACCCCTGGGGGAAACCGCAAACAATATCCAAGTATGATGCCTGAAAGTCACCTATTTTCATAAACTGCTGCCTGTTGCTTAAATAACTTATCCATTATAAAACCACTCCCCTGATACCAGTTTTTTTTTATTAATATTTCATGATTTATTGTATCAAATACTGTCAAAATATTGTGGATAATTAGTAAAAAAAAAAAAAAAAAAAAAAAGAAAGAAACCTGAGTCGAGTCCAATCCCAATTACACAGTTAAGCAGTTTTTAATTTACCTTTTAAAGCATTTCTAAGCATTCTTGTTCTTTTACATTGAACAGCAGTTTGTTTTTAACATGTCTCTTTCCCATTTTAGGCATTGTACCTGATTGCAACAAATGGGACACCTGAGCTTCAGAATCCAGAGAAGCTATCTCCAGTTTTTAGAGATTTCTTGAACCGCTGTCTGGAAATGGATGTAGAGAAAAGAGGAGGAGGCAAAGAGCTCCTGCAGGTGAAACCTTCACCTAGTGCTTTTCTTTTTCAAATTTATTCTCCTTTTGCTTTAAATGAAATTTGCTCATTAATTTGCCTATTTGCCCTCATTCTCCTACTGTCGTTGATCTTTGTTCTGTTGTTCAGCATCCCTTCCTGAAGCTGGCGAAGCCGCTCTCCAGTCTCACACCTCTCATCCTGGCAGCCAAGGAGGCCATGAAGGGCAATCGCTAGCTGATGAAACCAGCCACCCTGCCTTCCCATGCTGTGCACAAACAAGTGCCAACCATTTACATTACGTGCCAGACAATAGGCTGAGAGTGACTTGCCTCTCCTGATGCATCAGCCTTATAAGCCCTCACAAACCTCACTGTGAAGAAGACCAAAAATTGAGAGCACAACCCCACCGCTGTCCATATGAACTCTACTTTCTGTCACATGTCAGAAGACAAGTCAAACTAAAGTGCTTAGTTTTAGAGTCAGGCATAGTTAATTTTGTACATCAAATCTCCTGGTGACACATTAGGGGCTAGGCTTGTATTTAACTTGGAATGAAGATGATGCCTAGGTCTGTTTAGTGTTTTCTTTTTGTTTTTTGGGGGTTTTGTTTGTTTGTTTGTTTGTTTGTTTTTTTTTTAAATCAACTGCCTTAAACAAATGCAAGATGTTGCCTAATGTATTGTTGATTCTGTCACTTGTCTCTTTTCCCAGGATTTTTACTACATTTGTAATTGACCTTTTCAACTTGTCAGTGTCTTAGTTATTTTGATACTTGAATTTCATGTTTGTCCCCTTCTTCGTATATGATGTGGTTCATTCAATGAACATGTTATTTCCACATTGACTCATATTTTAGGGACATGTTTTCTCTGAGATTTTTATAGGAAACACAGTGCATTAATCATCATGAAAGTAAGCTGCGATTGTGTTTTATAACTGTCAAACCTGACAGATCTACTGTACAACTTCTTCCCCTGTGACATTAGTATCCTGATACCAGAGGCGCACCTTACAGGCAATTAAAATATTAGATTGACAGGGTTTATATTTTTTTCTGTTATTAAAATGAGTATTGTATGTCAAGCTCTATCCTTTGCATTCTTGCAGGAAGCTTTACCATGTATATATTGTTAATTAGTTTGGAAAAAAAAGATTGGCTGATCAAACAAAAGAAGGTTGATGACAAATGTTTCCTTTTTTCTCCTCTGGACAACTAACAGTTTTTGTCAACACGTTCAAATAAATGTTACTAATTTTGCTTTTATGATTTAGTTGTGAAGGTGATTAGTGTGCACATGGATCACATTTATATTTATATATATATATTTATATATATATTTATTATTATTGTTATTTTATATATATATATATATTTTTTTTTTTTTTTTTTTAAGGATGTAGTAGCAGCGCGCCTTTATTCTGAAAGTTCTTTCCGGAAATGCATCTGTGTTTTAGGTTCGTAACTCGAATCGAGTTTGCTTAAACCTGCTAGTACAATCAGAGGCTCGATATTTGCCTTAGCCCCTGAGCGAGATGGCAGTTAATTTGAAAGACAAAGACGCCTATCAAAGACTGAACTATCTTTACCAGGTTAGAAGTACATTTAAAACTATCCATCGTCAGCAGTCACATGGCTAACATACTAGCCGCCTTGCTAGCTGGTAGCGTAAATGTTTTCACTTTTCTCACAGGCTGCACATTGTGTTTTATCACAAAATCCGAACAACGTAGAGCTGGCTCGTTTTTACTGCTTCACACAGAAGACTGTTGCAAGACGTTTGGTGCTCAGACAGTAAGTAAAGTATACAGAAGACGAATGTGTGACCTCGCTGTTAACGTTTTATTTTGAAGGGAAATATTTATTTGGCGTTTATACGTCATCTGTATGGTCTTGTGGTTGCATTAGGTGTTTTGTTTTGTTTTGTCTTTACTAACTCTGCTAAAGTAATGAAGGTTAGACTGGTCTAAACATTGTGTTTTTAAAAAATTGTTCTCTAAATTGCTAAAACTTAATAAAACGCCCCTTTGACTAAGAGAGTGAAGGTTTCACATATCAATAGATTTGATTATAGATTTACTGTTTAAGAGAAAAAGTAATTCAGGTTTGAGCAGTCTAAGTATTGTTTTAGATTGGGACCTGATCTAAGGTGGCCTGCATCTTTATATAAAGCATTTGGTTGGTCTTTTTTATCTTCTACTAAATCAAAAACTGGGAATCGGAGACAAACTCTAGAGATGGTTTACAGTGAGAAAACATTTTGAATTACAATGTGCATCATTATTAAGTGGCTTTAATTTATTATTGAGATAATATCCAAAAAAAGATATTCAACTTTCCAAGGCATACAAGCTTTTTTTTCTTTTATATATATATATATATATATATATATATATATATATATATATATATATATATATATATATATATATAAACTGCTGCCTGAAAGACAAAACTAAATGAGAGCATTGTATTTGTTCAACAGTCATAGTTATCTGTAGTACTAGTTAAATTTTAACTGCACGCATTGACAGAGAAGTTTATAGACAGACTAACACATTGATTTAATTGCATCCCAGAGACCCATCCGTGAAGAGAACACTGTGCAAGAAGTGTTGCTCGTTGCTCATTCCGGGTGTAACTGCTACGACAAGACAACGCAGTAAGTTACTGATTTACACTCGTTAATACTGAATGTAACCCACTGTTTAAGAGAGTCTTTGAGTCATTCAGCTTATGTGTTTATGAGTTTCAGAACTAGATAGTAATGGATTCCTCTTGACTTGCTCTCGTTAGGAAAAAACCGCAAGACTCGCTTCACAGTGCTGAGGTGTCTCAGCTGTGGCCAAAGAAAGACCTTACTGAATAATCCCGAGTACTGTTTATGGGCGGAGCGACCCGAGGCACAGCTGGAGCAGCAGAAGCAACCAGGTGGGTCTGTGGACTTCAAAAGAAGAGCGACTGCATGGAGAAAATGTTACTCCTTAGTTGTAGGAAAACGGGAATGGCAAGAGCCTGGCAGTGACTGTTTTCTTTCTTTCCCACAGATCCAGGCATGTCTGCAAAAAAACAGCCAAGAGATGCAAAGCCTGATGGGTCACAATCTTCTCAACCTGGAGCTGGTCAGACTTCTGTCAGCACATAGCAGCCATGGTTCTTCTCCTGATGCAGGGTTATTTATTTTAATTTTTTTGCACAACATATGTTGCGATAAATTTTTTTTTTTTTTGTGTGTTATCATTTCTCATAGATTTTAAACTGTACATTACAACTTTATTCATGTAAAATCATGATTTTATTCTCATAATTTTGAAGATTTTATTTCCTCAAACACTCAGTATGTTTCATAAAATTAGGAAGTTTTATATATGACAGAAATGGAAATTTGGATTCTGTTAGTTTGTGTGTGTACAGTTTACACTGGAGACGGCGCAAAAGAAAAGCATGTCTTTATTGAAAATAGGACAAACAATTAAGTAGATTTTTTTATTTTGTATTCTCTTCCAGGCTTCTTTAGTTAAAATAAACATCTGTTAACCATTGGTCATTTATTGTCAAGTGTTTTCTTTTTTTTTTCCTACAAAAAAATGCAACATTTTACATTTTCTTCTTTTCTGCTTTGTCTCGTTTCGGCACTCTGAAACGTGTTTTCTGGAAGTACAGGACGTTTTTGGCAAAAATCCTGGGAATGTGCCCCATGTACAGGAGCAGAGCCAGAGTCATGCCTAGAAAACAGGAGTTCACTGTGAGCACTTAAACAACCAGCATGGACATACACTCATTTAAAGTCATTTACCTGTGAGAGAGCTCAGCCAGTAGGCCACCGCATACTCTGCAAAGCTAAATCCAGGACAGTGGAAGGTGAGTCCATATGCCAAAGATGGATTCATGTAGGCTGAGGTGTAGCCTCTGGCTGGAAAACAGATGGGGGTGTGTAAGGTTTTGTATTTGCTTTTTATAACTGAAGAATATTTGAGGAATAGAGGCCAAAATTAGTCTCAGTATTTATTTAGGCTCAAAGACTAAAAATAATTACATACTTTTTTTTATGGAAAAATAAAATAATGCACATTAAAGACATTCTAAAAAACAGGAAGGCAGAAGATGAAATGCAATTCAGTGGGTTTTAATGTTACGATGTCAGGTGAGTCCAGCTGAGACTTACCAGTGTGGGACAAGAATGTGAGCAGGACAGCAATCAGGGGAACCCGGATCAGAGCTGATCTGTTACGCAGGTTCAGGTGGATGAGATGAAGAATGAGTGCACAGGCAAACTCAGTAAAGAATCCCTGAAGCACAGGGACCATGAGGGAGGTGCTGCACTCACTGGTCATCAGGTTTTTGATCATGTGCATGTCTGTCAGCTCCAGTCTCCAGTAGTACAAAGCTGCAAGAAGGCCCATGTGAGCCCCACCAAACTGGGCTGCGATTGCAAGCAGCGTGGCCAGGGTGTTGGCTTCAAGCTGCAGGAACTTCTGCACAACCAGGCTGGGATTCCCAGATGCTCCACCACATATCACACCATGAGTCAGCAACACCACAAACAGCATCGTTGCAGTCACATCAGGCCCCAAGCCCCCAGCCCACTCACCCACCTCCACTATGGTCTGCACCTCTAGCCGACATGCCACCAGCAGGAAAGCGGAGGCAAATTCAGAAATGAAGCTAAAGCGTGGCCATTTTCTGAGGAGCGCTCGAACCGAGGCGGCAAAAATCACGACAGCCAGGAAGTATCCAAAAGATGCATTCAGTCCAGACATGGCTCAGATCAGGTTCCTGCACTGTTTGTTGAAATTGGTGAGGGGGGTCACACATCAACTGTGCTTACTGTTGGACAACGTGGCGCATGCACAGACAAATCGCTTATCAGAGACACGTCAGGTTTTATCCCACAACCAAGTGCCAAAATACACATGGGCCTTTACATAGTCATGCTGGGAGCTGGCCTGCTCTTGGTGGTCATTTGTGATTGTATAAAACTTTCAGTTAGAGGATTTCTTTCTCAATATGCAAAAAATCTAAATTGCAACACAATGTCTAAAATTAAAAACTGAAAAAATATAACATATCTTTTTTTTACGGTAAAATCGTGGTAAAATTAGAAAAAGATTATCCACTGTGGCAACGACTAAAGGGAAAAGCTAAAGGAAGAGGACAAAAATAATATACAGAATTAAATATTTGTTAAAACTTAGACAAGCTATATAATTAGGCTTGTTCATTTAATTATATTATTTAAATTGCATGACTTTGTTTATATTTGATTTGTTTTGGTCATTTCTCTTTTAAATAGCTCAGTTAAATTATTTTGTTTTTCATTACGACATGTAGATACTCAGAAGCACAGAAATAAAATGTAACCGCATTATGAGCCCAAACAGTCAGTAGTGGAACAGCTCACATGTTGTGTTGTAAAATCACAGCCCATCATTATAGAAGCATTATTACATTAACTCATTTTTATCACTACCCCTCTTCAAAACCATGCTGCATTTTCTTTACCTTAGAGGTACTCACTTAGATCTAAACCACTATGAGCAGAGCTACGAAGACCTGGCTCACAAAGGAGCTGTTGTATGCTTTGATTGTGGTATATTAATATGACAGGATATTGTGCCAACTTTTGATCTGGGTGTGTCTCTTTCAAAATGTATCACCTTTTTAATGATTACCAAGGGTTTGAGACTCTACAGTTCTTTACTTTTTACCAGAAGCAGAGTTTAGTAGTCTCAGTTACGAACTCCACCAATGAATGGTTTTCTCCTTTAAAGTACACTCACCAACCACTTTGTTAGGTACACCCTGCTAGTACTGGGTTGGAGCCCTTTTTGCCCTCAGAGCTGCCTTTGGCAGTCATTGAGGTGCTGGAAATATCCCTATGCGGGAAGAAACCATGAGTAGGTGGGAACACTGTGGTCATAAAGAGAAGAACCTGACCAACAACAACACTCAGGTAGGCTGAGGCATTTAAAAGATGCTTAGGTGGTACTAAGGGCCCCGAATTGTGGCAAGCAAATACCCTCAACACCATTACACCACCTCCCACAACCTGAACCTTTGTCAAAAGGGAGGATGGCTCCAACTTTCCTGTTGCTTACATGAAATTCTGACCCTACTATCTGAGAGTTGGAGCTGAAATTGAGACCCATCTGACCAGGAAACATGTTTACAATTTTCTATTGTCAAATTTTGGTGAGACTGTGGGAGTTTTCGTCTCTGTTTCCTGTTCTTAGCTGACAGGAGGGACACCTGATGTGGTCTTATACTGCTGTAGCTCCGCTGCTTTCAAGGCTTGACATATTGGGCATCCAGAGATGGTTGTCTGCATACCTCAGTTGTGACAAGTGGTTTTCCGAGTTGTCTTTCCATCATCTCATACCAGTCCACCCATTCTCATCTGACCTCTGACATCAACAAGGCATTTTTGCCTTGGGTTGGGTGGCAGCTCATGGGATACTTTCTCTTCTACAGACCAGCCTCTGTAAACCCTGGAGATGCTTACCTTGACATGGATGACTGATAGGCCCTTGGATCCCCAATATTCCCCATTCTGATGCTTGGTTTGACCCAACACATCCTCTCGATCACGTCTAAAGGCCTAAATGCATTGAGCTGCTCCCACATGATTCAAGAGGTTTCTTGTCATGTCCACAGCAGTAACATACGGTTATACCAAACAATGAAAGACTTGTGATATGGCATGCACTAAAAATACTCCAAGGAAATAAAACCAGAAAGCTGTAACAATGGACAACAAGAAAATAAATAACTACAATATGTATAATAATAATAAGGGCATATAGCAAAAGTAATGAAAAATATTTACAAAGTTACATGAGTACATTGATTAATATGCACAGTGTGTAAGTAATATGAAATTGTGCAAAACTACTATGAGTTTTACTGCAAAGAATTCCAACCACTGAAGTTTTAAGTGTAAGTTGTTGTTGTTAAGTTCTAAGTTGGAAAATCAAAAACAAACGTGTACATGCAAACCGTTTTTATTTCCCGTCCCATGACTCATCAGATTTATCTGGAACTGACGTCCTAAATAAAAATAAAAGACCGACAGAAGTCGTTCAAGGACTGCTGCTTACTCCTATTTTGTAATTGGATCAAATGAGGTCACGTGTCTAGCCTGAACCAGGAAGCTGCGTGGCAGTCTCTATCTAAACGTTTACCGATAATAAGTAAAGATAAAGATAAAGAAAAATATAAATATACATGTGTAATGTCTGGCTACCTCCTGCTGAAAAGCCATGCTAAGCCTGTTTGGTGTCTCCAGCTTGGCACCCAGACCTCTCTCAGGGGTTCATTGTAGCCAAAGGAAACTAACAGGTTACGTACACGCGACGTCACGTCCACTAGAGGCAGAGATTGCGAAACGTCCTTGTGCTGCGTGCGTGTAGCAAACGCGCTCGCGCCCGTGTGCACGTGTATCGGTGGGAGAGCCCGCGAGTCCCGAAGCGATGGCGGGGGGAGAGCCGACGCTCGGAGAGGAATGAGACGTCGTCGGGGATGGCGGAGAAATCTTCGGCGCTCTTCGTGAAGCTGTTTGCCGCCGGGTTTTACGGTCTGAGCTCGTTCCTGATCGTGGTGGTGAACAAAAGTGTCCTCACGAACTACAGGTAAACGTTCCGTCGGTGACGGCCGCGTTGCCATGTTGGCTAACGGCGCGGCCGGAGGATGAGCGGCACAGCTCGGTAACTTTCGGCACTCGGGCGGCGGATGGAGAGAAGGAGCCGCAGAGCTTCGCTTTCTGCACAATTTCACGAAGTCGTTTGCTAGTGTTGAGTTGGCCAGCTGCTGTGATGTTCACTGACGGTCCGACTCTGCTGTTTCAGGTTCCCGTCGTCAGTATGTGTCGGAATAGGACAAGTAAGTTGAACGTTTTCATACTTTGGTCTCACATCAGCGCTCGAGAGCAGACGGAGCTACATTCAGGTCCGTGTGTTGCAGATGCTGGCCACGGTGATTGTGCTGTGGGTGGGCAAGGCTGCGAGGGTGATCACCTTCCCAGATTATGATCAGAGCATACCTCGCAAGGTGAGACGTCAGAATATGTCCACTTTACAGAGTGGATGATGAGGCTTTGGTTTTAATGAGGGCTGCCTGTTAGGTTTGTGGCATCTTCATCGCTCCATCTCTAAAATGGTTTATTTAATCACTGTTAAGATTGTGTTTGTTCTTGTTTCCAAGACATTTCCTCTACCTCTCCTTTATGTGGGAAATCAAATCACTGGTCTGTTTGGCACCAAAAGACTAAAGTAAGTTCTCATATTTGTTGTAACTAGACCAAAACGTAATTAAAATGAATCATAACTGGCAAGGCCGTCTTCCTCTTCCACCAGTTTGCCGATGTTCACTGTCCTCAGGAGGTTCTCTATCTTATTCACAATGCTGGCCGAGGGATACTTGCTCAAGTAAGATTACACGTAATAGATAACCCACTTATCTCCGTCCCTCAGCTGCTCTTCTTTCCAGTGTGACACAAAAACACTATTTTAAGAGTAAAGTTGCCCATTAATAACAGCTCAAAGCAGGCAGATTGAATTTCATTGTGTTTGACCTTCGGCAGGAAGAAATTCTCCAGGCCAGTCCAGCTGACGGTATTTACAATGATCCTTGGGGCTTTTATAGCCACAAGGTAAGTTCTGTAATTTCCAGGTGTCCCTGTTTGTAACTAACCAGAATTACTGTCTACAAAAGGGGCTTTGTCTTGATATATGTCCACACTTAGTTGATATGATCTTCAGGGTCATTACACACGTCTTTACTACATGTCTGTAGTAAAAATCCATCCTGCTAGAACAGAGCAAGCCTGTAGTTAAATTCTTAGTGACTGAACTCTTATTTTCATTTGACATTTTATACCGTGTTTCCATAACTGTCTACAGCGATGACTTGTCTTTTGACCTGCAAGGCTACGTGTTCATACTCCTGAATGATGTTCTGACTGCAGCCAATGGAGCCTACGTGAAACAGAAATTAGATGCAAAGGTATGTGGCAGCCCCGTTTCATGAATAGTGCCCATTGTCGAGAAGAAGCTGGGTTTTATTAAACTGTTGTTGATGACCAAGAGTATTCTAAAATACAACTGTAGTTCAATTGAAACCATTTTTGCAACTGTCAGATTAATTATTGTTTGTTGGAGCAGAAATGTCTTGTGGCTTGTTTAATTAAATTTTTATGTCACAAGAGCGCTCGGCTCTCGTATTACAGAAGAGACAGAGCAGGATCTAGATTTAGTCTGTGGCGTCTGCACAGCACCATCTGCTACTACTGAGGTGTATATATATGTGTGTGTGTGTGTGTGTGTGTGTGTGTGTTTTGTTTTTAGCAAGGGAGATAAAGATGGAGCCGTGTGAAACTAAGTCAGAAAAATGCATACTACAGTTAGTAGATAGTGCTGTGGCCAGGCTGCATGACATGTGTATGTGAGCCAGTTAGAGAGGAATGCATTAAAAAAACTCATGAATAACTCTCTGTGCTTAGGACATGCTTTTTTTTTCTATTTCTGTTGCACATTTCTCATCTTTTTCTGTTCTTTTTCGTTCTTCAGGAGTTGGGAAAATATGGATTATTGTACTATAATGCATTATTTATGGTCATTCCCACCCTGGTGCTAGCTGTTGTGATGGGAGATATGCAGAAGGTGAGCAGTTTGGGTTTTGTGCCATGTTTTGATGATCTTTTATCAAACCTACAAATTAATTATTTATGCCCACGGTCAGCCGGTGGACCTTATGATCCTGGTACTGATCAGTTACTCCAGGGTTTAATCCTAAAATAAAGTGAGTGCTATGGGTGTGTGCTGTAAAAGTGAGCTGTCTTTTCTGGTCAGTCTTGGCAGAGACCTTCTGGTTTGCCCAGCTGGGGCCCAGTGGCCTGAAAAGCACAAAGATGCTATTATGCACCTTAGTAGAGTTATTACAGAGCAGCTACAACTTCCCTTGACTGGATACCCACATTAAAGACACAGACTTTTAAGTTTTTGAAACCAATGGAAACTTAGTGTTGGATTTGCAAGTTTGTGCATGTAAAATTGTGTTGGTGGTCATGTTACCAAATCCTGTGTTGCACTGTTAACACACTCATATTTTTCTCTTCCACTGAAAGTCCAACATGACACACCCATGAGTTGTGACTCAGTTTAAATTTAGTGCTAAGTAAATCATTTTTAATTGTGGTTCCCTCCACAGATAGCTTTCCTCTGTTTCCTCCATTTTTTCCTTCAACATACTCGATGTGCTTGCATGCTTCCATTAGACGAGTTTTGCTTTTTCTCATGCTGCGTTTCTGATTTCAGGCCGTGGAATTTGAAGGCTGGTCAGATATGTTCTTCCTCTCCCAGTTCATCCTCTCCTGTGTCATGGGGTAAGATAAAGACCACAGTTGAAGCGTGGCATCCACACATGTGTAACTTGCAACATCTGGAATACACAAAATGTTTGTGGCTTATAATCAGCGATGACATCGAGACCCATCTGCATGTTTTGAACGTGAAGCTCACAGTGGCTCCTTGTTCACAATGTTGCAGGACAACACGTTATTTAAAACGCAATGTCTCCTCTTACTTTCAGGTTTGTTCTGATGTATTCCACTGTACTTTGTACCCAATACAACTCTGCATTAACAACTACCATTGTTGGGTGCATCAAGGTGAGCTGCGTGGATGAGTGAAACTACAATTTGATTCACAATGGCACAAAAAGCTCACCCCCTTTCATATTTTCTCCATACTACAGAATGTTCTGGTGACATACATTGGGATGGTGTTCAGTGGAGACTACATTTTCTCATGGACTAACTTCATAGGTTTGAACATCAGGTATGAAATTGCAATATTGTTTGCAGTTTGATGTGAGATGTGACATGTTCAGTTGTCTTCAGAGATCAGGCTGTTGAAGTGGACGTATGGTTGGCCTAGCCTGTTCAGTCATACCCATTCACTTTGAGAAAACTTTTGTAAAATGTGTTTGAGTCCCTTCCCATTCAATCATTTCCACTGGTAAGAAATGTACCAAACTAACCTCAGTGGTGCAGCGGTGGGCTTTGTGTGATGAACCAGACCGAGGGTTTGTATCAAAGAGGAAAAGACTTAGGATGACTGGACAAAAAAAGAGTTGGCCCCTTGTTTTTTGGGACCCTGAACCGGACTCCTTGCTGATCTGAAACTCCGACATGTAAATTCAGCAGACTGGGTCTATTGTAGAAAACCAAGAAGTGAGCTTTAGTAATAAGAAAACATACAGTTTATTATTGCATATGGAAACTTATCATGCAGTGAGAAGCTGCCATGTCACAAAGCACACATGCAACATCGTCAGCATACAAAAGGAAAAGCTGATTATAATTTCCAGAGACAGTTACATAGTTATCACATCTGTTTTAAACCATGGCTTAAAAAATAAGTCGGTATTTATGTTGATGGCTGCAGCAATTAAATGAATTCTTAAGATGGTTGAGTTTGTAAATCTGTGGCTACATGACAACACGCGTTCCAAATGAAGGCCAAAATGTGCTACATTATTATCATATCATTCAGTGGGATTGGAGCTGAATATTTGGAAATCCAAATGTGGTTTTGTTACTTTCGGAAACAGTCAAACTTGAAAGATATGTTTTGCAGGGCGTTACAATTTTAATTGCATTGATATAACGTGGATATGAAAAAATTCAGTCTCCAGTTGACTACAGCCAGTCAATCTCCTCTCTGCCGGAGATCACGCAGCTCATACCATGTAATGATTTCTTGTTGCGGTCATGAAAGGCCCTCCCAGCTTCAGTCATGTACACTCAAACACCCACCTCTGAAATGTCTCCTCTTTTACAGGGTAGGTTCTTGCATACTGGCTCTTCTTTGCAGAACAGTTCCCCCTTTTCCCGGTTTCTCTGCCTGTATATAAGCCGCTTTCTGGAAATCGTCAAATCTGATCATCTCTTATTTCTGCCTCCCGATGTAAACCAAAAGGCGTAAAAAAAAAAAAAAAGGAGAGACCGGTTGTGTATATTAGAGACATCCCCACATTCTGTAACGGAGTAACACTCTCTTGTCCTTGCGCCTCTCATGCACAAGCACGCTTCCACACACCCTGTTAAAAGCGCCACACTGTTATAACAATATGAAGAAAGCTGACAGTATAGTCTCATCTGCTATGATGAACGTGACACGCGCCACGTCGAGTCACCGGAATGCCTTCTCATGTTTGTAAGGACACGTTTTTTCTCTTACTTGGGCCAGTATGTTAAAGGCCAATGGAGTAAAATTGGTGGCCCACCTGTATGTACAGTTGCAGAAAGTGAGTGTGCAAGTGCCTTGTGTTTCCAAAAAAAAGAAAAAACAGTCTGAAAAGTGCGCTTTACTTGAACTGCTGCTGTCTGTGTTGTTGCAGTATTGCGGGCAGCCTGGTGTACTCTTACATCACTCTGACCGAGGAGCAGCCCAGCAAAACCAGTGAAAACGCCAAGCTGGACATCAAAGGGAAGGTGGTCGTCTGACAGACACTGGGTTTTAGAGTTTTATAATGATGAATGGGAAAAAAGATTTTTTTTGTTTAAACAACTTTAATTTAAAGTATTGTAGCAGCAAATGCATGGGATGGGTTTAAATGACATTCCAGACACTTCTATTAGGTCTTTTTTACAGAAATGGAGCCACGTTGTCATCATGCCTTTCCTGCTGCTGCTGCTATGGTTACGTCTCCCTCCAGAGGGATTGTAGGCAGATTTTTAGATGGTTTTTATTTTCAAATGACTTTGATGAGGTACTTCTGAGTACTGAGAACAAGGATACATGGAACCAGTGTTATTCATGTTCAACGTTTGTTTTTTGTATTTGACACTTCACAATTCTGTCTTTGACGATGTTTTGTTTCTTGAATGCAGAAATGAACAGCTGGAGCACAAGTGTGTACAGACACGTTGCAGGGACATTAAGTAATGGTTATTTTTAAGGCACAGGCCTTTTTACTGCCTTCTCTGTTTTGCTGTTTACAAGGAATGTAACTTCAGAGGCCTTCTGAGCACAGTGAGATGCACTGACATTTCATGTTGTTCAGTTTTTAACCTTGAATTTTATTTGTGCAAATACTGTTGTAAGCTTATTACAAATAGACAGTACTGAGGTGGTGTAACCTCATAATTCAAGCAACCAAAGTGGATGAGCGGTGACTTCAGGTTAGTCAGTGGGTTTAATGATGTTACTGACTCCTTTTTTTTAATGGAGATCATTTAAGACCGTTTACATTTATTTCCATTAGTATTACACAATTTTTGTTTTTGTGTTGTTTTTTTTTTGCTTGTTTTTTTTCAGGCTATCACAGGTTCGATGTATGTAGAATTAAAAAGCAGTATGTATAGTTTGTACACAAGGTTGCATTGTGAGTTTTGTTTGCTTGTGTTTTATTTTTGCCCATTTCATTATTTTTATTTTAAATTAGACACAATATTCTCGCACTTTTAACTGAGGTAGCACCTGGGAAAGGTGGAAACAAGCTTTCACCTGCTTGTTATGTTTGCTGGGAAGACTCAGACTAAAACTGGTCCTCGGATATTTGAATGGTTACGATATTAATGAGTTTTTAAGTGTTTTTCCCCATTTCTATCTGCATCAGTTTATATTTATTTCTTTTTATTTAGGCTGAGTCCTTTTGTAGGTAATGTGAATTGTTGATGCTGGTATAATTTCAAACAGTAATTTGTAGCCGAAGAACAATTATGTATTTTTACATTAAAAAGAACTACTGTGGCATGTGCTGTTTTTATTATCATCACCATTATTCCGCTATTATTATTATTATTATTATTATTATTATTATTACAGGTTCCAACTCAATAATTTTGGCATTTGCCAGAGTATTCACCAGTGCCTGCAATTTAAGCAGATTTTTCGGTTTTAAATCTGCATGTTTTTTTATGTCTAGTCCTTATACAATGTTTCTTTTTGTCTCATTTCAGTGAGTGAATGCACTATTTGTATTTGTAGGAATGATTTTGATGTTCTCAGTCTAAACTGTAACTGAAGATGTTTATAACTGAATTTACAAAGTAGGACAGTTGAGTCAGTTACATAATATTGTATACTCCAGATGACCCCAAAATCTGATAAATTCCTTAAAAGCCAAATGGATGGTGTTTACATGATTATAATAAACCTGCCAATACTGGTTTCGGAACATTCAATCCTCGTGTACCGGCTGCTACAGTCTCCTGTTGATTCTCCACTAGATGGCGCCATAGTACAGAAATGTCGCCTTATATTTAAACAATTCAATTAAACCGTATGTTAAGTGAAATTGATCAGTTCCGGTAGTTTAAGAGTCACATAGCCCTGGACTGGACAAAGTTGTATGAAAAGGTAGGCTTTTCACGCTGCATCATGTATGTTCGTAAAAACTGAAAATGTCTGGTTCCGCTCAGAAACGACGTATTTTCTGCACTGAGCTACAACCTGGAATCACTATCATATGAATGTGGAAGCCGTCGTTGGCAGAGGAGCGTTACTGGTTCACCGTTGACTTCTTTATTTCACATGAAGCCAAAATTAACTATTTAATTTAAATGTTTGCATGTTTGATCTCTTAACATTTAATAACGTAAAGGTTTACTTTTGTCTTAATCCACTCCTCTTAAATGTCACTTTGAAGTGGAGGCCAAGTAACAGCCAAGTAACTAACCATTAAAAACTGTGGGAGTCGTAACCAATATTTGTCTTCTGACTGGCAGGATCTTATGCTGCTACACACCATTATTTTAATGAAGACATGTTAATTTAGTGAGTGAACTCTTACTCGGATTTCTCTACATTCACCAGTTAAAACATGAAAGTCCAGTGAGCAGTTAGAATGTTGGTTAAAATATACTTTTGTACTTTCCGCTCATGTTTCTGTCATCTGTGAACCTTTTCTCGCAAACAAATGTGCAAACAAAACTTTTGGATTCACAGCCCGAACTTTTAGGTTTGTAACTGGGGTTTGCAACCGCAACGTTTGGATTTACATTTACAGTTCATATGAATGTCTTTTTAAACTGATTCTTTTTAAACCGAAGGTATTTTTGTCCTTTACTTGCATAATAAAAATGTACATGCGTCCATAATCTAAAGCTTCCCGCACTGCACAGACAGCCGTCCTGAGCGGGTCACAGAAGTTTCCATCATTGCAGGTCCAAATCGGCTGTCTCGCGTCTTTCAACATGTGATGCCACGAGCACGTCACCCTGGTCTTGCGAGCTCAGACTCCCTGGTTTCCTTTTCTGACCGCGCCTGATATCCTACGAGTGCGTCTGCTGACCGGGCAGTTAAAATCAAACTTCAAGTGACATATTAATGCGACCCCGCGCTACTCCTTCAACAAAACGTAAAATAAACTCAGCTTTATGAGACTTGGAGAAAGAAACGGAGAGGTGGTCTGCACAAGTCTGGTAACCCAGAAGACGTTTTAACGTCCAACCCTCGTCACTCCGTGTTTATTAATCACAAAATATTTTTTTAAAAGGCTAATTCTATAATATTCTATAATGATTCCTATGGAAAAATAAAACACATTACACCAGGAGGTCAGCATATATTAATAGGAAGAATCAATGCTTTAGATTTTGGTTGGCAATTTCAAATTAAAATGGTTAAAATCTTTCCTGATGCATAAAAACCCCATGTGGTTAAATCCCAAATTCTTTATCTAAACATTTAGGAGGAATAGAATTCCTATGTAGGTGTGATTTTGAGATCCCCAAAACACCAATAAGTTTATCTAAGTCCTACAAACAAATACTTTAGCTTTGGAAAATGATATTTCACCTCATTATTCTACTTTATGTAATACTAGAACCATGGGGGTTAAAAAATCGATCTTCATACGGGACTGGTTTGATAAAATTAAATTTTGTCGACGATCTATTTGATAATATTGGACTTTCTTTTAAATTTCTCATCTTTTGTGGAAAAATATTATTTAAATTGTGAAAGTCGAGTTTTTTATATGGTTTATAAATCTGTTCCACAGTCACTGATTCAACTAATCCAAAATACACTTTTATATTCTCAAGTCATAATTTAAATACCCATGCTGACAGTAAATGATTGTGATTTGATTGATCACAAATGTAAAAACTAATGAATGTTTGAGACAAATTACTTACCACGATTATAACAGAACTTCTTTCAAGAAATGAGTATCCAGACAATCATCCAATGAAGATTAAGGCTCATTCCAAATTTGTTAAATGACCAATTTCGCAAAAGTGAAAGAGAATCATTTTTAAATCATAAATTTTATATATATATCATGTGGAGCAATTTCCTTAAAGAAGGTTTACATTTGATGTTGATCCATTTGCTTTTTGTAACCAACAAACTGAAACTGTTACTTGTTTTTTAAATGCCACTATTCACAGGTTTTATTCAGGAATGATGTTCACAGTTGGTTAAATTTAAAACTCAATACTCCCCCTTTTAATATGTCACACGTTTTGTTTTTATGGATAACCTGGAGCCATCTATATCTAATGTTATAAATATTGTAATTGGCCAAATATATTCACTGTTATTGCAATTAAAAGGGAAACGTGCCCTCTTTCCATTGTTTTCGTAATGACTTTAAAATGTATTACCACTCCCTGACTACATTGAAAGACTGGTAAACAGCAAAGATCACAAGCCACCAAATTTCTAAACGTTTAATATTTAATGTATGCTCCTTGTGAAGACATTGATCATGTTTTTATTTCAATTGCAGGTATTTGCGGCGGACTGTGTGCCTTTGGTGCCCCCTAGCGGCTGTCGGTTTTAAATGTAGTCCTCTACGAGTTTTTTTTTTTTTTTTTTACAAAATAATAATTATTATTATTATAAAAATAACAATATTAATTAAAACAAAATGAAAAATCACAACCCCGGTCATCGAGACACACTGTCCTGCTCGTTTTAGATGTTTCCCTCCTTCAACTATGCTGGCTGAGAAGTGCAAAACACATTTACATTTCGATATACACATTTACATTTGTATTCTTTGATTCGTTTGATAAGTAATTAATTCTTGTTAGTTATTATTTACCACTCATTTTACAGTTCAAGTCTGCTGGGATTTTCTTGTTTTAAATTGTTAAGTGATTGATAGTGTATCTTGATAGCGTTTTTTTGTTTTTGTGTTTTTGTTAATTGTAGAAATGGCAAAAGCAAACTTCAAACTCTGATGATGCACTCGGCAGTCCTCACGGCGTGCTGCAGTCTAGTTTTGTCCTGCTTGGTAGCAGCCAGGTTGGAAAGTTTGGGGATTTTTTTTCCCCTAATGGATGTTATTCCTATGGGAAGAATGTCCCAAAGAAAGATTTATTCATTCACTGGTGTGAATCGTGCTTGGCACGAGTCTGGTCATGAACCACACCCAGTGTACACTGGTGTAGTTCTGCAGATTTGTACCAAGCACCCTTTGGCTGAGCTGGTCCAGGGAGGGCCTCTTATGCCACTTTATGGCTGCAGAGATAGAAGTCACATTAATAAACATACACACATCCACAAATACACTCCAACGTCCTGCAGCACACAACAACTTACTTCTGGTGGTCCTTGTCGTTGGACTCGTTCAGGTCCTTGAACCAAAGCCCACGAGGGCCTCATGCTCCTGCCCAGGCAAAATGACATGGGACCGGGCTTCCGTGTGTGCCTGGTGGAACCTCAGGAGCTCACAGGACTCGTGGTGGAACCTCAGGAGCTCACTGGACTCGTGGTGGAACCTCAGGAGCTCACTGGACTCCCGGTGGAACCTCAGGAGCTCACTGGACTCCCGGTGGAACCTCAGGAGCTCACTGGACTCGTGGTGGAACCTCAGGAGTTCACTGGACTCCCGGTGGAACCTCAGGAGCTCACTGGACTCCCGGTGGAACCTCAGGAGCTCACTGGACTGCTGGTGGGCACACGAGTACTGCTGGAGAGCATCTGCTCTAGGTTCTTGTTTCTGGTCCCCTCTGTGGCTGTTGAGAAGCTGGATGGTGTTGCCCACATCAATTCATATTCCTTCAGGGATTAATAAAGGATTTTTATATTTAAATGTTTAAGTAGGTAGTTTGCTTAAAGTGGATGTAATTCCTAAATGGTTAATGGCATATTTTTATGATACCTAATAAAAAGCGTAGTCTACACTTTGTTTCCATCTTGATTAATTTTTATTTCAAAGCCATTTGGTTATGTATAAAATCATTAAAAAGAAGAAAAACAAACTTTGTCTAAATTCTTCTGAGATAAAGATAAGACACAAGTCTGAGCGATCCACCAAACCCGACAGCCTGAGAATTGGTCATAACTTCACGAAATGTGAACGTTAGTTGTGCAGACACATCATCTCCATGGTGACGGTTACAGAGGTCTGCTGTATTAACAGCGCGTTGTGAACGGGATGATCTAAAACCACCACTACACCACATCATTCCTAGTCTCCCTCAAGTTTGTTTGTTTTTTTGTCATTTTTTAATAACTATGCAACAACCCTATTTCATAAAATAGGCCAAAATATGAAGCATAATATTAGAAACTTATTTCAAAGGGCAAAAACATAATATTGATACAAACCCGCAGCATGTCCTGCTTTTAACTTGTTGATCTTTAATTACATGCCAGCTTTACAAATCTGCTCCCAGACCCGACCACTTTGAGAAAAACATGAAATGTAACAAATTCATGTACAATTGTTACTTTTTATAGACATACACATCTATATATTATAAACTGGCTGAACTGACAGCATTTAAGTAATGTGTTTAATTTAAAACAAGTACAGAATAACATTGCATTGTTTTTGCAAGTAACAATTATACAACAGGCACCGTTTCAACTCCAACTGTATACTAGTTCCTAACAGACGACTAAACAAAAGCAAACTAGTACAATAAGTACTCAGCTCCAAGTGTCTTTATTAAGAGAGTACAGGAATTGGAGTTTTTTTGTTGATTCAAATGAGTGTATATCAAACACGTACAACAACCCAGAAATAATGAGAACACACAGGGTTTCACTGGTCTTCAAAACAAAGCTATCCATTTATCCCCTTAAGGTCCCAAAAGGTCACAGTGGGATCCGTTTGTGTACTTGCACTGTTTCCCCTTTAAACGTAGTATAAAACGCCAAGCTGTGACCTTGGGAAACAGCTAGAAGACACGAGCACGTTGAAGCCGCTTCATATGATCACAGCACCGAGCAGAGAGCTGCCCATGTCAACACATCATTAACAGGGCCACATCTGCACCGTCAGGAGAGATCTCAGCTGACGCCAAGGCACAGCCACCCGCAGCTGTGAGCTTTAGGGTTGGAAAAGAGGCAAAACAGAAGTGAATGTGCACAATCACATAATAGGAACAAAAGCCTCCGTTAGCACTGTCATAGACGTTTGGTCTAAATATGTACACATCAACTCAGACACCATAGAAAATAATTCGAACCGTTCTGAAAACCATGCCCAATGCTTTTTTGTGTATTAATCCTCCATTACCTTGTGACTTTGTCAAAGCTGCCCAGCAGGACTGATAACATTGATTCCTATGCAAAGTGTGGAGTCTTCATGACTGGCACTAACCGTCCCAGGTGTAGCGAGGCACTCTACCAGTTGGACGACTCGTAACAAAACTAACCGGCTGTGCAACTAATTTCAAACTCTCCTCACTTAACCACCTCAAGTACTTCCCAAACACCAAGTAAATCTAATGCAATGCAAGTCTACTTTCAACAACGTAGAGGCAGACTGCACACCAGTCTAGAAGAGTTCGAACTCTTCTTTTTCATACCAGTATCAGCCAGGAGAGCTAAAGATAGTACAACCTTTCACTCTGAAATGTGACACACACGCACACAGACACGCACGCACACACACACACACACACACACACCTACCTTATGGTAACAAAGCAAGCCAGACGAACCGGTGACAATGTACCCTGAACAAGAAAAGAAATCCTCCACCCAAACAAGGACAAGGAGAGTGAACAGTGCCTTCAGTAAACATGTCCATCTGTTGCATACATATTTAAAAAAAAGTGCAATGCATGGAGCCATTTTCTGGAAATGGTGTCTCTTACACTTCAAATACAGTTGAAAAAAAGAAGAAAACATTTCACCCGTTTCAGGTAACTGTAAAGTTCCATATTGACTGTGAAAATAAAAGGCAGCTGCCTTTTTCAGCCAAACTAGGTAAAGGGTGGCAGCTTCATCCACAGTGAAGGGATGTGTTCCTGAACTTGTGGTGGAGGGATGTGGAGTTTAAAAAGTGTATCAGTCCAGCAGTTGCATGTCAGCTTTACAGCGCAACGAGGTTCTCAGCCATGTAACATAGACTGTAAAAGTTGCAGCCTATGCAGCAAAGGTTAGACAGAGAAGACAGCAGTTTGTAGAGCCACAGGCGGCTGCTGAGGTGTCTGTATTTCACATCTGTCTCAGACAGCTTGGCGTAAGCCTCACGATTAGATGACAGTCCGATATCCTGACCAAGTCCACACGCTTGCTCAATGAGGTGCATGTCTGCCATAATCTCTGATGTCATTTGGCCAAACCACTGAGCATTGACAGCTGCAACTGTCACTGACACAAAGAAGATGAAAATCTGGTGGCAGAAGTAGAGGCAGAAATTTAGAAAACAAGACATTTTTTTGTTTTGTTTTTGCAGTGATAATGTTGACTTAAAAAAACAAAAAAAAAAACAACACACACCTGGAAGGATTCCCTGTCGTCCAGCATGTCCTTGGGGTGATACACGGCATAGATAGTGAGGTTAAAGAAGGCACACGCTGAACCCAGGTGGAGGTAGAACGGAACGAGGCGACTCTGAATAAACCCATACGTGTGTCTGTTCAGGTGGTTGTCCATCACAAAGCCTAGGCAAGGCAAAGCAAGTTTATCTGTATAGCACATTTCATGTACAAGACAATTCAAAGTGCTTTACATGAAAACATTTTTTTTTAAATGCATTAAAAAGTAAAAAGTTTAAAAACAGAAAGTAATAAGTTAAAAAGTATAACACAAATGAGATGCCACAAATAAAGGTTGCAGTCCATTATGATGGATTACTAAAATTCAGCAGTAAATAAAAAGGTTTTCAACTTTGACTTAAAGCAAATGAGAGTTTCAGCAGCCCTGATGCATCCTGGGAGTTTGTTCCACGGGTGAGCAGCATAAAAGCTGAATGCTGCCTCACCGGGTTTGGTTCTGACTCTGGGTTCAGACAGTAGGTGTGACCCTGAGGGTTCTGGGTGGTTCATTATGGACCAGGAGATTTTAAAATCTACTCTGTGACAGACAGGAAGCCAGTGTAAAGATCTAGGACCTGGATTAACGTGGTCCACTGTCTTGGTCTTACACACAAACCCAGAACAGCACATTGGTACCACAGAGGCGCTCATGATTTTTATTTTATGAAAACATGCATTAAATCATTGACTAGCGGGGACTACATGGAAGGAAACATTATGGAATAAAGAAAAAAACAATAATTTTTCCTGAGTCATACATATACAGGCCAGAGGAAACAATTACCTCTGTCTGTGTGATAACCGGCCAGAGCTGATAGGGTGAAAACCGCCCAGTTCCAACCACCAGCACATATTTCAACATCCAGAAGAAAATAATAAACAGCATTACTAAACCTGGGGCACAAAGTCACCTGGTGTTTGGTCAACATTAAAGCCACGGTTGTTACACCTTACTTGATTTTTTTTTTTTTTTTTTTTAATGAAGAGGGATGCAATTTTGCACCCCGAGATGACTCATTTGTGACAGCATACAACAAAAAAATAAAGCTTAAATGGAGTTGAAGTGAGCATGAATTACAGCCAGTCTCATCAAAAGGCAAATACTGATTGAATCACAGAAGGGACATTATTGACATTCTAAGCAAGGAATGTACACACCCTAATTCCTACAAATGTGCGTAAACTTTGTGGCCCAGCTTACAAGTCAAGGTGTGTTTGTAGCTGCAGTGCCGTAACTGTGCAGGCGTGTGCATGATACCTACTAGAAATGAAGGTGACCCAAATTTGCATTCCCCAGTAAGTGGAGAGCAGCAGGAGCTGCAGCAGCTTCACAGTGAACGTGGGCTCCGGGTCAGTGGACATGCTTTTTCCCACAGATTCCTATTTCTGGACTGCAGTCTGGACTCCGCAGCAGGCAACAGGACGACCGACAGACAAACACACACTTCCAGCTTTGCTCCTCTGCCTGGAGGGAAACTTGACTCAAAGACCCCCTGCAGAAATCAGATGTGCCAAATGAACACAGTTACGTCGTTATTTCTTTCCCGGCTGACACCAGGTCCAGTGAGCAGAGACTACGGTGTACCGTCGAGAATTAGGAGATTTACGCATTGTTGTTAAAGTGTCTGGTAGCTTTTGCGACCTTGGCCGGCGTGTAGCTTAAATAAATACAACGACAGAGGAAACGTCACTAACTAAACGCCAAAGTTTACATGCTCGGGGCAAATCGCAACACACAATGGTTATACTTTCATAAAGAAAAAAAAAACAAATTTAAATGCATGTGTCTGCAAGGCGTTTTCAAAATCCCTTTTAAAATAAGAAAAAAAAAAAGAGCAATTTGGTAAACTGAACTAGCTAACGGCCTAGCATTAAACTGAGCGCGCGACTAAACGTGAATTAGTTTGACCTTTAAACGTTTTAGATAAGTTAAACCGTTATCGATACCCGACGACAAAAACGTCTAACTGTGGGAACAGCTTACCTGAGTTGGCGGAAAACTTTTGGAAGCGTTTATCGCGGTGACTTCGGTTCATATGTAAACTTTCAACCGGCTGATAGGAAACTGCTCATCCGCAGACACATCGGGGAGGCGGAGGGGGCGGGGCACGTGCGGTACACGGGGCGGGGCATAGGACCTAGAAGCGGGGCGGAGGGGCGGAGCATAGGGGCGGAACAGTCCTTCTGTCTTTTCTCGTCTTTTCTTTTCCTTTTTTAAGATAATCTTTATTAACAGTCATTCATATTAATTATAATTAATAATTGTACAACACATAAACATCCACACACACAAATAAAGAAATGTTATATAAAACTACAAAAAAAAAAAAAATTGTGACGTTTTATACAGTTTATGGTTGTTCTCCCTACTCTGCTGGTTAAAGGTTATTTCACCGTTTCAAAACTTTGTTGTTGGACCCATTTTTCAGAATAAACTGTGTTCAACATAATTATTGTCCAAGTTAATTATTTATGGTCGGAGAATAGGCCTACTGGAGGGAGCTCATATGTGGAAAATTAAATAATTAAATGTGAAGTTTATTTAAAGCAAAATCACATCTCAGCAGAAATTTGATCGGCCAATTTTGTTTAAAAAAAAAACACGTCCTGGATTAGGAACCATAATTTAATTTGCTTTTGGTTAATAACTTGTAAACTATTTTAAAAGAGTGAAAGTCGAGCAAATTTAATCCTACTTGATGGTGTAGGCAATCCCTGCGCCCATGGTGCTTTGGCAAAATATATATTCCAGTTTATGAGATTCTTACTTTACATAGTTAGTTTTACACAAGGTAAATGTAAAGGTTATAACATGTACATAAGAACTGGTAAGAGTTATAGGGAAATGTATTTTATTACTTAGGTTAGGTGTATATATTCACTTTTCTCACTCTCTCTGAGTCTGTCCTAACTATGAACTTTACCAAAAAAGAAATTTAAAGTTTAATCTTCAAGGTGGAAACAGTGTCCACATTCCTAAACATAAACTAGGAGCCACAAGGCAGGTGTCTGATAATTGAAGGCTCTCTGAACCTTCCTTCAACCTCTGAAAACTCCTGAAACCAGAAGTAGAGGACTTTGTAAAAAAGCGTCTGCCAAAGACAGTAGTAGGACTGCGGTCCGAGAGCGATGTGCTCTTTCTGGTTACTACAGAACTTTAAGTTCATGATTTCTGTACATAAACTCGCTTTCTGGTATACTTAATAAAGTGGAAAATGTAGGTTTTGTAAAGCAGATAATTTGGTTAAACAATAAGCTCTTCTGATTCGAGAGAACTATCCCTGCTACCTTAAAGAAAATGTCTCTGCTTGAGCTACAATGCAACACTTTTCTGCACTCAAAACAATTTTTAAGTTACTTGAACTCTAATTTAATGCAATCTTGTCTCATTCATGTTTTAGATGTTTCCGTGCATCAACACACCTGACTCAAATTAGTGGTCGTCACCATCAAAGTCTGCATAACTTTGTTAATGACAGTCATTTGTATCAACGAGTGCTGAAGTAGGGAAACATCTAAAACATGCAGTACATGGGGCCCCGAGGACCAGGGTTGGGAAACAGTACGCAAGCCATTCAGATCTCCAATCTGACATCACAGCTCCAGATCAAACCAGTTTCCCAGGCTCTCCAACTTTAATCTCCAACCAGCTTCCCATTTTCTGTTTCTGTGAAGTGTTTAGAGCAAAGCTTTAACATCAACTGGACACACCTAGAAGTAAAAGGGGTAAAGAGAGGAGTCAAGTGTTTGGCTGCATCCTCCTTAAGTCGACTACTATAACAGAAAGGTAAGGACATGGCTGTTGTACCACATCTCAGTGTTTTGGGCAAAACATGACCCTTCACTAAGAGTTTTAGTTTATTTCTGTAGCACCAATTCATGACATTAGTCACAACAATGAACTTTGCAGAGAAATCCATATGTAATCATATTATTTCAATTTAGTTTTATTAATATTATACTATTTAATAACAAAAACAGTCTCAAAAGGGTCACAACAGACTGAATCAATCTTCACTTAGATTCTGAACATGCAGAAGGCAACAGAGACGCCAGAAACTCAAAGAAAATTTATGATGCCAAAAATGTCTAAAAGGTGCCAACAAAGCAGGCAAAATTAGATAAAAAGAAAACAACATAAACCAAAAAATGTAATTATGACGCCTCAGAAGCACAAGCGTACCCCTTTTTGGACCGTGGGAGGAAGCCGGAGTACCCGGAGGGAACCCACGCAAGCACGGGGAGATCCACCGGGCCGGGAATCAAACCAGGAACCTTCTTGCTGTGAGGCAACAGTGCAAACCACTAATCCACCGTGCTGCCTACTTGCTTAAAGAAGACGGAGAGAGCCCCAAAGCGCTGGGTTCCATGTTATAAAGTGTTGTGTCTTTGTGTATAACAGTTTTCATTTGAGAAGAAACATCCCCATGCTGGTAGCTGTTGTGATTTGCACGAGACGGAAGAAAGGAGTCAGTGTCGGGCCGATTTGCAGATTTTGTCGTAAACCTCAGGGAACGCATCGTTACATCCCAACTCGTCTCTAAGTCTGTGGTATAACTGTCCGTCAAACATCTCCCAAAACTCCTCCCGATCCATGTACACATCCGCGTACAACATCTGGAACCTGCATATCAATATAACAAAAAAGAAGAGGACACAGTGTGAATATTACAGGCAGTTTTCATGACTAAATCCGTCTCACTGGAGACTCACCCATGCACATCTCTGACAAACTTCTCCAGCTGTCGTGTTGACGCTCTAGCGTCAAAATGTTTGACTTTAGGCTCCCCATAAGCGCCAATGTCCACGTACAGCTCCTCCTGTTGACCCTTGGGGTGAACCATCCCTCTGCCTGGTGACAACAGGAATGGACACAGCCACAGAGGGTAAACCTGAAAGAGCACAAGTCATTTAAAGAATTCAAGTAGGAGTAGGGTTTCTCTAAACGGAGAGCATCTATATTTGAGTCTCACATTGATGTCCTGATGGAAGCGCGTGATGGCCGACTTCAGATGCTTCATGGGTATCAGCATGTCCTGTACCACGTGGTGCTGTTCATACAGACGTCTGATGGTTTCTCCCTGAGTGAGCTTCAGCAGAGAGATCTTAGGAGGAACCATCCAGCCAAAAAGCCACCGGAACACTGGATTGTTGCCAAATGGAATGATATCCTGGAGAAGAGGCACTGGTGTGATTAGTGACGCACATAAATAAAAAAATAAAATAATTAAAAAAAAAATCCAGATGGCTGTCTGCAAAACAATGGTGGAGCAAGAAAAGTCCCTGACAACGTTTTGATTTATAAAAATTAGGTTTTGCTGAGTCACACTTTTGCCTCACACCATAAGGGTTCCTGGTTCAAGACCTGGCAGCGGTCTTTCTGTGTGGAGTTTGCATGTTCTCACTGTGCTTCTGAAGGATTTCTCCAGAAACTCCAGCTTCTTTCCACAGTCCAAAAACATGTATGATTCTAAATTACCCACAGGACCGAGTGTGCATCTTGTTTGTCTACACATGGCTCTGTGATGGATCGGTGATCTGTCATGGGGGTACGCATGCAGACAACTGGGATACGCTCCAGTAGAACCCCCATGACCCTAAAAAGGAATAAGCAGGCACAGACAATGGATGGATGGATGGGTCAGCTATCTTTAAAATCAGTAAAATGATTGGGTTTTGGGTGGATGGCTGGTTAAACAAAATCAAAATGTTTAAAGACATCATGTTACCAGTCGGTATAGGCTCCAACAGACCCCCGTGAGCCTGCAAAGGACTAAGCGGGTATAGAAAATGGATGGATGGACATCATGTTACCAAGAGGAAAGGAGTCATGGACTTTTTTTTAATCCTCTCTCAGGATTTGATTTGGACCTACTATCCGTTGCAGTTCATTAAATGTGCCCAAAAGTTATGGGGAGCCAATCAAAATCAGTATATACTTGTAGAGAGGGTCTCTGGCAGACTTAACACAATGATGAGAGCAATGACGTAATCTAAATGTAAACGGTGTAGACGGCTGCTTCTGGGGATTTATGGCCGTTTGAATGAGCTTTTACATCGACAGCTAAGATTCTGCCTTTTTCTTTAAAAACTGAACTGAAAACAACATTGAAATCATTCTTTTGCAAAGTAGATGTACATGCTTGTTTTACTGACAGGCTACGGCAAAAGTTTAACTTTCTCTTCTATGTAAGGCAATGTAAAGTTCTATGTAAAGTTCTTCATTGTGTTATTTCATTCAAGAAATACCTCATAAGAAATAACACAACTCGGCTAATCTTTCTTTGTTAGTCCATCCCGGGAGTTTCATCTAGTTATTTCAAGTCGTTGCAATTGGTATTTACATGTGAAAGTGAGCTGGAAGGTCAGATCGGATCATTTAAAATGCATTTGGGTGCACATTTTAGTGCCGGGTGTGAACACATGCCAACAGTGCCCACGTATGATCTGATCGCCAAGGACGCATGTTAAAGCAGATCTTAACTGGACCAAAGTGACAGGGCTGCATTTTGCCAGAGTTTTTGAGTCTGAGCACCTCAAACACCCAAAACAGTGTCCTCAACCAGAGGAAAAGTCCTTTTCACATAGTAAACACCTTTTAATTACACATATGTACCGGATTTTGTAAAGCAATAATTCCACCATCATACACACACAAATATAAAGCTTACATTTTCTTAATATTTACTCTATTAATTTTGCAAGTTTGATTTTTTAATCTAAGATAATTTGCATTTCTGCCAAATAATACAAGTGATCTTACAAAGTTCTTTCTTTTTTTCAAACAAATCCAGCAAGCCGTAGTTCATTTGTCTGCTGCCTTTTCCACATGCTTTGTTGACTTGTCACTTGAGAGCGTCTGTCATGACATTTATTCAAATCTTGTGTGGAAAAGCCAATGATAAAATCCTCTCCAGCTTCTCTTAAATTCCACCAGGGGGCAGTCCAAAAGCACCAAACTGCTTTCTCATGCCACCAGCGCTCATCTCAAACTGGCCTGTTTCTGTCTGCCTGTCTGCTGCACTATGAGCAAAATAAATAAATAAAAACAGAGCAATGGAAAGCTCAGAGGACACTCCTTCAGGAATCTTTCAAACCCATGGTATGCATAATTTATCTTGCCATTTACTTCTTACAGAAAAAAAAAGAGAAAGAGACGTCAGCCTCCTGTCACTAATGGCTGATGGTTTGTGTGAGCGACTGTGTGAGATACGGGAGCACTAGACTGTTGGAGCCTACTGAGAAGAAATGAGAAAGTAAGTCGGTAAGGTGATGACTATCTAAAGCTTTGGCAGCCCTTCATGTAATCCTTGAGGTCATGGAATAACACCTTCTGTGTGTGTGAGCGTGTGAATGTGTCTACCTGAAGCTCCCAGAAGATGCTGCGTGTATGCCTGTGATAGTACTGCCTCAGAGGGACGTACTCCACTCCACCGTGGTCTCTTTTCAAGTGGCCCTCCACATGCTTGAAGAACCAGGGTTTGAAGTGCAGGCCAATTCTGTTAATCTGATGTCCAAGAGGAAAACTCCACGTCAGATCGGAGAAAACATGCAAAAGATGGCTCTTCATACTCAAAATACCTTACTTTGTCGGGCTCTGCGTGGTCAGTCATGGTCCCTGTCATGATGACAGCGGAGTCCAGGCTGTACTGGATCCCCTCGACAAACGTGTTCTGCTTGTTCTCTGATGCTTCTGTGAAGCGTGTGCAGATGTTCTCAAGTCCTCTGACCGGCTCATAGCGCAGCTTCACCCACGGTTTGGCAGGAACTATTTTGATCTCTGCCGCGACCAGGAATCCCAGAGTTCCACAGGACCACGGGACGGCATGAAACAGATCCGAGTTCTCCTCCTGTTTGAACAAGAACAAAACACAAATGTACCTTGGTGACAGCTGTCGTCTTTGCGTCCTGGGTGGCTGACATTAGACCACGTATCCGTCACCTTGTCGCATCGCCAGACCTCACAACATGGACCACTCTTTTGTTATCTCATATGTCTACAAGCTACCTGGGCTGCTTGACCAAAACCTGTGCTAGGGCATAATCCAATGACTGTTCAGGGCTTCAGCACTGTGACACTGGAAAACTTCAGCCAAACCCAACTCTTAAAAGTATGAAACCACTAATCTACTTCAGGATACAAGCCCCAAGACTGTCAAGCATCCAGCACTTACCTCTGTACAACGTACTAAACTGCCATCAGCGAGCACCAGTTCGTATGCAACACAGATGTGCTGAAACAGCCCATAAATATGCGAGGAGGACTCGATGCCTGTGCCCATCACCAACCCACCTGAGACGGGAGAGAGAGAACAGGATGCTCTGTAGTAACTGAATTACTACCAGGGTGAGAACAACAGCAGACAAACACATGGGCAAACAGCAGGATCGGTCTGCAGAGAGTGTGGTGGTCTGTTACTGCGTTGGACGACATGATAAATGATTGTAGCACAGCCTGATGGGAATATATTAGATTGTTGATGTGTAGTTTATGGGCTCAGGAAATCCATTATGAAACTCGATCCGTGGGTGCTTCTAACACTGCAGCCATTTCCTTCCAGTTTCATCTTTGAGCTTCAAACATCAGGTCCTGTAACTCAATTAGACAAGTGGCCAAGGCTCCAAACAGGATGTAGAACTTGATGGAGATGCAGATCTACCTCGCTGAGTGATGACCCGTGGAGCTATTTACTCCATCGTGCTATTTCTAGGATCCAGAGGGCCGTAGACGGCGGTGCTTCATGACTGCTCTGAAAATAATCCGCGATATGCAAAACCTACCCACAGTGAGGTCATCCAGCTCCGGCAGCACCGGAAGTGTCCAACCGATGGAGTTGAGGAGAGCGGTCACCTGGCCCATGTTGGCTAGCGGCTCAACTCTCACCACCTACAAGAGGAAGAGCCCCGTGAGAAACTATCCAACACCTTATTGACTTTATTTCTCTGTAGCTTTCAGATTCCCAAATCAACAGTCACGTTGGGTAAACTAATAAATAATGTCCTTGCCGGCATTATATGAAAAATCATTCATTTATACTCAGGAAAAACCACCAAGTGGTCAGAGGTGTCCTTTTCTGGCACCTACACCTTACTGAATCTCCAGGTGACATATTTCAGACACTCCTTTCAATGAAACATCACTTTTTTTTTTTTTTTAACGTACTGTGAGGAAGTGATTACCACAAATGTATTTTTAACCTGATCAGGTCCTAGTTTTTCGTTTATCTCCTCCCAAAGGATGCCCTAAAGCCATAAATCTTTCCTTTGACCACCCTTTTCTCTTTGAGGAAGAAAACAAAAACTGGCAAACCAGGATTTAGAAGGAAAAGTCAATGTCAATGATAAAAACATGATGCAGCAGCTTTCAGGCACAATGCATCTCATGTTTCCAACTGAATGCGATCAGTAGGGGCTATAAAACGACCTAAAATTAAGTTAAAATATTCCCTAAACGGCTTATGATAATACCCGGCCTCTGCTCTGTGTCATGAGCTGTTACTGTGATTCGGTTTTGATCTGGCAGTAGTGAAACTGTCCACTTTTGATGGGTGTTTTTCCAACTTTGGCTTAATTTCCTCTTTTCTGAGTTTTTTTCTTTAGCTTCAAAAACGTATTAGGTACAAGACTCTTTACCTTGGCCTCACAGTTGTTGAGCTTCCTGACTGAATTGGCAGATTTGCTTCACAAGGATGCCTAAAAAAGTCGGGTTGGGTTGATATTCCACTTATCACAATCACAAATGTCAGCTTCACGGTGGACCGAGAAGTCTGTTGGAGCCATACATGCTTGAGCCAATTTGCATCTCTATTAAATTACTGTTGAGATATGTCTAGACTGGATCAAAGTGGTGGACCCACAGAACAATATTCCCACCATCTGTATTCCATTTTTAGTTTACGTTCACAGGGGAAAAAGGGTTTTAGCTCAGAAGAACTCTACTGAGAAACTTTAGGGAATCACTCATCACTGAATCATTGAACCATTAATACTAACCGTTTCACTTTTGCTTTTATTGCCTTGAGAAGTCGGATTGTTATTAATGGAAAACAGTCCATTAGTAAAGCAGATCACATATGACCGTCTCCTGGGCTCTTTGAGCGATATGTCCAATATATTAAAAAAACAACAAAAAAACAAGTGTTTTTGTCTATGCTCACACTTACCTGCCTCTTTGTGTCCACCTCCAGAATGTCCATCATATTGATCATTATGTTCTTGTGGGTTTTCTTATATTTGCCCACTCGGAGTGACACGGTGAGCCAGCCGGGTCGGCCTGTACACATGTAGGTCTTACCACCCTCCTTCCTCCACTCGCGCACCTGAAATGCATCAGAATTTGGGATACAGGGAAGAACATATTGAAGGAACAGAATTCCCTCTAAGATTTCGACTTTAACTGTTTGTTAAGACCAGTCCTGACCAGTCCTGTTGCGTAAACATCAGGCTGGTGTCAAATACTTGAAAAATGATTGATAAAACAAGAAAACAAAAGTTGTTTTTTGTCTATATGTAGACGTGAAGGGCTCCCACAGAGATATATATAAATATAAAAACGAATGGAGCAGGATCAGCGGATCCTGAGGTGCATAGTGCAAAGAGGTCACCAACTCATGCCGCCACTGGACTCTAGAGCAGTGGACACACGTTCTCTGGAGTGATGAATCCCGCTCCCCCATCTGGCAATCTGATGGACCAGTCTGGGTTTGGCGGTTGCCAGGACAACGGTACTTGTCTGACTGCATTGTGCCAAGTGTGAAGTTTGGTGGAGGGGGGATCATGATGTGGGGTTGTTTTTCAGGAGCTGGACTTGGCCCCTTAGTTCCAGTGACAGGAACTCTGAATGCTTCAGCATACCAAGACATCTTGGACAATTCCATGTTCCCAACTTTGTGGGAACAGTTTGGAGCTGGACCCTTCCTCTTCCAACATGACTGTGCACCAGTGCACAAAGCAGGTCCATAAAGACCTGGATGACAGAGTCTGGTGTGGATGAACCTGACTGGAGTCCTGACCTCAACCTGACAGAACACCTTTGGGATAAATTAGAGCCGAGACTGAGAGCCAGACCTCCTCATCCAACATCAGTGTGACCTCACATCTGAACACACAATAACAATGACTGACTGTATGGATGGCACGAAGTTGATGAAAACATTAAGAAACAAAAGAAAACGTTAAATGTGGGATCCCCTTTCAGACCCAGAAATGAGAGCAAACCCCGCACACCTGTGCATGCACACATCTGGAGGTGATGACCACTTACTCACCTGTCGCTGGATGTCTCGCACGCGCTGCTCGTGCAGTTTGGGCGCAGAGCACATCTTGAAAATGAGCCATGCCCTCACATAATAATACACGTCAAATATGACGGAGAGGGGCAGCAGGAACAAACAAACGAATATCCACCTCTGGTGAACGATAACATAATCTAGACCTTTGACTTTGATCCACAGCAGGAACATTACAACCAAAACTCCTAAATACAACAACGGCTCCATCGTTTACGCGAGAATCCGGACTCTGTCTGCAGCCCACACTTTTCACTGAGGAGATAGAAGTTTCAATAGAACTCCGTATTGATTAGACCGGTTCCTGATCACCTCTTCTCTACCAAAGGTAAACGGAGCTAGATGGTTGACATGCCCCTCCCCCGCTTTGCTCTGATTGGTCAATACAATTGAAGCGGTGGAACCGGTCGTCTATGTTTGGGTCCTATTGGGCAACACAGTTGCCGTCCTTCTGTTGTGTGACCAATCATAAAACCCCAGGCTGTCACACCACGGATCATGCCCTCATGGTGCTGAGCTAGACCTCCAACTCTGGACTTTCCTGTTGCACAAACCTATAAAACCTTCACTGAATGAAAGTGACAGAAATGAAGATAATCCTATCCTCTCATAATCTTTTCTCATATTTGTTTAGTTTTCAGATGATTAACGGATTAACTTTCCCTGTGGGATAAGTCATTTAAACATTAGATATAATCTAGTTAATATAAGACTAGTCACTTAAGCTCTTCATGACCTGACAGACAACTGGGAATAAATCATTTGCAGGTTTTATCCTGAGGAGATGATATGTCTCATATATATATATATATATATATATATATATATATATATATATATATATATATATATATATATATATATATATATATATATATATATATATATATATATATATATATATATATATAGGGGTATATATTGTCGTTCATTTTGTCATTTGACTTAAAAGAAAAAAAATAATGTGGGTAACACTTATTCCCTCTGTGATTCAGTATATTGTTTGTCTACATAAAGGCCAAATAAGATCACTTTGGTCTCCGCTGCCCATAGGACGTCCCTCGAGAAGTCTCGTGGTTTGTTCAGAACCTCAGTCATTCTTCCATGTTCTTTCTCAACACAAGAACTCTTCAAAACAAACTTGTACATGTTCAGTCTTCAACTGATTGAGCTGTCATGAACGTATATGTATATAATGTTCCATGTTAATATTCTTTTTTTATTTTATTTTTTTCAAATGTGTTTCTCAGCATCAAAATGCCGGGACGTCAATTCCTGGGAAGATTGGCAACTGTGTTGAATTCTTTTCTCTTGTGAATAATGTTTTTCGCTGTAGGGAAATCCACAACAAATTGCTTGGAAATGATTTCACAAAAATTAAAAGAGGTGGTGACGTCATCTCAGTTGTTGCCAGGCTGCAAACCCCAACACCCATGGGGTTTGCATTTATGGTATGGATACTTATACTAATGTATCCTGTCTTGTACCTTTGACGGTGTGTCTGTGTCTCTTCTCTCTCTACTTCCTGCTCTACCCGGCTGGCCTTCGGCAGGAGGGTCCCCCCTTATGATCCAGGTTTCTTCCCTCTTAAAGGGGAGTTTTTCCTTGTCACTGTTTGGCTTAAGGTTTTTCTCCCACTAGGGGAGTTTTTACCTGCTGTTGTTTATGTAATAATTGCTCGGGGGTCATGTTCTGGGTTAGGGTTTGTTTAGCCTAACAGTTTAAATATCAGAGGTTTGTTTTTGATTAAAAATCATGTCTCCAGTATGGTTCCTACGAGGCTAATGGCATTCTCATCCTCCTCAGCTGTACTTAATGTTAACTGCTGTTTGCAAATGTACGAAGCTACTGGTAAACTTGGAAAACATTTTACTTGACGGTCAGCTGCTGGGGTCAGCATTGTGCTTAAAGCACCTCTTCATCTAAAACTTCAGCTGCTCTTCTAATTGATATCATGAGTTTTTATCTATAGCAACTTAAGCTGTGGTTTTAAACTCTTAGCTTTAAACTAATTTTCACTTACATGGCAGTAACAACACGAAAAATAGCTCCATTTTAAAGGCATCTGTGTACAAGCAATAGACATCTACATCGGTTCACCCCATTTTGAAGCCTCAGATATGATGAATGGCCGGCACCAGCTTGGCATCATGTTTTTTTGCTTTGTTTTGTTTTGCGTGTGCATATATTAAAGGTGACCACATTATTTAAAAGCAGTAATAAAGTCAGAAGATTGCTTAACCACCTGTGTGGTAACACATGATGTGAGAATTATGCTTTGAGTTAATATTGAAAATTGGATCCACTTCATGAACAACTATACAGCAGTATCATTTTGTGAGGTTTGCGTCATTACTTTTAGCAGGATGTAGGCATAAACTGGATTTTATGTGCACTTTGTCCATTTACATACAGAGAAAGTGCTTCGACAAACATTCATTCAATCTCTTCAATCTCTGTCCCTCTCTCTCCCTCTTACACACAAACACACGTAAACACACACACATAAACACACACACATAAACACACACACACACACACAGAGGCTAAAGTGGTCTCCTTCAAACACATTAGACAGAGGGAGGGTGGGGCACCAGTAAAGATTTCTTAATGGGTTCTGCTGTCCTGTCGCCCATCTGCCTTGATGATAAACACGCAGCTTCTCAACATTAGCCTGATGCGCATCAAAGCTTTCACCATTTTGTTTCTCTTTTTTCCTCCCATCAAACCATCATTTTCAACACTTTCTCATCAGAGGTGGAATTTCAGAGAGTAAGGACTAACACATGGACTAAATGATCAGGAGTATTTTGAAAGCAGAGGAGAGGAAAATGGCAGGAACCAGTGAGTGAGGAATTCTCTGTCCTGGGATCTCTGTGAGTGTGGAGTAAATCATTTTGATTTCTGGGCTCTGTCGGAGTGCATGTGGAGTACAATCTGTGTTACTATTTACATGTGAATGACACTATCCAGCCAGTCACAGCCAAGCAGTAACCTCAGAGTCAGTTGACAGTCCTCGGGGAGGATGCCTTCCCTGTATCATGGAGCAATCTTCATCGGTGCCTTCCTCATTGTGACTGGGGGCTCTACAGCCTTCCTGACCTCGCACCAGAGCCGTCTGCAGGCTTTCTCCCTCTGCTGTGTGGTGCTTGGGGTTGTCATGCTTATCTTTGGGCTATTTTGGGCTATGAACAGCAAAAGTACCGTAAACTATAACCATCAGGAGTTTGACCCGGAGTGCCCCCATTACCCATACAACGACTACACCAATTACCCAGGCCACGCTCTTTTCTCTTCCCCAGGGAACCACCTTCCAGAGTCCCAGTCTGTGTTTCTGCCCAGGTGGGTGAAGGAAAAAAATCGCTTTCTGTATATGTTACTCTACAAGTAATGGTATGCCAATGCAATGCACATTTAATCTGTTCTAGTATGGCTATTTTTCTTTTTTAATCTTGCTGTCAGAAAAATAATGGTGTCCAGTTATTGGTAAGTGATTTTCTGAACTTGCTAAAAAAGAAAAGCATTAATCTAAAGAGTAGATTTGATCATGAAATGTGATACACATCATCTCCTTCAACGTTCTACCATATTTATTCGTTTCTGTGCTGCATTTTTCATAAAAGTTCAAATATCAGTTTGAAGAGATGATGAATCTCCTCCTTGAGCCGCCACCTTATTGTGGTGGAGGTGTTTGTATGTTCCAGTGGTCCTAGGAGCTCAGTTGTCCGAGACTTTATGCCCCAAGCAGCGTAATCCAATACAAAGAAGTCATAGGAGGGAGCCAGACAAAGCGCGGCTCAAAAGACCTTATATGGAAAATAAGAACAAGGATCACCATTTTGGAATTTGCCCTTGCCCAGACGCCCCCAGGGCCCCCGTCCGGAGCCAGGTCTGGGGATGGGGTTTGATGGTGAGTGCCTGGTTGCTGGGCTTGCACCCATGGGGCCCAGCCTAGCATATTCAGAAAAGGCAATGTGGGTCCCCCTTGCCCTGGGGTTACTACTTGTGGGAGGGGGCATACGTGCCGGGTGCAGTGTGAGCTGGACAGTGGCCGAAGGCGGGGACCCTGGCGGTCTGGCGGTCTGGTGCACAAGGTTGAAAATTTCAGACTAGATATAGTCAGACTCACCTCGACACATAGCTTGGGCTCCAGAACCAATCACCTCGAGAGGGGTCAGAACCCGAGCAGTGCTTTGTTATTGGATTTTTGTGCTCATCCCAGATTGTCCATTACAAACACCATGTTCAAGCAAAAGGATGTACACATGTGCACATGACGCCAGGACACCCTAGGTCGCAGATCAATAACTGACTTCATAGTTATATCATCAGACTTTATGCCACATGCCTTGGAGACTAGGGTGAAGAGAGGAGCAGAGCTGTCAACTGATCACCACCTGGCTCCAGTAGTGGGAGGATGCCAGTCAGACCTGGTAGGCCTAAACATATTGTGAGGGTCTGGTGGGAATGTTTGGCAGTGTCTCCTGTCAGAGAGCACTTCAACTCCCATCTCAAGCAGACCTTCAACCACAGCCCGAGGGAGGTAGGAATTGTTGAGTCTGAGTGGACCATGTTAAGCGCCTTCATTGTTAAGGCAGCTGGCTGAAAGCGTTGGGCATAAGGGTGTCTGTGCCTGTGTGACAGTAATCCCCAGATGCGCTGATAGACACCAGTGGTTAGGGATGCTGTCAAGCTGAAGAAGAACTCATGTAGGCCCTTATTGGCCTGTGGGACTCTAGAGGCAGCGGATAGGTACTGGCAGGCCAAGCAGAGTGTGGCTTCTGTGGTTGCTGAGGCAAAAACCCAGGCATAGGAGGAGTTTGGAGAAGCAATGGAGAATGACTGACTTAGAGATGGCCCCTAAGAGATTCTGATCCACTATCTCAGGAGGGGAAAGCAGTGTACCACCAATACTGTGTATAGTGGGGATGATGTGCTGCTGACCTTGACTAGGGATGTTGTAAGACGGTGGGAAGAATACTTTGAGGGCCTCCTCAATCCCACCGACACACCTTCCTATAAGGAAGGCCAAAATCCTTTATACAGGCTATCCAGTCCCTCTACACCCGGTCTCAGAGCTTGGTCCACATTGTCAACGCTAAGTCAGACTTGTTTCCCGTGGGGGTTGGACTTCGCCAAGGGTGTCCATTGTCACCAATTTTGTTTATTTATTTCATGGACAAAATTTCTAGGTGCAGCTGAGGAGCTGAGGGGGGTCTGGTTTGGTGGCCTCAGAATTGGGTCTCTGCCTTTGCTGTTGACGTGGTTTTGGATTAATCACGGCAAGACCTTCAACTCTCGCTGGAGCAAATTGCAGCTAAATGTGAAGCAGCTGGGATGAGAATCAGCACCTCTAAATCTGGGACCATGGTCCTCAGTCAGAAAAGGTTGGAGTGCCCTCTTCCCTGGGGAAGACCCAGGACATGCTGGGGAGAATAAGTCTCTTGGCTGGCCTGGGAACATCTTGGGATACCCCCAGATAAGCTGGACATAGTGGTCGGGGAGAGGGAAGTCTGGGCTTCCCTGCTTAGGCTACTGCCCCCGCGACCCAACCTCGGATGAAGTAGAGGAAGATGAATGGAGATTATGACATAAGCCTAACTCCTACCCTGCAGCTCATTTATATCACTTTCATAACACAAATACCTTGGGTCTAGTAAGGTGGGTCCCATTCCCTTGTTGGACTGCCTCATGCAACACATCTGCATCTATGTAGTGGATGTAGAAACCATTACATGACACAGTTATTCTTATTTGTGTCTTAATTTTCAGCTTGTCATTTGCTTCCTGTTATCTAGTTTTTTGTTGCTTTTTTGTAACAGATTGTTACATGCAATGGATTTGTCAGAAAACCTGACAAATCCATTAGACATTCACTGAGCAGCAAGAAACCGAGTCTGATTTAATAAAACCCTGTCAATGTGTTTGGGGTGGCCACAGTCTAATAATTTCTTTTTCAATAAGCCATTCATGTCTGCAGGATACTGCGACATCACAGACCCACATTGAAGTAGGATTGTGCAGAGTTCCCATCTATGTCAGTACTCAACTTTTCCTGTGCTGCATTTGTTCTAACCAGATCCTAAGACAGTGAATAAGTGAATAGTTGTATCACACAAAGCTTTACACCAATTTCCATAGGGACAGCGTGACTCCTTAATCCGGCTGCTATGAATCCAGCAGCAAAGACGTATTTGAAAAGGGAACATATAGTATCTCTTTGGTATTGTGATCATTGCATATCATGGACATTTTACTTTTTTTTTCAGAGATGTCAGTATTTTTATTTTCTGCAAAGAAACGTATTTCTGTGGAGCAGAAATGACCTTTAACTAAGAATTTGTGAAGAATAATTTTAAAAAAAAGAGAAAATTGCTTATTATTCACTTTACAGTGCATCAGCAAGCTTCCCAATTTGCAGCGCAAATTGTTCCTTATTATTCCACTACACTACATTTAAAGTAACGTAGAATCGATGGTCAACAACCCAGCAATTTTATGCCATTATGCATCCCTTGCAAGGAAAAATGACGTACAATTAGGCTGACTCACTGCAAATATGTTGTTTGTATGTGCAGTCATATTAATAAAGGACTTTACATGACAGCATTATGAACAAAGAAATATGAATTCATATCACTATTACATAGTTATTACAGGTAAGAGGACCTATTTATCAAAATACCCTTTTTTTATAAAGACATAAAACAAATATATGAACTATGCTGTGAAAATATTGTGCTAAATGCAATATATACTTACCATCCGCTTTATGTATACTCTTTCTCTCTATCTCTCCATATATATATATATGCTGAGGAGTTTGGAGGGATTAATGAATGAATGAGTGACTTTGACCACAGAGTTTGACTATATTTGCACCTGGACTTGAAAGCCTTTTATTCAGCTGCACTGTAAATATCCATTTGCATTTTCTCATGCTTGTTTACTATCATATTTCCTTTTTCCTGAGTGTAGGACGATGGAACGCCACAGGCACGGTGCTCGGTGTGAGGATTTTGACTATCCTCCCATGGACTCCGGTGGTTTCAGTCCAACACCTCACCCTCCTCCGTGGCTGGGACCCCCGCCACCCTATGAGGTTGCCATCAAGACCACCTGCAGCTCTACACACCTACGACGTGCATATTCAGACACGCACCTGGCAACAGAACCCCTGTTTGGACAATCAAGAGAGATCAGCTTTGAGGTGTGATACTGAGTGATTGATGATGACGCCACACGTTGGGTGTATATACGTCACACCAGAGAACAAATAGGGAGGAGACTGTACCGTAACTGTCTGCTTTATCGTTCACTTGAAGCATGCTTGTGTCCTGGTTCCAGCATGTTTTCCTGTATGTTTCCAGAAATTTCAGTCCAAGTCAAATATATGGTGAAGGTAGTTTGGGGTTTACCTCATTGGTAGTTTGGGTTATTGGAGCCAGAAACATTGTGGAAGACGAGGACACTATTTTAACATGGAGGTCACATATTAAAATACTCAACTTCAACAGTAAAACGGGGATAAACTCACATCTGGAGCTTTATTTTCGAGTCACAGATTGTCACTTGGGTGCGAGCCTTTGCAGTATTTCATGGTGGTTAAATCCGCACAGGCATAGTTGTTGGTTAAACACAGTGGCGATGCTCCAAATGGCGTACTTCTATCAGTAGACTCTCAAGCCTGTTTTTCTGTTCTTCGTTGAACTGACAACATATTACCTTTACAGCTGCGCCCCTGAGCGATGAGCTCGGCTGCAGCCGGACGTGCACAGGAAAAGTTACTGTGCACCAGGTTGATGCAGACCAGAGTTGTAATAGTTTTTAATTTTTGAAATAGCTTGTATTTTTGTTTCGTTTTTCAGTTTGTTTGATTATTTCAGTTTAGTTTTAGTTTGTTTAACAAGCGCATCAGTAGTTTAAGTTTTGAAAAATTGGTTAGATTTAATTTAGTTTTAGTTTCGTTTTAGTTTTTGAGGTACCGACTCACAGATATTGACAAAAAAATAAAAATATAGGATGAAAGAAGCCTATCAACAATGCCATACAGAACAAAAACTTTTACTTCTTATTTTGAGTAGTTAGAATCAGAAAAAATTATTAATTAGAAAAATAAAACGGCAAACATAAAAAGCAATATTTTATCTCTGTTTCAGTTTTAGTTAACTATAACAACTCTGATGTAGACCTCAATAAATATGATTTGTCAGCCTCGCGACATTGCTCTTTTTCTTTGTATTTCCTCCAACAGCTTCTTCTTTGTTGTTCTCAAGCCAGGTAGAACCACGTTTAGACTTTATCATGTTACAGGGAAGATTAGACTTTTTTCTATTGATTATAAGAGTTTAAACAAATTAACCTGATTTTCCTGGTCATGTTTCAAATCTCTCCTCTTTCTATGAGACGTTGAAGTTGCACCGCCGTCCTCTATTTGCCCCAAAACGTAACAAATGAGTATCCCGCCACTTCCGCTACATTGACAAGATGGTGGCTGTCGAGGGTGTAGAGCGTCAAGCGGTCGACGCTCAGTTTTCTGACTGTTATGTCCTCCGGGTACTTTCACTGCACAGGGACAAAATAATCTGAACACATTTATACGCTCAAAATAGTTAGAGTAAATGCACAAGTGCCGGTAATGGGAAGTAATCACTGTCTCCCTGACTTCATGTACAGTTTGGATAACATTGATCAGACACGTGAAAGACACATTATTCTAGTCGGATTTAAACTATTAACTGTGTAAAGATGTGAAGCAGCAGACAATTAAATATTTAACATTGTAAATGTAAATAACAAAATGTTTAAGGAATTAAAAATGACTGATTTAATCTTGCTTAGAACAACGATAAGAATTTTATTTACCTTCTCAAAAGTAGTTATCGGGTAACAAAATTGCGATGTGTGAAAAACAGCCTTTCTGATTTCAGAATTCAGAATCTTCAGAAAGGCCTGAAGTGAGGAGGGCCTGGTCTCGGAGTGACTCCAGTAAAATGTTTGATCAATTCTTATTTTGTGAGGTCAACAACATGCTTTACAGTGGCTTGCATACCTTCTATTGTATGAGCTTGTGACAATTTATTGGCGGTAGATAAAAAGGCAGAAGTTAAGCTCATGTTAACCAGCTACTAGTTGCCATGGTAGCAGAGGCACTCAGGAAATCCAAATTTCCTTCATTTTGACACATACTTGAGCAAGTTTTTTCTCTCTCTGGGATTCCCTAGTGATTGATTCTTGGTTTTTACGCGCCTGCCAAACACTGCAGTTTATCTCTGGGAATGTTAGGCTTGAAATCCTGAACAAATGTTTGCCGTATGTTTCAGTTTGTGTGGCACACATGTACTCTTCATCCAGTTGAAATGGGGGGAACGCTGACTCATCAGACCATAGGAGCTTTTTCCACCGCTCAACAGACCACTGCAGCTTTCTGTCGGCTAACGGCTGAGCTTTACGTATTATAATTTGTCCCAATGTAACTAAATAATGACTTTTTTTCTGCAGGATCATGTTCAAGTTTGTGCATTTTCATACGCTTAAAGATTTTCCTTTCTCCAAGATGCCATTGTTAAAAAAATGCTGCATATTAATCAACTTCCAAAGGCCTTAAGTTTGCTTCTCTTTACAATAAGGTTCAATGTTTGAAGAGTGGTTAAACCATTTATTATTGCTATTTATTTATTCATTGATACTAAAAAAGCAAAGTATCTGAGCAGAAACATCCCAAAAGAAGACCTGAAAAATTAAATTTAATCTCATGGATGATTGAAGAATTAAGGCAGATGGTTTAATCATCACTGTGGTTCGCTCGAGAACATGTAGCTTGATCTAGTTTAATGAAATTAATAGAATGATTGATTGTGTGTATTATCACCATCCCATTCATGTTGAACTGCTACACTGAGCTATTTAGGGAGAGCAACATGCTCCTTTGCACTCTTTTGATCTTTGACAGCCAAGTGCAATTAATTCTGATATGAAAGACAGGATTAGAGATGATGCACCGTCTGGTTTTGCTTTATTTCTCTGCACATGCATGCATATGTGATTGATAGCTTTATTCTTGAAAAAGACCAAGGGAGAAGATGTTGTCAATGGCTGTGAGTGTATTTAACTTTCTTTAATAAAACAGGGATGAAAGACTTCTGGGGTCAAATGCTTGGTGTCTAATTAACAAGAAAAGAAATCTGGTTTTCTGCACATGGTAAATACAGACTTTTATTAGTTTTGATTTTAGTCTGCTGGGAGAAAATTGAAAACGTTTTGCTCATAATGGGCAGAGGTTTAGAATATGAGTAAAATGATGTCAACTATGTATTGCCATAAACTAACCAACTCTTAGCCCCTGCGCAAAGACATGTGGAAGCCTGTTTAAGTCATGATAAAGACACAAAAGCACATACCTTGTGGAGACAGTTTTGTGTTTTGCATCAACAGATGTGTATCTTAAAGAGTTTTGCTTGTTTACAGATGTCTACTTTCAAAATAAATAGCTGTTTTAAGCCTCTTCCATTGGACTGGATCAGATATTTATGGTAAAATAGTCCAGCATCAGAAGCCTGAACTCTCTTTCATTTCTATTGATAGTTTGAACAACATTCGGTGGTCGGTATGGTCTTATGACAAGGTGGCGGTGAAAAGAAGGAGATGCCTGCACAAGGAGTCTTTTACTGTCACTTACAAAGTTAAAATGACTCCACTGTGTCTGTGGGAACCCCGTCCAAACTACCACTTATGTGGAATGACATGTCAAAAGGCTTGAAATAGCTGTTTATTTGGACATACAATTTTGACCACAAGTGTTTAGTCACATCTGTGTGAAGCTTATGCAGAAGAAAATAATGATAAGCGAATGAAAAAGAATGGATACCAGAATCAAGCAGCAGTGGTCCATGGAGGAGACTTCGGTTATGTTCACTCTGCCAGCCCAAATCTAGTTTTTTAGCATAACCAGACCGCACCTAGAAACTTTTCTTTGACAGTTTGAACAGACAAAAACCACATGAATCTGATTCCAATTTGCTCACATTCAATTTCAGTCGGAACAATCCAGTAGCTCAAATAGGATTTTCACTTGTCTTCTGTCCCTTTTGCAACACGCCTGTGACTATGTCCAGCAGAGCGATGGAGGGGATGCGGGAGTCCTCCGTGAGCAGGCCTCCACGGGACCATGCTGCAAACGGAGGTTCAAACGACACCAGAAGAAATTTAGTAACGCATCCCTAGTGGCCTTATGAAGAGTAAACTAGTCCCTAAAATGTTCAATTCAAAGCTTTGAAGCTTTCAAATGTCTCTAGCACCGGCCAAGCTCCAGCTTTGGTTCACGCTGCTTAAAAAGGAGTATTTGCGTTCATTTTCCATCATTTTTGTCTTTTACTTACATCTCTATTTCAGTCTCTTGTGCACTAGGAAGGGATTAGATGGTGTTGTGATGGCCTCCAATACAACTGTGCAAAACCATGGTATTATTTTTGATCAGGATTTGTCATTTAAACAGAATATTAATCAGGTTTGTAAGACATCGTTTTTCCAGCTCTGTAATATCACAAAGATTAGGAGCATCCTCTCCCAGAGTGATGCTGAAAAACTAATTCACGCGTATCTTCTAGACTAGATTATTGTAATGTATTATCAGCTGGATGTTCAAGTAATTCTCTGAATATCCTCCAGCTGATCAAAGATGCAGCAGCTGATGGGAATCAACAAGAGAGACCAAGTCTCTCCTGCGCTTGCCTCTCTCCATTGGATCCATCACTATGGAACCAACTTCCAGATTGGGTGAAGGAGGCTGACACCACCTCCACGTTTAAAACCAATCTTAAAACATTTCTGTTTAATAAAACATATATTTAGTGTAAACTTTGGTGTGTTAGGAGCAGTAGTAGTCCTGGTGGATGTAGCTGCAGGACCAGACTAGAGCAGCTGGTCTTCAAAACAGCTTCATCCTGGATCTGCTGCTGTAGACCTGCTGCAGGGGGACCCCAACATGATCCACTGACTGCTGTCCCTCACCTCCTCTGTTTCTCTGTCCCTTCTTCAGCTCAATCCTCAGTTACTAATAAGAAGTATCTCATAATTGTGCTCCATTGTTCTTGTAGTTTGTTGTGCTGGTCTGTCCCCTCTTTTTCTCTTCTGTAGATGTTTGCAGGTCGGAGCCTCAGGAGCTGCATCCTGACCTGCCGTCAGAAGAAGGGGAGTTTTCCTTGTCACTGTTTGGCTTAAGGTTTTTCTCCCACTAGGGGAGTTTTTACCTGCCGTGTTTATGTAATAATTGCTCCGGGGGTCATGTCCTGGGTCTCTCCTGGGTCTCGCCTAGAGTAAACTTGTGTTGTAATGGTCAACTCTTTGTCACATTCTGGGTGATATATCACTGATAGGATCTGGGTTTTCCTTCCTCCTTTTCTTTTCCCAGTCTGCTCCTCTCTATAGTGCACACTCATAAAATGTAACAGCTTTCAAAAGCACAAGTTTGCAGATGCATCTTGTGGAATTGTATGATCAACACATTTGATTCTCAAAGGACTTTTATAGTGCTGGGTTGGATTACCCCGCTCGACCCCCGCAGAGCTCACACTCAGCTCTAGAGCTCTGTAGCTGCTCATCTTTAAAAAGGACCGGGTCTACCAAACAGAGGCAAAGGGACGTTGCTGAGACCATGAGACCGTGTGAACGCCCTTCCCTCTATTCCTCGTCACTGAAACCCTTCCTTACTAACGGGAAAAAAAGTACTTCCTCACTCCCTTGCTTCCTCACAAACCTCTGCTGTGCCGTGGCCACATGAAATCCACGCACGACCCAGCCCACAGGCACCTCCAACTGCTCTCTCACAGATTTTCGGTGCCATAATCTCCCCGCCAAAACCGGAAATGGATTTTCTGCGGGGAAAGAGAGGGAAGTGGCAGAAGGGCTCATCATGAGGGACGTGCGGCGGATTCCCGGGATTCACGGACTGACGCGGACGGGCTGTTTTTTCCCAGATTTTTCCAGGGATCGGGAAGGCGCCAGGCGTGGATCGTAGGGAGAGTTAAAGTTGGTGAGCAGAAGAAGAGGAATGAGCACGCATCCAGCACAGGCATCAGCTGTGCAGCTCCTCACCGCGATTTCCTGTCAGGTAGGGAGAGGATCCATGTTTACGGACACCCGCAGGAGCGCACACGCCTATGCAGATGATTTACATGTTGCTCCTGGTTTCCTCCTCATGTCTGCTGTTTGCTGCTGCATGCTGCCCTCGCACTTCCCCACATAAACACACTCTTACTTACACATTTGTACAGCTATTTTTTATTGTGATACTACACTGACTAACATTTATTTTGAACAGGTAAACCCAAATCCCAACCCACACCACTAAATGCCTAAACCTAACCATGGGATGCAGCAATTTGTTTTTAAAAACTGCAGCCTAAGCTTTCTCAATCTCTTGAGCTTACTATTGGCAAACACAGCTGAAAGTAATGTGAGTACAAGTTACATTTGTACTCTGAAGTTAAGTGTTTTTAGTTCCAAGTTGGAATTTTAAAGTCAGAATTAAATCCAGCATAGCTGTCACTCACACAAGCAAAGCAAACACGCAGCTAATATTAGTTTTATAACAGTTCTGTCTTATTTTATTTACATTAAGTGAGGCATCAACATTTAAAAATGAATGTCAAAGCTTCCGTTTTTTGAGTTTGGAGGAGGCATTCAGGGTGTTGTTACTAAAATAAATAAGATGATCTTCAAGCACTCTTTTGGACACAACAAACAGTTCAAAGACACGCTTATTACAAGTTTATTAGAAGTTCAGTTCTAGACACTCTCTCAACTGGGCTGTGGTGCCCAAAAGAACTACTGGTCCCAACAAGGTCAGTGATCACGCATACAAAGATCCCAATGATGTTAAAGTGTTTGCAGTTGCAGTCTTGGATCTCTATTCATATTCTCTCACCTGCAGACTGGCTGTGGCTGAAGTGGAGTAGGATCTCTAGCTGGAAGAAGTGAATCCCCTGGAGGACAGCATGTCAGTCCATCATGGCACGCTTTTCTGTCTGGGCGTGATGCTGATGACTGCTGGGGGGATCATGGTTTTTGGTATGGGCACCTTCCATTCAGTCCCCCTGTTCTTATTTGGGATATTTCTGGGCTTGGGGGGTGTGGGCCTGCTGGTCAGTGGACTGTGCATGGCCATGAAGAATCTTCAGGCGGCAGTGCCAGGACACTTTCTCCTGCACCCCCGCACCGGGACACGCTTCAACCCGCAGCAGGCCGTGGCTATACAAAGGTACACACTTAAATCCTCTGCGAGAACTAAATACAGAGGCAGATTCACAGTCTTGTAGACACAGATTTCACTTTTTGATTCATGTTCTTTTTTCATTTAAAAATGTGCTTCAACAACATGAATTTACGGTTTCCAACATGGGGAGCCAACGGGGTTGCAGGATTAAATACGACAGATGAAAACAAATAGAAAGTGATCTGATTAAACATCTACCGCGCCTCTAGAAGCTGGAAAAGGCTGTATCTACTGTTAGGGTCAGCATGCTCACATGCTTACACTGCTTATAGTCAGCGCGCATGTGGAACATGTTCACCGTCTTAAATTACAGTGACGGTTTGCTAAAATGCACTAATGAGCCCTTCAACAGAACATCCAGCTGAGGCAGCTGGAGTTGTCCTCAGTTTATATGATCAACCAAAGTCAGACAAATGAAGATTCAGGTCTGATGAACGAACTGGATGTAGAAAGGTAGGGATCGCCAAAAGGATTATAGTTCATCCTGTAATAATCTATCAAATATGAACTAAAACTGCTTCTTATTGTGGGGTTATAAAGAAAATGTGAGGGCATCAACAAAGTTTAGGTTCAGTTCTCTGGGATTTAAGAATGTCTGCACCACATTTAACGACAAATCAATCTAATAGCTGTTGGGATATCTCTGTCTTTTCCCCTGGCACAGAGAACAATGGGCTGTTTTTAAAGGCAGCCGTGTTGCCGTTCAGGCTTCCCTTATGATGTTCAAAAAAAAAAATCGACAAAGTTGCATTCCCGAACATGCCATCCAATAGTCTTCCTGTTGAGCAGATATAGTTAATGCGCGCAGTCTGACGAAGACCAGTGAAGTACATCAGGAACCTGAAAAGTTGCAATGGTGGAAAACAAGATTTACTCTGATTGTGATCCAGTTTTTTTTTGTTTTTTTTTTTTTTTAGAAGTAGGTCACTAAGAAAACAGCAGACACATGCATGTGGTGGACAGATTCCTGCCTGGAACTGTCTGAGGTAATCTACGACGGCTCTGCTCATTGTCCGGCCCTGTGGGAGAGGCACGCCAAGAAAACAGCTTTCATCATCACCAGTTTTTTTTCATGCATACATACACTGACAAAGCTCAGACTGGACAGTTTTTCTAAACACAGTTTAACTTTCATTGTGAGATGCAGACACCAGAAGAAAAGTAAAAATGTCTGTCTGAGAGATTAGCGAATGCAAAACATTCTACACAGACTACAAACTACAAACTACACTTTCTGAAAGCAAATGGAGTTTTGTTGTTAGAGGTTGAGGAATATTCCCGGAAAAGATCTAAATTTAAGAGCAGCTGCGGGAGTTTGGAGCTGTCAGCGCAGCGGTTTGTTGTGTGAAAATATTTGAAATACAGGATTGATTGTTCCTTGAAAAGGGCTGGCTGGAAAACCGATGCTTCTGCAAATGCAGACACATCTCAAATAGTCACTAAAAGGAGCTGACGTTTTACCAAAAGTTAAAGAGGTTAAAGAAACTGGTTGTCGTCCGAAATATGACAGGTCAAATATACTTGGCAGCAGATGTGCACGCAGATAACTTTGGTTCAGGAACGTATGGTCTGTTGAAGTGTTGTATAAAAGTAGACACAGTAAGGAAGTTTAAGTATCAGCTGCAACATTACCACAGCAGCTCCTGTCAGAGCACTTCCCTCTTACTCTGCCCCTCTTACATTTCAATCTTCAGGAGGTTGGACCGAATTCGTCGAGAGATGTCAGCCGACTCTGTCAGCAGGTCGCCAGAGCCGGAGCCGTCCCTGCCGTCCACCCCGCCGCCCTGGACCATGGAGCCGCCTCCATCCTATGACACGGTGATGAAGAGCCAGGACGCCAACCAGCAGCTTTAACCTCTGTCGGACATCCTAAACTCACGACAGTGCCTTTCGTCTTCAGCTCCCAGCCTTAAATGAACTTTCTGTGCTACCTGTGACCTCGCTGCAGCAGGTCCTTTGTGTGCCTCAAGACTGACACAGTTGTAAAGAGCAAAAATTAAAACCCCACTTTGGTCAGGCTCCCTGTGTGATACTCGACCGTGAGAGAAAGGGGATCTCAAGAGAGAAAACACTTATTTGAATGCAGAGACGGAATGCCTTTTTGAAGAATCTGGTTTTAATCCGTCAGGTTTGATTGTTTTATACACCATCTTTTTGTCATTGAGCTATTGTGCGAAGCTAAAAGTTGCTTAGGTTTCATTACATCTGTGTGTGGCACACTGCTGAAGACAGCTGATGCTTTTTCCTCATCGTGGCTGCAACAAACAGCCTTTCTGACGTTTCATTAATCTGTCGGTCATCGTCTCAGTTATTTTATTGGTTTTATTCAACAAACAAAAAAGATCTCTTGTACAATGCTTTTTAAATTTTTAAATAAATAAACAATCCTGTTTTATCTGGTAATTCTTGGCTGAAATATCTAACATCACTTCAATTCAAAATATAAAATACTGGCCACGCACGGAAGTTAAAACCAAAATGCTACAAACGCGCTGTATTTGAAAGGTGATTGCTGAAATTTCTGGTTTGAAGAAATAAAGGATGCGCTTTTATCTGTCTTTGATTGATGGTGTGAAATGTCCACATTGTTAAAGATATTTAGATAAAATAGATACTATAGATAGCTCACATTTTTATGGTTTTCCATACGTGCTGCAGTCCTGTTCAGGACCTCTGGGAGCTGGGGTCAGTTGTCAAGAGGCAGCGTGCATTCGGGCGAGGTTACGCATCCATTTATGTCTGTCAGGGTGGTTCATTTCACAAAACTGACTCCAGAACATCTCTGGCTCCACCAAGACCTCCAGTCAAAAGACTCAGCTTATCCTGGGAAGAACTAATTAAAATATTAAGACTACTAAAGGCCAGTGCAAAACCAATTATGTGATCTCCATCTTGCATTTACAGTCTATGGAGTTTAACCTTACACTTATAACCAGAGGAGCCCAGAGCAAGGAGACTGCTGCAAAAGCTTACACTTTGTACATTGTTTCTATGCAACGGCATTCCCAACTCCGTAGCCCACACTCAGTCCTTGTTTCCTTGGTTGTCCCTCACCACAGTATCAACAAAGCTCTTGCACATGGGCATGAGATCAAAGCTGTGTCTCCTGGAAAGGGAGCATTTCTTTTTTTTTTTCTTTAAAAAAAAAAGAAAGCTCAAACCACTACAGCCTTGCAATATAAAGGCCCACTTCCCAATCGTGTCTTTGCAATTCTGTTCAGCTGGTTTCAGGTGGTGGAGTCTCAGGTCAACTGCTTTTGAAAACAGTGTTTTACAACTCTGCTTGAGTCCCTTTGGAGGTACAGCAAATGTACCAACGTGGTGGCAGCAACACATCTCAAAAAAGGTTGAGACGCGCTTAACAAAAGGCTGGAAAAGGAAGTATACTAAAAGAAATACCTAGAGGTGCATCTTGCATATAATTATGTTTATTGCCAACATGTGTTTTAGAAGTTAAGATGAACAGAAAAACTGTATATCCAAATTGTGAAAATATTTAATGATGATTTTACAGTAATCTTCAGTACATAATATGATCAAAAGATTCAGAGAATCTGTAGAAATGTCTGTGCTCAAGGCTCAAGACTAGAATCATTGTTGGAAGCCAGTGATCTCAAGGCCCTCGGGTGGCACCGCATCAAAAACAGGCTTGATAGAGTAACAAAATAATTGTATGGGCCCAGAAACACTTCCAGAAACCAGTCTAATGGGGCGGTTTGCTGTGCTGACAACAAATGCAGGTTAAAGCAGCAAAAAAAAAAGGCCACATGTGAACACGATCCAGAAACGCCGCCATCCTCGCCACACCAAAGCTCATTCAAAATGGACTGAGGCAAAGTGGAAATCTGCCAGATGGACTGAAAGTTGAAATTCTTTTCGGAAACATGGTCAGAACCTCCTCAACGACTGAAGAGGAGAAGGGCCATTTTAAAAGGCCGCATCTCTGATGTTATGGGGCTGCATTAGTGCATAGCCATCCCATATTACTTACTCTTTCCTAGTTTTCTATGTTCTGTTACAAAAATGTGGGTTTATGAGGTTTGTGAGCTGTTGCATTCTGGTTTTATGGTACAGTTGTGCCCCATATGTCTTCATTTTTGCAGCAAAGGTTGTGGATGCAGACCAGCAGGCTACCTGCAGGCTGTCTGCACGTCTGAGTGAAGTATTTTGTTAGCCTGCTTGAACTAATGTGACTGGTAACTGAGTCGACGTGGTCCCCTTTTTCAAACTCAGAAAAGGACTTCGCTCACTCCTGCGTTACCCCTCTCTGTATCTGCGGCTGCTTTTTTATGCAAAGTGCATCAAGCAGTGACATCAGAATTCTAACAGGACGCCGTTACTGATCACTCAGCTTTGTTTCCACTGCAGGCGGCGCTTTCGCTGTTGGCTTTGTTGTGACGTTACTATAAACATGAGCGAAGGAACAGATATGAAGCTCCCTGAGGCCGGTGTTGCACTTACTGTATAAACAATAGATTGTTCAAATAAAAGAAGGAAATCTGAGGAGACGCGGAAAAGCCGAAATCTCTACAAAGCGGGCAAACATTAAACTCAAATAGGGCTTGGTCTGAAGCTGAGTTGTGTGGTTTCTTTTCACTAGAAGCCTGAGGCAAGGTGACCTGTTATACACACGCACCTGCAATTTTATACCTGACCTGAGCAGGCTGTCTGCAGGCTGTAATAAGCAGCAGAGTGGAACCTAAACTGGGTTTTCTCCACCCTCACCTTGAAGCCCAGACACTAAACACTCTTTACTTCAACTATACACAAACACAGCATTCATTGGCAGTGGTTTCCGCAACTATGGCAGGGGGGAAACCATATCGGTATGGACTGATAGTGGCCGGCCTGTGCGTGGTGGCAGTCGGCCTCTTCATCATGATACAGGAGCAGCCACACGTCTATGTCACAATGTGCATTCTGGGCGTCACCATGGTGTGTGTCGGGACTGCGTGGAGCATCTGTCAGTGCTATCCTAAGGTAGATGCAGGGTGTGGAAGACCAATGTGAAACATAAGAAGAGCAAATGTTGCAATGTTTGGGTTTTTATTTTTTAGGTCATTGTGACACCAGAGATTCAGAAGGAAGTCCTGGAGGATTTATTGTGTGCTGCAGCTGAAGAAAAAGATAAAAGGTACCGTCTCACACACGACTTTACTGGGCCTACAAGTAAGATTTCACTGATTCCCCGCGCTGTTGAAGAATGTCGCGCGTCCATCATCTAGGCTGAACATGATGACAGCAGCGGCAGCGTTCAGGGGGAGGGAGTGTGTGAACTTATTCTTTGTAGATACCGCTTCTATCAGCTTTCATCTTTGATTAATGGAACATGGTTCAGAAAAGTGGGATAAATGGAAAGAGAGAGATAATAGCCTCAAAGTGGAGGCTAAAAATGGCTTAATTAGTTGAAAACATGACAGCAGAGGACCATTCATCCCCCCCTGATTAAAGCACTGATTTGTCGCAGTGGCTAGCAGCAGAACAAGAAGGTTGTACTTTCCATCTGCTGCATTACTTCCTGCAATTACACAAGTACTGTGGAGCCTGATAAAGATGTGCATGCTCAGCAAAGATGTGCTTCAGAGGCAGAAAGTACGAAAATGGGGACGCATTGCTGGAGCTGGACTTCTATTTCTGGTTTCCCCTCCTCCCAATCCCGTTTTATTCAATCAGGCACACCGAGGCCCTGCCAGGTTTTGGTGACCAAAAGTCGAGGAGCAGCACACGTCTTCCCGAGGGGTCACAGAATCAGTGTCACAGCTGTCCCACGCTGAACCTGGTCTGAGGAAGGGAGAGCGAGAGACCCCCGTCACCGGTCCAATCTCAACAACCCATGGTACCTTCATGCTGCGCTCAGGACAGCGAGGGAATCCCCCCACGATTTTCATCTTTCCAGATGACAGCTTTGTGCACAGATTATACAGTTTGAATATGTCTTTCTTTACTTTTTTCTTTTCTTACAGTTTTTGGCAGCAACTGATCATGCATGCATCGTTTTGAGGCATTATGAATTGTTTAATGAAGTTAAATAAGTTGTACATGGTTGTCCCACAAGATGGTGCTGTTTACCAGAAGAATGTGTGTGTTCGAGTGAGTTCGTGCACTTGGAAAGTGACTGGAGGAACAAAAATAAACGTGTGAAACAGTTAAGATTAGTTTTTGGTACATGATGCAGTTAAGCCTGAATTAAATGTTTGTTTGTTTTTTAAGCTTAGGCTTTTGCAGAAGACAGATCCACACATGAAGTTCCCATGAGGAACTGAAACCTCACCTGTGCTTTAAGCCTTATAACCCCTTATCGCAGACATTGTTGGGACAGTAAAGATAGTCTAATCCAAAAAAAGGCAGAAAGAAGAAGCCTGGATAGAACATCTGCACCAAACTCAGTCAATACAAGCATAGCTTTTTTATATTACCTTTGCCCAGACCATTGCCAGGACTGAGATCTGACAGAGCTCTGGGCAACGACAGCTAGTCGACTGGCTGCCGGCCCAGTTTGCCAATCTGGAAGGGTCCAGGCCGACCTGGAGCGTCGCTGCTGCCAAGGCCAGCTCGAGCGTGTCCTCTAGCTCCTCGCCCCGGGCGGAGACCCTCTGCCATTGGTAAAAGTAGCTGCTGCCTTCTCCTCAGCTAAACTCCATGCATGGACCCTCAGATGTCCAGTTAAACAAAAATCCCTTGGTAGTTAAAGGGATGTTAACATCAAAGCCAGCTGTCACTCAAAAAACAGCACCCCTAATAATGCACACGTTTATATAATTTTACCTGACGAGGTTCATGAGGTCCATGAGGCTCCGCCTCCTTACAGTTGTCATGGATTCAAACTCTAGCTGCAGAGACCAAAAGTAATGTTTTTTATTGTAATACCAGGCTGTAAATATGTTTATTTCTGGTATAAAGTTGGATATTTTAACATGGGAGTTAATGCGGGTTGACTCAAGACAGTGGTCACTCAGGAAACTGCACGTCCATGTTCTAGTCCATCCTGATGGTGTCTGAGCACAGAGGTGTTGCAGCAGGCTGTAGACAAGGTTAACATAGAGATTCCTTTTTGCACATTGTTTTAAATTACATTCGTGAATATCAATCTGTATTGCAGTACTTCCCAAAGTAATCCCTTACTCCTGCTGTGATATTGAATGAATGAACGTTCTTGATGTGGACTGATGGCGCCATCCAACGGGCCTGGGATGACAGATGTCCACCTTAGACCTCTTCTCTTGCTTTTTTTGCACTGAACTTCCTCCAGTTTAAAAATCCCTTTAAATAATGGTTTAAAGAACTACTTTTTTAAAAGATCTATCTAAACAAATCTTCCATTTATTATATATACCCCCACATGCCTATTTAGGGTCTCATTGATCTGCTGGAGCCTGCTCTCTGTGGGCGAAAGGCCGGTTGCCAGTTTATATCGACACAAACCACACACACACTCACATGGACTCACATGGACAGGATTTGAACCAGGAACCTTCTTGCTACATGTCAACAGTGCTTCATACTGTCAGCAATAAATGAAATGTAAGAATCACTTTTTCTTGTAATTTTCTACACTGTCCTAAGCTGATGTGAGGAATTACCCACGTATATGTTCTAACTTTTTAATTTTTTTTATGGCTACTAATAAAAAGAGTAATTTTTACTAAAGTAAAGTGCAGTTTTCCTCATATAATACTTCCAGTGCTCATGGATCTGTTCCCAGCAGCTTGAACGTGCATCGCTGCACGTCCTTCCTCGTGTGAATAAACGTATTACAACAACCCACAATACACTGCAAATGTTCAACTGAGCAATGACATGCTGATGTCAGGTCGGATGTCACAACCTTGTACTTGTTACCTACATTTGAGATTAAAAAAAAGACCAAACTTTAACTTTGTGTCAGCGTCACAACGTAAGGGACGCGCTGCACAGGTAATCAGAGACTTATGCAAAACCTGCTAGAAAACTCGCATTCTTGTATTTCTGCACAATGTTGTATTGTTTTTCTTCATCTTTTTCTTTTTTGGTGTGAAACTCTTCAGGCTCATTCAAATATGAACATGATGTCTTTTTTTGCGTTTCTCTGGGCATTGGTGAATTTTCTGCGATCTCCAGTCACTGGGAAGACAGCCAACTATCTTGAATGCTTTGCACTTGTAAACAATCTTTTTCAGTGTATAATAACGATTGTTTGGAAGAAGTTTACAGCCCTGTACAGGTTGATATGCTGCAACAATTGCTCTGACATCATTGCTTAAGTCCTTTCCTCCTGGCGTTGTGTTAGCACACACCATACCACTCCAGCAAAAAGTAAAAAAGCAGGTCTGCACATTTGTCGATGACCAATTCATCAAGGACTGAGAAATGGAAGCACCTGTCTGAAACGTAAAAGGCATTAATGGTTTTACATGGCAACCGTGCACGTAGCCTCCGTGCAGAACCAGCAAATTGATGTGGTGTTACATTGCTGGGGAGGTGCGCATCAGGCTGCTGGTTAGAATGAGACTTTTTTTTTTTTAAATGTCTAAATATCAACAGGTTCCACATAACAGTAGCTTTTATAGTGAAAAGCAAAAAAAAGCTGATCTAAAAAGTTTAAGTCAATAAACACGTGTTTTATGAAATAGCTTAACAAGCGTGCATGGTAAAGTTTGGCATAGATGCATAAATGATCTTTTACCTTGTTAAATCCTATGGACATTGTTGGGAGTTGCCCTTACACATTGTTTTACGCTCTTGCCCCCCCCCCCCTCCCCTTTCTTTTTGGCATGATTTTTAAATGACTAATGACATAATAAAAGTTAAGTTGTTTAGAACAGTCTTCCCTAAACATTGAGAGCCAGTGATATCTTCATCCTTTTGTCTACATCATTAAAAGAGTGGATACTAACTGTGCATAACTGTAAGCAACGATTTATTAAACAGTATCCACTGAAAGTAAAGTGATATCTGAACATAGTTAAAGGGATCGGTGGGGAACAGTTATTCCGTTTTAAGTGGGACTGTATGAATTGAACATTAAGGCACAGTGACATTCAGACACAGGAGGTTTATTTATTTATTTTTTGTGAGCTCAGCAGCTCTGAGCAGAGCTCAGCACTGCATTCACCAGGCTTTGCGTCAAATTCAACATATATGACAATAAAACAGCACAGCCTACAACAAATGACCCAAGTTAACAGGGTGAGGGGGGAACATACAACACATTGTTCACATGAAGTTGAAGCAGCCGCCACCAATCACCTTGAGGTGAGAAGAACTGCTTTGTGTGATTGACAAGTAATAATCACAGGGTGTTTGAGGGGAGTGAAACATGACTCCTCCACAGTAAGAGGTGTTTTTAACGAGAACAATCATTCGATACAAAAGCGGTGGCGTGAGCCGCAAAGACGTCACCAGTCCCCGCCTTAAATTATAAGAATCAATTGTTCGATTTTTTTTGGTATTATTATTATTATTTTTAAAAATCAGTGTGGATGGTTGGAGGCTGTCATCCGACTGTCGGGTACACAGGGCACGCGTCCGCCGGAGACATCTAAGCCAGACAGAAATAAGAACTCCCGTCGGGGCTTTTATTTCACACTTATCCGGATCGTTTCACTGGAGCCAGTTCAAGAGAGAGCAGAATGCGCCGCGCGTCTGTCTGGGTCGGATGGGTGCTGTGCTGTCTGTGCGCATCGTGGGTCGTGGGCGCGCAGGACCACCCGGAGGACGACGAGATGATCCTGGATCTGATCCGAGAGGACTGGACACAGTCTGAGACTGGATCCGAGCCTGCTGCGGACTTCTTCAAGTGCAACAAGGTAAAGGAAAGGCATCCCCAGCGTGGTGCGTTTAAGCGCATCCCATCAGTCTGAAGGCAGGGTCATTATTCAAGCACATTATTGATCTAAAAAGTTCCAGGCGTCAGATGCGCACGGAACTTACACGGGCACTCAGTCTGGAAACGTCTGATGACATTTATTTTATGTATTAACATTATCGCCAGGTAATCATTAAATTAAGCACCAAAGCGCATACGACAGTTATTTCATGGCATTTAAAATAAACGATTTATTACAAGCACTCGGACAAGCAGGTCACTTGCAGACTGATGTATCGTGTGTTTGATTTATTCTTACTTTTATCCAGGCGGCATGGCGCATACCAGGCCAGTACCTGGTCGTTCTGCACCCGGGGACGCACGAGTCCCAGGTCCAGAGGACCATCAGGAGGCTGCGAGCCAAAGCAGCCAGGAGAGGCTACCTGGTGGACATCCTGCAGACCTACTCCGGAGCTCTGCAAGGATTCCTGGTCAAAATGAGTCGCGACGTCCTTCACCTAGTAAATGAAGCACCTGACCTCACGCTTTTAACATGTTCGGAAAAACGACAAATAAAACGCCACATCTGCAGTTGGAGAATAGAAATTCAATATGTGTCAGTAACTTTGCATGAAAAAGTCTGATCAAGAAGAAGTCTGATTCATTAGAATACACGCTAAAGCCTAAAATAGTAATAACTTTTAAAAAAAGCATGACTTTGAAGCTTGCCAAAGTTTTAAACAAAGCACATTTATCTGCATTGATTTTTAAATGGGAGTTTTATCTGGGTCCACTTGTAACAACCGGGTAAGTGAACCCAAGCGGGCAACTTACAAGCGGGTCAGTATCTAACTAATGGACGATATGAAGCCCCATTTTCAGTCCATTTCTATATCTGATGGTCTCACATGCCGGTGAATTCTAATCAAATCTCACCCCTTCGTTTTTTTTTTCTAAGTTAGATAAATGGCGAGTCTGCAGTGATGACACCTGTTTTACAATAATCTCCCTTTGATTGTTCTCCCGTCAGGCGGTGAAGCTCCCTCATGTTCACTACATTGAGGAAGATTCATCCATCTTCGCTCAGAGCGCCCCCTGGAACCTGCAGCGGTTACTGCAACCTCACGGTGGCATCCTGGAGAATGGGACATACAGGCCTCCCAGTGAGTCCGCCAGCTTTCACTGCATCACAGACACAAAAAAAAAACAAAACAAAACAAAACAAACAAAAAAAAATCCTCCTCTTTGGGCTCTTGGCCTCAGCGTGTCATCTAGCTGCTACACTGAACACATATTTACGTACAAACATTCAGCTGCTGCTGTTAACATCAAAATGTCAGCAACAGGTATCATCATCATCATCATCATCATCTTCTTCTTCTAAGTAATAACCAAGAGTTTGAGAAGCACCACTCAGTTAATGCCCATTAAATGACCAAGAGGCCACTTGACATTTACTGTCTCCATGGCAACCTTTAATTGCAGCGGGCCACACAGATATTTCACATGAGCTAATTAGATGTGTAACACAGAAAGCGTTAACATTTTTAGCTTCTGCATCCTTCTTCCTTTAACTCTTTTGAGTGATTACACAAAAAAAGGTAAAACAAATGTAGGAAATTACAGCCCCCAGACAGAAACATGGCCGTAAACAGCTAATGGAAATAATTAGGGTTTGGATACAAACAAACCCAGGAGGCAGAAGCGGCTTTAAGTGTGGGAGTTGATGACTTCAGTAGAGGCTTGCTTTAAAGGCATGTTCATACGGTGTCAGCAGGACCTCAGCTGACATCAAGACTCCCAAACAAAGCTTGAAACCACTTCTTTGTAAATGTTTGCCAGCTTTTATATAGAAAGCCATTAGAACCCATTTCACTAACTAACTTCTTCTTTACTACATTGCGTCCCCGTTTTCCCTTGAAAAAAAAAAAAATCACATTCTTTTTCACCCTGCTTATCTCATATTAACTTATAGCTCTACACAAAAATAGAAAGTTCAGTACCAGCTCCTCAGAGGTCAACAGAACACCCTGAATTTGTGTAAAAGTGCCTTGCGTAGTTTCATATGTCACACCATCTGTGCTGTGCAGATGATGGAGGCATGGCGGAGGTGTATCTGATGGACAGCAGTGTTCAGAGCTCCCACAGAGAAGTTGAGGGGCGGGTGCTGATCACAGACTTCAGCGACGTCCCAGACGAGGATGGAGTCAGAGTCCACAGACAGGTCTGCTGGCTGTGGCTGTCACACGCATGATCCGTGTCACTGTGACGCTCAGACCTCTCTCTTCCACAGGCGAGTCAGTGCGACAGCCACGGCACACACTTGGCAGGTGTTGTGAGCGGGTCGGACTCGGGCGTCGCTCGTGGCGCCGGTGTGAACGTGGTGCGCGTGCTCAACTGTCAGGGTAAAGGGACCGTGTCAGGAGCTCTAGCAGGTAGGACTGGTGCGCGGAGGTGTTGAAGATGATTGAAGCCAAAATAATCCCTCATCATTCTGGTCTGGATCGTGGGTTGAGGTGGAACCGAGAGACCACGTCAGCTTTTAAACATGTCACGTCCTTGTTCAGGGATGGAGTACATCCGAGCGACATTACAGGCCCGCCCGGTGAACGCAGTGGTCGTTTTGCTGCCTTTCATTGGTGGCTTTAGCCAGTCATTAAACGCAGCATGCAGGGACATGGTCGCCAACGGAGCTGTGGTCATCGCTGCAGCGGGCAACAACAGAGACGACGCTTGTCTCTATTCTCCTGCGTCAGAGCCTGAGGTGACAACACCCTTCATATACTGAACCGGATCCTTGTTGCTTTCATTTGAACATTTCTTGTGCCTTCAGGTCATCACCGTGGGGGCGATCAACTCCGCAGACCAGCTAATGTCACAGGGTGCAGGCGGCACCAACTTTGGCCGCTGCGTGGATTTCTTTGCACCTGGCGATGACATCGTTAGTGCCAGTAGCGACTGCAACACCTGTTTCACATCCCGCAGTGGAACCTCCCAGGCTGCTGCACATGCTGCAGGTGTGCCCACACACACACAGACGCCTCAAACAAAGTAAGGACACGAGCAACAAAAAGTCGTGCTTTATCCTTTGGTTTGCTCGTCTGCAGGTATAGCAGCAGTGATCCTGTCATCCAGTGAGGTTGCATCGCCGGCGCAGGTCCTGCAGGTGATGCTGCATTACTCCATCAGCAACACAGTCAATCTCCTGTCTCTGACCGAGACGCAGCGTCTCACAACTCCAAACCTCGTAGCAGCCATGCCCGCCGCCACCAGCCCAACACCAAGTTAGTGGCTCGCAACTGTTCAGCACACACAAACAGCATCCAGGTGTACTTGACGCTGGGCTCCTACTCCTGTGTGCAGATGGAGAGCTCCTTTGTCGCTCGGTGTGGTCACAGAGGTCAGGCCTGGCAAGCACAGACAGAGTCACCAGCCGCTGTCGCCTGGGAGAGGAAATGATGGGCTGCAGCAGCTATGCTCCCGACGGGGTCCGAGGGGGAGAAACTATCACGGTGAGAGTTCAGCCAGACTCTGAGGTAAAGTCTACAAATATGAGATGCTGTTTAACCTCCATCTTCTGGTTCACAGGTGAATGGCGGACGCATAGAGTGTGTCGCCTATAATGGTCCTGCAGGTAACGGCGTGTACGCCGTAGCTCGTTGCTGTGTGATAGGGGGTCTGCAGTGCCAGGCCCACGCGAGTCCAGAGGCTGGGAAAGATGCTCAGTGTGTTGGCTCCCAGCACCACCTGACTGGTAGGTAATGTAGAGACTGCTGAAATATGTCCAGCTAGTCCAACAGTTTAGGAGATACTCTTGTGTTTTCCTGCTAAAAATGACGCGATGAGATGAATACCGCCCAGCCAGCATCTGAGAGACACCGCCCGGTCTCCTCTGGCCCTCCGTCAGTACATTTAAAAGACGGATCAAACCCCTGGTGTTCAACGCAAGGAAGTACAGGTCAACAAAGGGGTTGGGCCTCAAAACCGCTCTTCATAAATCATACAGCATGTAGACCAAATGCTACGGTTAAAGATGCCAAAATTGTGGAAAAAAGCGTATTCATGTGGATTTTTTAAAAACTTTTTGGTAGCGCCATAAGTTTCAGTTGAAAGGTGGGGTAAAAAGTATGGTTTCTGGATGATGCATCACATCTTTTCATATGTGAAAAAAAAACAAAAAAAACAACCTCGGGCACTCCCTGAGAAATGTCAACTTGCCACATCGTGAACTCTCCCAAGCCCCTCCCCCCCGCGCCATATCCAGCTTGAACCCTCTCCATATGACACATTGGGCGTTTATGGGAACATTCTGGCGGCAACAATTTCAACTATAAACCATTTGGGATCATAGGGATAAAAAAAAAATAATTTTTTAAATCTATTTTAGTCTTGTATCAGTCCAGGAAAATAACATGCCAGAAGGCTCCTTCAGGAACAATAATGCATGACTAAAAATATAGTAAAATGTTATTTTTGTCTCACTTACTGCAGGTGGGCAGATGTTACAGAACCAGGTTTGCAGGCTGATCTCATTACAGCCACACATTTAAGAGAGATATAAGAGACAGCTAATGTTATTAAATGTCAGTCTATTCCATACGATACTGTTCTGTGGCCTATATAAAATGCAAAAGCTTTTCATTCTGCTGCATTTACGCCATGGCCAATTACGTTACCATGGCAATCACCCTGAAAGGAAATTGCAGTCTCGGCCAGCGTAAACGCAAGCTTTATGTGTCATATAAAGAGGTTTTCAAGAGTCATTATAGTGCCAAAATTGGTTTTTTATTACTTCCCTGAATCATCACCTTTCTGTTAGCTCCTGTGAAGATGATTGGCTGCTGATTTTCTTTGAGAACAGCTAATGAGTAGCCTCAAAGCTTTTGTCACATGTAAGCATAGAGATCACCTCTCCAGGGTGCACAGCTTGGTCCACAGAGGAGCTCTCGTCCGACTCCCGTCCACATCATGAACATGGGAGACGGTGTGTGGTGAGAGAAGGGGTCACGTCACATGCAGTTTGCTGCCAGGCTCCATCTCTTGAATGCCACTTGCTGGAAAACACGGCGGCTGACAAATATCAGGTGTGTCATTTAAATATGAACGCCAGAGAAAGTTGCTTCTGAAATTCACGCCGTAGAGTTGTCTCCTTAATCCAAGGACACCTTTTTTTTTTTTTTTTACCTTTTACAGGTCGAGGTGTCCTGTCCCTCCGGCTGGACTTTGACAGACTGTAGCGCTGTCTCTCAGGACTCTGTCGTCTTGGGGTCAGTTGCCAAGGACAACCGTTGCCGTGTCCACAGCGTTACAGGAGTGAAGGGCGCGGCGGCCGTCGCTGTGTGCTGCCGTGCTGCACCTCTAGAGCAGACGCCTAACTGATTGAATGTTGCATCACGTCCATCGCTCCGAGCCCAGCTTCGACCCTTTTACCCTAAAGAAGACACTAACCAGCTAAATACCCACAATAACCACTACTGCAAAGCTGATTGTGTGTGTTGTATTATTTGTGTTGTATTGAAGCCACACGTCATCCCCTTTGCACCATTTGGTAGATGCAGGTTTGAAAATATAACCCAATATTTTTGTATATTTCTACTAAACAAGCTCGTGATAAAAGGAGCAGCCGTGAACATGTGATTTGAATGAGCCAGTATTTACCTGATGTACTATCTGTATGCTCTTCACAAACCAATAAATCTAACTGATGAAACTCACATGAGCCAGAAGTGAACAAGTGTCTTGAACGTGCGAGCGATAACAGAGGATAATTAAAAAGGTAACGTAACACACCACATCAAAGATGAACAAATTCATCTGCTGAACCTGATTCCAAATCAGACAAACGGTGAATGATAGTCATAAAGAAATACTCGCTTTTTGAGAGCCCTTGTGAAATTATCGAACATTTTTAACTACTGATTGTACAGAGGTCTAATTTATCGTGCAAATGCAATAAATATGAATCTGGCAACACTGATCAGCAACATGAAAGCGCACATGAATGAATGGCTGCAGAAGCCAGTGTTTTCTTCCAGACGCAGCAGCGTTGATTTCCAGCGGTGACTGGTTGAACCCTGATGGCAGGAGAACAGCTGTACGTAATCAGCTTGATTAGATGCTTGATTAATAAGCCGGTTACCCAAAGTTTTCTTTTTTCTTTTTTTTGTCTCCCTCTGTAGGAAAAACAGCTTCTCACTTTTACATCGATTCACTGGTACATCGTCTGTTCTGGGAGTTGGAGTAGAGTTTGGTAACAAGGTCTTTCAGGGCTCCACAGCTCAAAAAACAAACAAACCACAAAACAACACAGACGTCATCCGTGTCATAGCAACTGGACTTGAATCAGTTCAGCTGCAGGCACATATGTTCAGTCTGCTAAACCGTCACATTTCATATGGACGCTGCCTTCAAAAACGGAGAAAATACATGTTGACTTGTGGCTCGAGTTTAATTTATCAGCTGGACGTCACGTCTGTCCAACTCGGTGTCTGTTGGATATTACAGGATGAGGAAGTCGGACAGTTTGCGCGCACACACACACACACGCATAAAAACAATGTTTACAAAAAGGCTGTGCATTCCAGTTTATTTTATATCAAATTTCCCCTTAATCAAACTCTGATGTACAAATTAAAACTGAGTTTTACCATGCATTACAGATTCCTGTGATGTCAGAAGTGAATCTTCAAAATTGAAATACAGTAAAAACCCGTATTGATGCCAGTCCCGAACCACACACTTGCTCAACCCTCCCTGCATCCCAGAATTTTAACAAAACATTGTTTTCAATTCCACCCCTACCCGTCCCTAAATTGTAAGTAGATGTGGTGATGTAGAAGAAGGCCAGTCCTGTGAGACGCTCGACTGGATGCAACTCATGTTGCCGTGGACAAGTATCGCTTGGCACAGACTGCATGCAGCTCCCTCACAGAGCACAAAACCAGCGAGAGAAAGAGCGCGTGTGTGTGAGTTTGTGACGACAAGTGCTGATGACACCAAATCACACAACAAACTACACGGGGGGGGGGGGGGTTGGGGATTTTTTCTTTTCTTTTCTCCCTCATCACACAGAAAGAGACAAACTTCACCACCACTTGCTGCCATACATGCAAATGTGCTGGAGAGCACGAAGTGACATTCACAACTGATGAGAAAGAGGAAGGTGGAGTAAAAAGGGGGGTTGTATGAGGGGCTAAAGCGTGAACGTGTCTTTTCTTGCTGAGCTGTGAGGATGGGAAGAAGCCTCGGTGGATCGGTTGATTGCAAATTGACTTAAACAAAAACAAAAAAAAAATCATTCTGCATGATTGCTTTGAACTGTAGGTCCTCACATCGTAAACATCGACCCGTGAAAGCTGAATCTGCTGCGCTTTCAGCTCAAGTCTTCAAAACATGAGTGAAAGTGATGCTTCTCTGAAACTACCGAGCCTAAAGCAGTATCTACAACGTTTCTCTGCCTGAGTGTGGTGTGAAAAGAAGCAGCATATTACCATCCCCAAAACCCTGTCCTGTTACCTCAACCCTGTTTTACATCGGACGTGCCCACCCTCCCACATCCAAACAGAATCACATTCACTCCTGGAACCCTTTGTCACAGCACTCTAAGGAAACTCCCTGGATTATTTTGGGAAGAATAAAGATGAAGAAGCCCTGTTGCACTCCCACAGCAAGGCTATATTGACTACAGGAGACACTGGTTTGGATGGAGATGGGTGGAGGAAACGTGAACACTCCCCATTAGAAACGTGACAGGTGTCAGAGGGGAGCGGTGGGGACATCGGGAGATTAAGGCACTTTAAGGCTCCCGATGATTGGGATAGTTATGATGGTAACATGGGCATATCTTTCTGCAAAAAAAAACTAGAGCTACATTTGGGTTCAGCTCCCCTGCGTATGTTTTTTTTTTTTTTTTTTAAAGGCAAACAAAAGCAAAAAGGCAAAGCGAAAAGAAACCACTGGAACATTTCCATTAAAACGTGATAAAGCAAAGGTAACAGTGAGGTGAGAACCTGCATGTTGCATTTGTGAGCAGCGTGAATGAGTGGCACATGCTTGCATTTTTTTTGTTGTTTTTTTTAAAGATGTATCATAGTGTGTCGATCTTTGTATGTGTAACCTTGGCACCTAAAAGTAAAACAAAACATGCTCCTGAGCTCCACCTCAGTCAGGACTCATGACCCACCATGACGGACCTGTGCGCTTGAAAAATCACCTTTGCTTGCATAAGGCTGAAGTCTCTGAAGATCCTCTAAAGTGTTAAACTCACCCAGAATCAAAGACAAGTGGCAAAGAAAATAAAACGGTGATGCAAAGAATAAAATCCAGCACAATGAGGCAGACTGTCAGCATGAAGAGAGCTTGGAGAGACTGCTGACCATGGCACTGCCCGTTTCAGATCTGCTGAGGACTGTTCCTGGGACAGATCCACAGACCCTGCTTGGCATTCCCATGGGTACAACAAGGTTGCCACAGGTCAAAGGTCAAGTCACAGAAAAAGTTGGCTTGCTATCAGGGTGTCTTGTGTGTCTGCATAAATGGCACTGCAAATATAAATTGGAAAAAAAAAAAAAAAAAAGGGACACAAGTGTCAAGTGGCTCTGGAGGAACTGACCGGTGCTGCTGTACTTCACAAAGCCTGGGTTGGACTATAAAGTGCATACTTAACCCCACCCCTCTCCCAAGTGCTCACGTGTGGAGGTGTTTCTGTTCAAATGCACACGTCTAAGTTCCTCTAGAGCAGCTAACGTTTTCCTCCTTCAAAAATGCATGGTGGTGAAGGGCACAGGAGACTTTAAAATATCATTTTACACTGGAAATTACATCTATGCAACAGATCTTACTTACAATGAATATGTCTACGCAAATACATTGGCAAATATGAGCAGAAAATTGTTAAAACACAACCCAAACCCATCCTCCACCTCACTGTCATTCTGAGTGAATGAATAATTAAAAGGATAAACTGAAGTCATCCGTGATTGTGGAAGGTAATCTGTACTTCCCACCCTAATCAATTCCACTTCCCTTAATGATAATGCATCTCTATCATCGCCTTGGCAGGTCTGAAAGGATAGAGTTCATGATATATTCATAGCTCCTTTGTTGCCATAGCGACCGACAGAAAGTGTTCTGATTGGCTTGCCTTGGAGTCCTAAATGTCCTGACCAATCAGTGGCAGAGCGCAGCCCTTTGGACTGGCTGCCTGGACCTGTGCTGCCTCTCCTGTGGAGGGATCCCACCAGCTGGAGGACCTAGGAGTCCACATCTTCTAGATCGCTCTTTGAATCACCGAGCATCATGGGAGACTCTGAACCCTGTGACACAAAAAGCACGTTTTCATAACAAGTTAAAAAAAAAAAAAAAAAAAAAAAAAAAAAAAAAAAAATCAAATGAATGACAGCAGGATTGTGATTTCTGCACAACACGCTCATCTGAACTGTTCATGGCAGAAAAAGCCTGACGATCTTGCACTCTGCACCACGCTGACAAGCCCAGCAAGAACCAGACGAAACACGTGGCTTCAAATCCACCTCTAACAACCACCGTGGGAGGTGACAAAGTGTGCTCAACGCTTTTCGACAGAAGCCAGTGAGATGATCCATTTTTGCTCCCGTCTTTTCTTTCTGGTTGCGTGAGCTGCCGTAACATCATGAACCATTTGAGAACCCTGCTGTTGTTAAGAGCTTGCAGAGCTGCTGATGGCAGGTACCTGTCGGAGGCTGCGGTCTGCGTTTTCATTCGCCGGGCTGCCGTCGGAGCCATTACTGCTGCCAGACTGCTCCTTCTCATTTAACAATGCCGTGGCATAGGCCAAAGTGTCCTGCAGATGTTGACAAACACACCGTCGCACAGAAGTGAATTTGACTCAGAACAGCGGAGAGACATGTACGGTAAGTACCAGCGAGTGCAAATGTGTGGCACCATGCTGGTATGCAGAATGTCTGTGCCAGTGTGTACCTGTGCAGAGATGGTGCGCTGAAAGGTTTTGTTGGTGGATGTCTCATTGGAGACGTTGCTCTGAGGAGTCCAGTAATGTTCAGTCATCTGAGGGCAGATGAAGACGACTCACTGTGACCATTCAGGCTGAATTTAAGGGTATCTACTCACAGTACACGATCAATTCATTGTGCTGTCCTAGTCCTTCAAAGCTGCATGTCTCAACAAGTGGTAAAATGACAAAATATACCCCTTCATTTAAAAATATACTGTACTTCTTTGGGAACTTTTGTGGAACCTAGACGAGTAACCGTTTCAAACTTTGCACACAGCATAAGATAACAGATGCAAAGTTTGAAACGGTTAAATCTGGCTTCAAATGCCCAATTCACACAAGAGTAGCATTACCTGGGAAACCTGCAGTACAGTGTAATAATTACTGTGCTGTACAACCAAGGCAAAAGCACCATGATATTAATATGCAGCAATTCCATCGCACATTGCCTACCATAATTCAGCAAACAGATTAGGACAATTCTAATTCTGCACAAATGCACATCTCAATTATTGAGTGATTTATTAATTAATTAATCTGAGGAGTGTTTTAACAGTCAGCAACAAGTAAACAAAGCAGGGAGTGGGAACTGGCAGTTAGGGTTAAAGCCTGCCTTTACTTTTGTTCGTCTTTGCACATATTACAAACTGACAGAAGCAAAAAATAAACAAACAAACAAAACAGAAATATTCTCCCGTCATTGTGTGGTATTTTATGTGCTTACCTTTTTCTGCAGCCACTGCACCGCCCAGCTCCAGTGACCAGACAAGTCTTTGAAGTAATCCTTGGCTGGAGAGCACCTGTCAGGAAATAATGAAAGAATTCATTATTCAGAATTATCTTTAACTATTCAATCCTATAAAAGAGTGAAAGAGTTGCCTACAAAAAAACATCTCCTTCAACCCTGACCTCTGAACCTGAGACGTACTCACTTCTGAGCTAATGTGACCAGGAACTTCACACACTGGTAGCAGCGCCTGCTGTCCACGTTGTTGCTCTGGTGCATCAAAGCTGTGAGGAAACAGCATTGTGACATTATTGTAAAGAAGGTACATGGCTTCTTTGTACCGTTTCAGTCCGTCCTTGAGCTAAATAAGGACAACAGAGTCACACCAACTGGAACAAAGACGACAGCACACGTACCCAACAGGCCTTTGTCTGACTCAAAAGCATACTTGAGTCTCTGGGATTGTAGAGGGTCTTCCACTACCTGAGGTTAAATATTTAAGTTAGAAAAGTTAATAAATAATGGTGCTCAAACGGTCATTATGAATGAAGGTCACTCACAAGCAGCTCCTGCAGCATCTGAAAAATGTTCTTAAGCTCATGAGGTGGAGCCGTCTCCAGCTGAGTCTATGAGATAGAGATTTTATGACATTACAATCATCACTGACTAAACGAGTCACATCTGCTTGGTGAAAAAGTTTCTTACCTTGAGTAACTGCAGCACTCCCAGAGAGAAGGACTCGTTGCAGTACGAGCAGTAGGTCACCATTTCTATCATGAAGGACAGAGGTCCTGACAGCTCACGCATGGCAAGCATCACCTGGTACGTATCAAGAGCGTGGAGAGAAAAACATCAGTGAAAGAGCCTCTGAGCATTTGTAATCACTTTGAAATGTTGGTTTCCTGTTACCTCGAGCAGGTAAGGCTGTCCCTCTGGAGTGAAGAGTGATGCGAGGATGTCCGGGTGGAGGGGGAGGAGAGGTGTGGAGGACGGGACGCTGCCCACACGCAACTTAAATCCTCCCGAGGCTGCGCAGGACAAATTAAACTGAATCAAGTGGAAACCTTGGTTTTGGAAGAGAGTGCGAGTGTGAACGGTGAAATGTCTCACCATGTGTCTTCTGGGGGCCGACGTCAGAGTGCAGTGTGATGAGGGCGAGGGTGCTGTGGAGGTGGAGAAACTCACGAGCCTGAGCTGGACTCCACCGCCGGTTCTGAAAAACGCAGAGGAACTTCAAGCAGAAAGCTTTCACAAGGTTTAACTAAAAACATACATACATGCCCTTTGAGATTTACAAGAGCGCTCAATGTAAGAACAACAAATTCTTTAAGAATTCAAAATTTAGTCAGTGGATCCGATCACATTGTCGCACACTGAGGTACCTGGTTGTTCTGCCTATTGGGCCCCAACAGGAAGACGAGCATCCGACGATAAGCTGAATGTTTCAACAACAACTGACAAGGACCGCAACCCTGAGAGCAGAGGAACACGAAGCACATTCACAACTCAGGACTCATTAAAAAAAGAAAAAAAAAAGCCAGTTCATTTTCTAGTGAGAACTTCAATGTGCTGAATTACCCTTTGAGTGAAGTTACTAAAAAGGTTGAAGTACTGTGCGCAGTTTTTCACATTTTCAGGGACATCTTTGTCCAGTAAGGAGAGTAGAGCGTCGGTCAAACTGTCCAGACCCGGGTCTCCGAAGTGCAGTGCGCTCTCCAGAGTTTTTTCAAGGATGGATGCAACCACAATCCTCACCTCTCGTACACTGCACTCCAACAGACAACCTCTAAAGTGAAAATATAATCATAATCAGCAGTTCAGTTAACATCTGAAGCGAACAAAGGGGTTTAGTAAAGTCAAAAACACTGTTCAAGCTGTTGAGACGTTGTTTTTTCATTGTGATTTTGTGCTGACAGCTACAGCCTTGAGACACACCAGAAAGGGCCACTATGTATCTCCTCTCTGTGGGAAGGGCGCGTGGTATGTAAAGGGGGCTGGGGTTTGCTGTTGCCTAAACGTCCGATGTTCAACAACCAATCACTTAAGAGGATCATACGATCCCCCCCTGTCATCAAACACGGAGGAGTGTAAGCCAACACCCTCCTGTAAAACACGCATGCTTCGGGAAACTCTTTTTTGGCTCTAAATGTTTGCATTCCAGAAAGTGGCCTGCTATTTCAGCCAATCAGCATCCAGCGAGCTGGAAACATGTGCACAGGTGTTTTTAATACTCCAGTGCTCCAAGAATACTCCAGATGCAGATGGAGGGTTCGTGTGATTAAACCATTTTATAAAGCAATAAGACTGTTTTAGTCTTGACGGCTGAACACATTTAAACGTGTATTTTTGAGGCACTGCTGAGGTTACATGATTTCATAAATGTAAGCCCTTCAAAAAGCCCTTTTACACATACAGTACGTTAGTGCTCAATGCTCTGCAGCAGAACACAAAACCCTCAAAAATGTGAGCCAACATTGCATCAGCGGGTTAGTGACCTGATGATCTCTCTTCCCTCTGGTCCCACCAGGTACTGCACCATCCACTGGCACGCCTCGCTGCTCTTAGACAGCAACACCTCCACCGCCGCCATCCACTCTTCTGTGTCCACCCTGATCGTGGGGGTGGATACATGCAGAATATGGATATGCTGATTCTCAACGAAGACACTGAAACGTCTTGCCTGCTTGAATGTGTGTAGTTACCTGAGTTTCTTTTTGGTGTGCAGGTAGGTGTGGAAGAGAAAGTGGACAGCCAGCTGAAGGCTTTCTTTGGCCATATGCTGATAGTCTGGATGCTTCAGCTTTGTCTGTAAATATTTATACATACACACACACATATATACTTACACATTATAACAACAATACACTGTATGGGTAAATTCTGAACACAGAAAAATTACACTGATGATCATCTGTTGGATCGATGGATGCATCAAAGATGTAAGCTAGAGTTTTAGAGTTGTGCAAATATAAAAACAAAGATTTATCTCAAGAGTGAATTTTGAAGTATGTGGAAGATAATTCAATTTATTTAAATTATAATTCATCACTCGACAAAGAGAATTTGGACTTTTGCAGTAAGAATTCAGTCAGTATTAAGGCTACTTTACACTGCAGAATGTTTATATTATTTGCTTCAAGGAATATTCACATCTTATGGTCTTATTTTGTGCATCGATTATGCTTTAGACTACGCTACATTTTTACTGTGGATTTACACAGAAATCGAACAAACCAATAAAAGGCACATACTGCATTGACTGAGGCCAGGGAGAGGATGAAGTTGAAGTAGTCGCTGTTGTAGACGTCTCTGTTCCTCATGAATCTCAGATTCTCATCTCTCACAATCTGCACAACAACAAATGAACTGGTCATCTGTGTGTCAGTGACTAAAACAATTATAAACGACTGATAACTGTAAAGAGGGTGTAAAGAAAGCTTCATGTTGCACAGGAAGCTCGCAGCCCCCTCACCTGATAGATGCTGGCAGGCATCTTCTCTACAAAAAGGCCCTTCTTCTCCCCTTTGCGGACCAGGCGGGTCAGGAGGGTCAGGCGGTCGTTGTTGGCTCTTGGGGGGCGAGGGGAGGACTGTGGAGAAACATCAGGAGACGACGGAGCAGACCTGGGAAAGAAAGAAGCAACACGGCAGCTCGATAAGAATGAATCCACGCAGTCCGATCCTTTTTCTTCTTTAAATATGAATTACATATAAAGCTGTTTGATGCTTGTGTCACACTTTTTTCATTTGAAAATACGATTTAAAACAGGTAACCCATTGGACACAACTTCATCACTACACTTACTGATGCGCAAAGGTGCGGAGAAAGATGACTTCTGCATTATCAGTTTGTGTTATCAGTGTTTTGGGGTTAAGTTCACCATACATAGAAATGGGACTCACAGTGAGAGATCTTCAGCCTCCTGCCTCATGATGCTGACTCGACTTTTCTTGGGGAGAACAGGTGAGTTTTGATCGCTGATCTTCTGGTAAAACAACATGTATGCATTCCAGTACCTCCTCCGCACATCCGGGTACGGGTTGGCTGCAGACACACAAAGCACGTCTAATCAGTTGTGTCTCTTATGAGAAAGCAACTTGACCCACAGGTAAAAAAACAACAAATTACTTACACTGATCATAAACTTTAGGACGGTACTCTCCACCAAAACACTCGTACTCCAGTGTTTCATCGTTCATATCAAACTCTTCAACAACATTGTCATTGAATTTGTACCAACGTCCACGGGCGCTCCCACTGGAAGGCAAGTGTGAAAGAAAGGCAAAGATGGGTTTTGACAAAGTTCAAAGTAAAGTTTACGTTTTAAACAAGGTGAGTAATAAACCAATGATGTATAGTATTTTGTGCTCTGGTACGCGGGAGCAGATGCTTGCTGAGAAACGAGTGAAAACAATATGTACTTTTACAGGAGAGTCCCCAGTAAGACCTGAAAAAGTGATCTGTCATGAGAGAGGTCTGAAATCTCGCTACTCATACTACTTATTCGCTAAAGTCGCTAAGCTTGCAGTGCTGGCGGGCTTGCCGGGCCAATGAAATACGTGACGTAAATACGCCTCGTCATAGGTTGAGCGAGAAAGCGACAACAGTGCAGCCTGTGGGTGCGGTGGGGAGCGTTTGAGAAACTCAGAGGAAAATAGGAGCCTTTCTTTGTGATGCAGCTTGTTAAACAAAACTCAGAAGAATCGTCAGTTGGAAATGAGACTGGATGTAGGTGTGAGTCGAGATCGCAGGGTTTTGATAATTCACTGTGCAGCCCTGGTTTGTAGCTTTCATTCTGCCAATATAAACTGGAAATAATAAAACTGAGCTAATCTCAAGAAAATGTCTTAAATGTGGCAGCCAGACTACATTATAATCACAGTGGTTTTAAAGATGAGGAATCTCAGTTCTCACATTGTTGAACCATGTTGCTACAGCTCCCAAAGATAAAATCCAAGGGTTATATATGGAAATCATTTAATTGGCTTAGTTCAAAATCTCAAGCAGTGTTTGAATTGCCCAAAACACAACACAAAAAAAGCTATAAATATCTGAAGCAAAGTAAAACAACCTGTACATTGCCCTGACACTGACATAAAGCTTGAATCTGTCTATATCAATTTAGAGTGAGTTATTTATCTTAATCTACGAAGGAACTGTCATCATGTTAAAGTATAAGCCCATTCAGGTATCGACCTGACATAAAGGTTAATCGATAAAGAAAGCAGCCGGGTCTCATCTCCTGAAGAGGAATGAGCATGTAATCCCGAGCAGGGACAGGAACAAGTGAGTGAGCAACAGTGAAGTGCTTAATACTGGTGTTTGTGGCCTCTTTCGGTTCTACTATCCCAGTTAGCATTCCTGCCTTTCAGAGCCAGACATCTGGAGACACTTTCAAACTTAAACCATCCCACACAAGCCTGAAGCTGCACTCGGGCGCCCCAAGGAGGCCTAAAATAAATCAGGCAACTTTTACAGCAGCCGCAGAGTGAATGTCAGAAAGATGAGAAAGATGTATCCCTTAAACAGGAAGCAGAGTAAAGGAGCGACATGGTGATTATTGTTTCTTACCGCCTGTCTTTAATGAAGGAGTAGTAATGCCCGGCATGCGCCTGACCACTGTGGACCACGACCCCCACTAGTTCGTAGTTCTCTGAAATTGTGACCTTCTTCCTGGGTGACCCTCCTGAGGTCCCGTCGCCTCTCCCCTCGCCCACGTCGCCGCTGCAGTCTTGACGAGCCATTCCAGACACAGTGTAGGGCTCCATGTTCAACACCCAGGGAAACTGTCAAAAACAACCATGGCTCAATACAAGTTCTCTTTATAATTCAGGGATTCATAGTCTTCTAAAAAACAGGAAGCGTATTGCATTATTTGGAGGCTGGTCATCTTAGGGAAAAAAAACAAACAAAAAAAAAATCTTTGTACCCGAATCTGCTCGTCATATTTGATGGAGCGCCCGCTTTCCCAGTCGAAGCCGAAGCGCATGAGGTGAATACAGAGGACACTGGGCAGGGATTTGATACATGTCCTCTTTACTGTGGTCCTCTGTGGGAGATGAACACACACACTATTAAGTACACATAATGTCAGAGTTAAAAACAATAACAATAACAATAATAATAATAATTAAAAAAAAAATACTCAAGGCAGTATTCAGACCTTCTCTTTGCATTTTTCACAGTAGTAAGCGTTGCTGCCCTCTAGCACCTCTCCTCTGACAAACTGGTCTAATGAAATCTCTAAACTTTGGCAAGAAGTCACTCCGAGGTTCAACGCCATGAACGTTTCCTCACGCTCATATCTGTGGAGGAAAAAAAAAAAAAAAGTCTCCGGTCAAATATAATATAATGTGCAATAAAAAAAAAAAGACAAAATTTGGTTCAGTAAGAGTTGTGACTCACCGATGAGGGCAGTCTTTACAGATTTTCTGGTCAGAGAAGATTCCCTGAAATGTGTTTTTGAATATTTGTTCTCGCCCCATTTTCTGGAGGAAAGATGTTTCGGGGTGAGTACTTAGCTGGTGCTGATAGTGAGTTGTTTATACTAGTGTCAGCAATACCTTGAGATGTTCATCAAGCTGGTCCACCAGGCTGGTGAAAAACTCGTAGGCATCCTGCTGTTCCCTCACGTACAGCTCTTTGTTCCACATTTTAAAGATCTGCAACAGGGCAGGATGAATGTAGATGACTGGCGTGATACAAAGGATGTGCCACTCGATAACAAGAAGTCAAATGAGCAAAATATACATTAAAAAAAATGCAAAAAAAAAAAAAAAAATGCAAAAAAAAAGAGATATAATCGCATACACCTTAAAGGTTTGACACACTCGATCAACACTTTCAATAAGTATTGAAAGAACGTTCTGTAGTCCAGAGGGAGATCTCTTTGATCTTCTACTCTTTATGTTAAGGATTTAAAAATTGGATGCATAAAGATGCTTTTCCCACTTGTGCGATAACATTAACAGTGCATTAAAAGCTGATAAAGCTGCAGAACTCAATCCCCAGTCACTACTCCACTGAGCTGTGATTCATTACCTTCCAGAAGTTCTCTGGAACATAGTACTGCAGCTTGCTCTCCATCAGGTGGCCAAACAAGGACTGGACCTGGTAGAAGACGCTCTCTTCTGGCTGGTCTGTGTCATCCTCAATGGACAGGAAAGCCTAAAACAAAACAAACACTATAAATCACTGCTGCAGGTTTCTATGTTTGATAAGAAGTTGGCCCCCAGAGAGCAGATGCCATCTGTTAAGCTGTCACCAACACTCTGCGTACCTCAGCTAAGCCAGGCTGCATGTAAAGCTGCTGGAACACAGCGTTCATGTAACACGTGGCTCCACCGTTCTTCAATCCTACGAAACCTGAGACTGAGCGGCTCTCCACAGGGGGCAAATACTGACAGAACACACAGAAATGTATTCAATAACCCAACTACATACATACAAATACTTCTTTGAAGGAATACTTTTTCAGTGGGTATCTTACATCAAACTCCTTGCAGAGGGAAGGATCAGCCTGATGGTGCATGGACAATAACTCTTTGATGATGAGGCGCAAGTTGGACAGGGAGCTGTCTGCCAGCATCACCAGTACCTCGTAGGCTGCCAGTCTGCTGCTGGCTGTGCTGCACCTGACCACACATGCACATGAATAAGATTTACTGTTGACACCGACTACAACTAACAGGGTATTTCACAAATTCATACAAACGTATAGAAAAAAAAAGAACATTCTTACTTGGGGTGGAAGTCGTGGCTGGGGGCTGGGGAAGGAGTAGGGTTGGAACTGTTGATGATGATGCGTGAAGCTCGAAACAGGAAATCATCCAGCAACTGCTGAATGAGAGATGGACCTGGGAAAAGAGTTGCATGATGTCATATGATCACTCTCTTTAATAAACGTTTAAAATCCATTTAATAGCTGTGGATAGGCACGTGTGCACGCTTTTGTGTGCTCACCGAGATGTTCTTTCTCGTTGCCGCAGAGCGAAAGCAAGGTCTTGATGAGTCTGAGATGCCCTGCCAGCAGGATGTTATCTGCTTCACTGGTTTCCATCTCAGAGCTCCAGCTGGGCTCAAAATTGTCGAGCCAAGAGATCTCGTCCTCCAGCATGGTGGCTGCACTCACTTTTAACGCCTCCATCTCTGACGCTGGGGCAGAGAAAGTGAAGACAATGTATGATACATAGACCTTTAGTTTGTGGATAGAAGGCAGTGAGTTCTGTGTTGGAATAGTTGGTACCTCTAGTACAATATTTCAAATACAGGCACAGGTATGCGACTTACTGGTTAGGTCATCCAGAAGCTGGCACCTTAGATCAAAGTACTCTGTGCACTGGGACAGCAACCTGCGAAGAAAACTCAACTTGACATTTCGGCAAACGTTTTAGAGATTTTCCAGTTTGTGATTCTCGCCCAGCTACCTTTGGTTGACGCCTCTCATGACAGACGTGGGACTCCACAATGGCAGTTGAGCTGTGAGAATGACTGAGAGCAGGAACAAATTGGGTTTCTGGACATCAGGAAAGGCCGAAGTGTCAGACTGGCTCAGAGTGTACAGCTGATCACAAGCCACACGGCGGATCTTGGAGAGGAAGAGAGAGAAAAAGGTCACTTTACTATACATTTTTTATAAACAATCCCTTTACATAGTCTGTTCAAAGTGTTTACCTCGCCGCTGGGAGATCCCAGCAGAATATCAATAATGAAGTCACTGACAGCGGGAAGGCTGTAAAAAGAACCTGTAGAGAGAAACCGAGCACCTCATTGACATTCATCTCAATTGTACTATGATTGTGTGCATGCAGAAAGCCTGTACTCCTGACTGGGACTTACTCAGCTGCTGACAGCGCAGCTGTAGACAGGTAACCAGCAGAGACAAAGCCTCCCGAGCGATGATGGCATCTTTGGTAGAGACACTCTGCTGACGGACACATATCCCTGCATGCAGTGCTGTCGGCGTGGTCTCGCCCTCACTGCTGGAGCTGCAGTTACTTCCTGCAAATACAGAAACATCTCCTGTCTCACTATTTTGCTTTAGTTTTTTTTTTTTTTTTTTTTTTTTTTTTTTTTTTTAAAGAGATTTTAGATCATGAGCTGCTGGCGACAAACTGTCAGGATTCAAGCTGTGCAATACAATTAGTATGTCTGCTGATTGTGAAAATCAGAAAATGTGGTTGACATCAGAAGTTTATCTTAGAGGTTTCATGTTGAAAAAAGACAGGATAATAGACTGTAAAAAAAATAAAAAAAATAAATAAATAAAAGTCGAGTGTTTTCTAATCTCTTACCAGTACTGCTGACTCTGGTGCGGACTCCCTGTGGGAGAAGTGAGCTGTGGGTCTCTCTGATAGGCTGTGGGCTGCCAACCAGATCCAATCGGCCTGCTGCAGCTGCCCAGGTTAGGCGCATGAAACAGGCTACAGTGGAGGTAAAGTCACCTACCTCCATGGTCTTGACAAGAAACAAATAATATTCAGTATTAAAAAAAGATGAATCAGGATGCAGGACTGACAGCTTGTTTTCAAAGAACAGGCTTGATACAAAGAGGGTTTGTATCAAGCCTTACCTGAAGCCTACCTGAATGGCAACACGGGCAGCAGGTATGATTTCTTCAACACGTATAGATGAGCGCTCGGACAGGGACATCTGTCTGTAAGAAGACTTCTCTGGAGTTCCACAAAGAGAAAGCTGTCGTCCTGTCCGTCCTGCATTACGGAAAGGCCGGGAGGACAGCGCCTCGCTATCCCTGATCACATCATCATCCAGCGGTGCAGGCATGCTCTGGCCGACCAGGAGGAACCTGCAAACACATTTACATTACAAGGGAAGTCTTGCTTAGGATGGCTTCAGACCACACAGCTTTAAACATCAGCAGACTGCTGATCAGTTGATCGGCGCATGCAGCTGATCCATGATAGGAGTCACTCTACACAAAATGACTACAAAGTGGTCACAGAGATACTCTATCTGCTATCCAAACAATGTTTTGTCAACAAAACAGGTGATGCGAAATGGAAAATGACGGTTTCTTTTCCTCTCAGTGACCTCACTCAATGCTTATTTCATTAAATGCAACTTGAACGTGGGGTCGCCACCAGCTACAGATATTTAACATGTTTGACATCTTTCAGGCAACATCAAAGCGTTTTGTTTACAACACATCAATAATGGTGAATTTTGCTTCTTTTGATTCACACTAAAGACGAGAGAGCAGCACGTAGATCAGGAGAAATAGCATAAAACATCTACAGCCAGTACACTTGCTTGCCTTGGATCACCAATTCCTGGTGAACTCCGATGATCTCAGTCATTTTCTACACTTATTACTCAGAAGCTGCCAGGGGTATTAATACCATGGTTGAATGTCTTAGACATCTGAGTTCTCACATGTGTCCACTACAGAAAGCATCTGAACACGTTTCAGAATCCAGCACATGTGTGAAAAGGACTTTAAAGAGATGTTTTTCACCTGGCCAACTGAAGGCAAATTGAGTAGACCCCTTGTCTGGTCTCGTAGTCCACTTCAGATGGGATGGAATCTCTCTGCATAACATTCACCACCAGACTGCAAAGAAGACACAGGAAAGTACAGATTACATATGCAGCATGGCATATACGGGTACATGGAACATGGAAACATGTTGCATGTCAATGCTCTTACCTCAGGCCTCCTGCTTTAAGGAAGTTCTCACAGAATGACTTGCTGCTGGTTTTGGCCATCTCATCATCTGATGTAGGCATGAGCTTTGAACTTAATACCTAACGCACAAACGAAAATCAAAGAGCAATACAGACATCATGCCACTATTCCAGTAAAGGTATGAAGTACCTGTCGAGTGTATGTACATGTATGTATATGTGTACCTCAAGATTGTACAGCACTCTGAAAGTAGACATTCCAGGAGCAGAAGATCGGAAAAGGGACTCCAAGATGGATGCTGCACTGGGTTGATGCTGCTGCTTGGCTGTCATAGAAGGAGAACGAGAGCCTGAACCCTGGCCGAGCGTGAAGAGCGTCTTCTATAGAAAAAAAGTCACACGAATTAAAAAAAAGAAAAAAAGAAAAGTAAAACTATAAAAAAAAAACCAAAAAAAACGTAAAAAAGAAATACAGGCAAAGCCACGTACTTATCACAATCCATCTCCCAACCTGTCTTTGAAAGAATCTTTAAAGAGCTAAACACTGCAAAACCCCCTACCTCTTGACATGAAACACTCTTTAAAGACACTTTTAGGTACCTGGTGGCTCCAAACACTGGATTCTTTGGGAACAAAGTTATCGAGAGCATCTTGCACTTCGGGATCGGTGGGAATCAACAGAAGGAGCTTCCTTACGCGAAGAGTGATCCTATTAATGACCAAAGATAAAAAACATTAAAAAAAAAAGCCACATAATTCCCTAAACCTTACTAAAACCACTGTGAAACTACTAAGCTTTTCAGATATTTATGTTTTATCTTTGTTTGATAAGATGAACATTAACATATGTGGAACACTGAAGAGGAAATATTGCTGTCATATACAGAAAGATGACATTTCAATAACAGTTCTTTCATTATTGGCAACTTTATATATACACAATATTAAAAAATAATGCCACCTCACCTAGATTCATCTAGATTTGCCAGCTGGTAAAGCATTTCAAACACATTGCACACCAAAGCCATCACCACCCCAGGCAGGGACTTTTCCTGCAGACAGACGAACACTGAGCATCATGACTGATGTTGTCTTAAGTCTCACTTTGTCTATGTCTTCTCACTGTTAGTAATTTTCCATTCACGTCTGAGGTGATACCTGCTCCAAGGCGTAGGCAGAGTTGAAGACAGCCGAGCTAGAACTGCTGGAGGCAGAGGCTGAGGACTCTGAGCTGCCAGAAGGAGTACCGGTGCCTGAGCTCTTCACGGTCAGACTCTGCTCATCACTGAAGCCAAGCTGGGACAGCAGCTTCTGGTCTCGGTTCATGGTCAGCTAACATGCAGTGGCAGGGCAGTGAAGAAAAGCATGAGGAGGAGAAATAATGGAGGCACTTCAAGGCCACACGACAGATGCTGTAGGCAGCACCCAACCCCAAAGAATGTACTGCACGAAGAGTAAAATACTTTGATAAAGGGAAAAACAGACTGAATACTTACAACACTATCATTGGCAAAGATCTGGACATTATCCACTGGACAGCTCAAGTGCTCAGATATCTTCCACCGGATATTTCCTATCGTCTCATTACTGTGGGTCTGCAGGACACACAGCACACATGCAGTCAGGGATGTAATTTCCTCTGCAGACGTTAACCCCATACAAAATGTTACCAGGAACTGGTATACCTCGAGGGCGAAGGTGTCTTTGGTTGACTCATAGGTGATGTGAAGAGTGACAGGGTGTCCATTGAACGAGGCACCGTGAGGTAGAATAGTACGAGGAACTGAGTACATATCCTACACAGAAATACAGAGAAATGTTAGGTTTAAAATTAAAACAACAATGTTTGTCCCTTTTTTAATTGATCATAACAACAGACTAAAGTTACCAGTTTATACAACACAAATATTGCTCTGACTGTTTGATACAGATGTTTTATAAACACCTATTGTTAAATGGAGAATAATGTCCTTAAAAAGGAAACTGCACGGCCTACCTCTATAGTGATGACGTAGCGTTCAGCCAACAGCAGAAGTCTTTCAATTATTACCAGCTTTGTGGATCTAAAAATTAAAAAAAAAACAAAACATGCAGATCCAACACTTTAACGTGGATGAAAAAAAACAAAACATACGCACATGCAATATATATCTGTGATTAGATTGATATTGTGAGGTATAAAATTATTTGGACATGAGAGTATTTTAATAGGTTAAGTAACTGTGTTCTTACCCAAACCCCCCTCTGTACCTGGAAGGTGATTGTACAGATGTGGCCACAGTTGGCATGGCAGTGGCCGTCAGCATCTTGGTTGCCCTAGTAACAGCATGTGTCAAAGTAGGTCCACCCAAGGCCGAACTTGCAGCCTAAAGGGGAAAAAAAATAATATATACAATATACATACACACACACACAGTGTGTATACACACACACACACACACACACACACACACACACACACACACATGTATATATACATACATACTTACATAAATACATGCATATTTACAAAAGAAACAAAGTTTGAGTGCTTACCTCTAGTCGCTTGTAGCAATCTGCAATGAACTTTTTGTGCAAAGACACTGAATCCTGTAAGACAGTAAAGTTCATTTCAGATGATATTTCAAACTAATAACTTAGCAATAAACGGTGATTCCAATGTTCTTGAAGGAACGGTGAGTGAAAGAATTTATGTTCTCTTTCTGTTTTTAAACTTGACTACTCTGAGAAAGTGCCTACTCTAAATTAAACATGCCATCTAGCTGATGACAGTGGTATGTGAGCATGTGTATACAGACCTTCTTCATCTTGGGATTGAGGTTGGTATAGCTATATGTGATAATAAGCTGAATTGCTTCATTGGCAATCTCCTCGTCAGGGGTTTCCATGGCGATACGCCAAAGAAAATCCATCCCTGTCAGGTCAAGGCGCTCCACACACTGTAAAAAGAGCACATGATAACATAAATATAAACATGCACCAAGATGTGCTTCCATAAAGAAAAGTGATCTGTGACTGACCAGCTGAGTTCCCTGCCGCTTCAGACGATGGTCGCACAGATTTACATTCTCAAAGAAAGTCTTGAATAGATTGAAACCTGAAATACACATAAAATAAGCCAAGTGCTGTGACAAATTGGTACTTGTGAACTGCTTCTGAACAGCATCGTACAACAGTGCATCAAGTCTAACCATTCATGGTGATCTCATAAGACTCCAGCTTTAAGATCTTCTCTTTGAAGAGCTGCTGCTGGACATCACTCTCAAGGTCATGCTGTCCTTTGGTGAACCACTCAAAGCACATCTGCACACACAAAAATTATGGTTTTGTTTGTTGTATTTTTATTCACCTGTACAGCACTTTGGTTGCCTTATGGCATGTTAAAGCAGTTTATAAATAAAGTTGATTGAAAAACATGTTAATTAATGTTTCTATTTTGGATTTGATTACTGCATTCAAGCCATTACATTTTTTGTCTTCACTCTTAAAGTGTAAACCAATTACAGCTTTGCATCTAATCTTCTCTTCATTTCTAATACACTTATGTGTTACACTATGTGCCCCAAAATAATCAGTTTAAAGTGTTTCGGTTAGGATGCGGTGCATGTCCAAAAGCGTTTAAGGTTAAGGTTGACGACAATCTTCTCATGGACCTGCGTCTTTACACCCAGGATTTAAACAATGTTTGGATTATGCCTGGTCCTCTTACAACACACAATTGTCCCCTTTGTGTTGTTCCCAATCAAGATAACCATAAAGTGGCCCATCAGTCCTCTGTACTCGGCCTCCGTTGCTTACTACGAGGAGCCACTTTTATATGACTTTTTTTTTTTTTTAAATCGCTTTTTTATGACTTTTTTAAAGCGATAATTTAAGTTGGTCTATGGTCATTGAGGAGAGAGTTGAGATTGTTTTATGGTACTGAAACAAGGCGGGATATCTTCCACAGCACTGGCGCTTTCTAAAGTTGAAGAGGCCCGGAGGTTCTCGAGGTGTAAGATGAAACTGTGGAAGTGTGATAGGGAAGGTGATGGTCTGAGGAGAGTGTGAGGTCTGGTTGGCTGAAGGCGGCGGATTAGAATGCGGAGCGTCTCTCGCTGGACTTGTTGAAACGTGTTCAGCTCATTAGCTTTGCTCAGGTTTCCATCAGTCTGGTGTCCTTTCACCTTGAAGCGTGTGATCTTTTCCATACCAGACCACCTATCCTCACTGCTGGAACTTGCACAGCAATATAGATTAGACAGCACATCTTTTTCCTGCACATGTCTTTGCTTTCACTTTGCTTGATGCTAAGTTGTTTCTGTACACTTCTTAACATCACAAAACTCTCTTGTTGTTCAGGGTGACTGGTGATCTACAGCTTGTTACTGAGGAAGCTCCTCATTATCTAGTTGGGGATGGTGTTTATCAGACAGAAATTTTACGTAGTCTATCACGCACTTAATGATGGCTTTTATTTCATTTCTTTGTGCCTCACAACTTACATCCAAGTCTGTGGTCACCAACCTCAGAAAACCTGCACGCAGCTCTTTTGATCACAGCTTAGCGCTCCTATTTAATTACAGCTTCATCTTATTTGCATGAATACATTATTATATTTCTGATCTGTTAAAGACATAACACCTAAAACCTGCCCGGTGCCTAAGGTAGACAGTGGCGTGGAGTGCTGTGGTGCAGGATCATGTGCATATCCAATCAATTTCACAAAAGTGTGGATTGGGACTGCAGGTCCCGTTGCATGTCATGGACAATATTGCCCAGCACAGTTATTTGTTCGGCCTGCTCCTGTCTGTCGGCCTCCTGTGCCCACATCATTCTATTCTGGCTCGGGATTAAGTGTACCCTCAGAGGTGAGTTATTGGCAGGGCCGGCTCGACACAAAACTCTGTGTCATTTAATGTAAAAAGGACAGGTGACACACTAGATTCAGGTGTTAAACACGACGATGTAAAAGGGGCTAATGTTTGCTGTGCAAAGCAGTCATCCAGAGAAAGGTGCTTGCAAAAACAAAGGAGCATGGACAAGGTTTAGTTGTGTTATCCGTTTCCATACCTCGCGGTCAAGTTCACAAACATCTGGCCCCGACACCAGGCATTCCCAGAGCTCCTTTGCTCTATTCCAGACCAGGTAGAGACTGGCCTCTTGGAGGAAGAATGCCAGAAAGCGCAGGTGGCTGTCCAGATACTAAACACAGGTTGAGAGACACGTTATCACTAGCTCAGGACGAATTATTGTCACTTAAAAGTCCGCTGCATGAGATTAAGTCCAGAATCAGTAAAGCTAATGAATAAAATGACACAGGAGAGGATGAAAAAGTGAAAACTGAAGTCCTGGGCTTAAAAGAGAAAGATAAGTAAAAGAAAGTACATTACAGACAAACCTCCTGGTAGCTGTATCTCCCATCCACCAGAGTCGAACCTGAAAGGCCATTATTGCCCGAAGCGGTCACAGCGAGTCGATGGCAGCACACGAGAGATCCTGTGATCAGTTTGACAATCTCAAAGTTTTTCTTCAAGTCCTGGATGATGCTCTGTGGGCAAACGAGGGAAAGTTACTAGAGCACCAGGGTTTGTGGTGCAGCTCATGCAGATACTGTGTGCACTTTTGCTACCTTGTCTTGCTTCTGATAGGTCTGCTTGATAAAAGAGCGGGTGATCTCATGCAGCTGTCGGAGAGCAGGAACAACCCAGATCGCCTGAGGACTGCTGGGCTGAGAGGCCTGGTGAAACACAGACACACACCAAATAACATAGGCCACATCACAATGAGCACACAAACATGCATTATTAAGCCCTTTTCATTTTATGACAATGATTTTACATCACAAACTCACAATTTCCAAAATAATGGCTTTGTAAAACTATGAGAAAAAAGTCAGAGCCAGGGATATAAAAGGTTGAGGTTCAAACCTGCCTCATTAAAACTCAAAATCAAACATTAAACATGCGCTTCCTTTTGATATCCATGGTTCTGATTAGTTCCTCTTAGCGAGAGCACTTCCACCAAAGCTGACCACTCATCAAGCTGATAAATCACTTATAGATCAGACAGCTGTCACCCAGAAGAAGATCAACACCACTGTGTCATTATTAGTAAGTAACAAAGCCCTCATGGTGAGGCAAGCGAGAGATTAACACACACCTGGTTAAATCACTTCATGTTGCAACCGTGTGAAATTATGAACCTTTTACCAATGAAAGCCCATTGTGATCAAACCCTCCTCCAACACTGGACGGCAGGCATGAAACAGCGAGAGTAGACACACGTTGGTCAGCGGAAATATAAGTTATATGGGATTATTCTCTTACTTTAGTCAAAGAGTTAGATTTCTTCTTGCCCCAAGTGCCAATATGAAATGAGATTTGAGTGTCGCTGCCTTTATTGTCCTCCTGAGAGTGAGTCTAGAGACATATATTTCATTTCAAGTGGGACATTTGTACACGTTTGTGTTTACACTCGACAACAAGTGACACACACAAAGGTCATACACGCATTTAGTTCAGCTAATATGGCTAAAGTCGATAGGACATTGCCTTGCATATCGTGTCAAAGCATGAAACGTGCAGATGTTACTAAAAAAAACATGGCTCAGCTGTATTCAGATGCATTAATTAGTCATGCTGGAGAACCACAATACCAGTTTAGTGATGACGGCACACCCCCAAACGCGTGACTTACAACAAAAAATAGGTACCAGCGCGCAATAGAGCATGCATTCCTTCTTCTCTTTTAGTCTCATTATAAACATTGTACATGTGTTTTTAATTCAGTGGAGTTAGCAGTCCTTGTTTTCCTAAATTAAAAAAAATTGTACTTTTATGACTTTCTGATTTGTGGAATATGTCGATGAAGCATTACCATGACAAAAATCTGAATTAATAATGCTTGGGAGAACTAAATGAAGAGACTGGCCTTCCAGTTGTGTCATCTATGATTTGTATTTACACATCAACTGTTAATGAAATGAACATTCGCTATCTTTAAAAACAACAAGGATTACCTGATGAGGCAAATGAATACTTATACTCTTGGACTTACTTATATTTACTATAAACAAAATGAATAATTTATGTCTTTATTCTAAAATTAGTCAATTTTTGCACAATTTGATATTCAAAGAGTTTCAGGAACTAAATACGGCATTTTAAATTCTTTTTCTCCTAATCTGTTTTAGCCGTCTCACCTTTTCCAAAGTCAAAAGTTAAACTTTTGCTTTGGAAGAAAAAAAGTTAAAAACTGGAGCAAGAAAAGGAAAATAGAAAGGAGGAGTTATACACACATATGAAGGAATCGCTTTAGAAATTCTTCAGTAATAAGTAAATTCAAGAAATGGTTAGTAACACAGTAAATCTGAAATGTTTGACAATATAGAAACAAGCAATCACTCACGCTCACACTCACACTCACGCTCACACTCACTCCTAGGGGCAATTTTGAATTATCAATTAACCTAAGATTCATGCGTTTGGACTGTGGGCGGAAGCTGGAGTACCTGGAGAACCTGGAGAACATTTTTCTATAATTAGATTCAGTTGATATATTGTGAGTGATAGTTGCCACTATTTCATCAATATTAGATAATAAAGTCAAACTTCAAAATCATTCACACTTCAATCCTACTAAAAAAATAACAGGATCAAATTATATTGAGAGCATTTTAAGCATCTTTTAAAAAAGGTTAAACAGACAATGGAAAGCTCTCTCAAACAGGAGGAATAATGAGACATTAAAACATGTGTGACAGGGTTATTTACGTCTCTGAGATGTCACGATGCTTCTAGCATTTGAGTAGAGCGTAAATTTGCAACATTCATCCAAGTGAAAATAGATCACAGAAAACAAATTCATGTAATCCAGTCACATGTCTGTCTCACCTTCTTAATGTCCTCTATGCATTTAATGATGTAACTACGCTTCACCGTCTCCTTGACAGCGTAGGCATCACTCAGAATCCCCAGGTGCTCCTCCAGTGCCTGCTGGACTAAACTGGTTGGCAGGGTGGGGAGGTGAGCCAGGTCCCACAGCACCTCAAGCACCTAAAAAAACCCACAAAACACAAGATGCTTCAGACTTAGGAGTGCACCTTAATATGAAAAGCGTCAGCAGCTTGCTTTCCGTGCAAACTACCTTGAGATGACCTCTGTTGAGAACATAAAGCAATTTTATTACGAATATGATTTACCTTCCTGGAAAAACAAATGAACCCAACTTACCTTTCCTGTTGTGGTATCAGAACGAGCTTCTCGACCTATTCTCCCGATCAAACTGAGCAGCTTTTGCCTAACGCGGTCACTCTCAACTTCCCAGCTCTGAATGAAAGCAAATGTGATGTTAAAAATGCTTTACAAACAGCACTTTTCAACCCACCAAAATGACATGGATAGCACCAACCTTTTGAATGAGGACAAAGAGGTGGGTGAGCTGATCGAAGCTAAATTTCACAGCAGCAGCAGCAATTATTGTATGGATGTTCTCGATCACAGTAGATGACTGGCCTGCCTGAAACGTCCACACAAAAATCAATACATACACTTGAAGCAAAGAACTTGTGCTGTTTGTCATTTGGCACACATTCATAAATGTCTGCAAACATGTGCAGACAAAACGTTCAGTTTACATAATGAAAACGTATTTACACACCTGACATTACTGTTTATGTTTAGGCTCTAACCTGTATTCTCCAGATTTTGGAAAGTTCATCTAGTGACAGTTTACTTCCCAGCAGCTCAATGATTCCCTTAATCCTCTCACAGTACTGAGCCTGATCAATATTTCCTGAAACAAGAAACATTTCATGTCCCAGTTATGCATCAAACTCAAACCAAACGCTGAGCACATGTAATTTTGTAGTGTTTTCAGATTCCCATTAGTTGTGAGTGTTAAACAGAACATCTGGATGTATTTCCCCCTCCAAATAAGGCTCCAGGAGACGCTGTCTTTACTTTACCTTCCAGTGCTATTGACAGGACTGAGTTCTCCACAAGCCAGTCGAGCAGTTTATCTGTGTCAATTGCATTTTTCACCGTTTTTGACACTGTGCTCTCCTCTATTAACTTGGTCACCTGTCACACAAGTATGCAAAAAAAATGTGATATAAGGCTCAACCATAAGGAGAAACACTTGGGAAAATTCAGAAAGGAAGCAAACTGACTTCTTTGAGGGAGTTCATCTTGGTGGAGAAGTGGGGAGTTTTGAGCATCCGCAGCAACGTGTCCAGCCGCAGGTCATCCACCACAGCGACCAGGTCCCTCTCAAACCTCATACACAACAGCTTGATGGCGGACAGAAGGTCTGGAATACTCACCAGACGCTGGGGTTAAAAGACAATCGACAAAGTCATAAAATCTGTGTGTCACAAGTATCCACTTTTCTGACTTAATGCGGTATAGAGCTTGAATTGTGGCCCTTGTCACCATTTACGTCCACTGGAGGTCCATTAGGAGGGTGTGTAATCTGTATTTACACTAAAATCTTGCAACTATTTATTGAACAACAAGGATAAAGTCTCTTTTTTGGTTTGCCTTTGCTTAGGACTTAAATATTTTTGCACTGAAAGCATAAACTAGCCAGATTCTCCATCCCACAGGTCTTCCAACTTCTTCCAACTAAACGATATAAAACACAGGCCAAAACTAAAAGTCTACCTTGTCTTTAAGGTCCTTTTCCTCCAGGTTTTGCACGTATGTGATCATCTTGTGAATGACAGGATCAAGCATGGGCTAGGAAAAATCATAAAAGTTTGTTGGTCCTTGTGGATAGAATGAGCCACTGGAGCGGCGACGCAGTAAGATGATGCAAAAGATAAAAATCGAACACAAATCAGAACGGGGCACAAATCTACTTATAGAAAAATAACTTCCCATTTGAACACTGGCACAAAAGAAAAGAGGAAAAACACAAAAAAAACTTAAGCACCATAGCTACCAATTCACATTTGTTTACTTGTAGGGTTACACTACTTACATCTACCAATGTGTGCATTCAACCTTGACTTTTAGGACAGTTTCACTTTCTCGTATGAGTATGGACTAGGAAATCTATCTCAGGCATCCTCAAAGAAGTAAAAACAAACGCATGCGATTAAAAGTACATGCCAGCTTACCTGGACAAGGCTTGAGTTCAGGTATTCGGCACATACTCCAAGAGGCTGAACCAGAGCAGAGACACACTGTGCAGGAAGGTGGACAGTGATGAGACTACAACAACTAATAAATACTAGCTGTGGTTTGAGTAACATAAAAACTCTTCTCTCCAAATGTACCCATTTTCAAACTGTTGCACAATCTGTACTGTTAGTGTCGTATAATATTGATCAGTGCCACCTATGACAGCAGACGACAGCACCCCTCCACCTTGCTCCAAGTGTGTGTGTGTTCCAGGCTAAACCACATTACTGCCGTTTCCAAAACAACTTACTTTACAGTCCTGCCTATTGACTGTGCCAAAATGTTGTACATGGTACGCAGTATATGAAGAATTATACAATCTATAATGTGTGAGAAGTACCCCGAAGGTTTGCCAATTCCAGTAACATTTCTAGCATTTAAGTGGCTGATCTACCTCACATGCTGTATCCCATATCCCGGTCGCTCAGGTTACTTAGCCGGTTTCAGTTGGTGCTGTCGCATAGTTGTATTTACTTTGGTATACTACGTACTAACCACTAACAGTGTAGTATGCAGAACATACTGTATATTACTTGTAAGTGCAGTACGTAGACGTCTGCCTGTGTTTTCACGACTAAGCGTTAATAAATGTGTTGTGTGCTTTTCTTTCAAAAGATTCAAGAAGTCCTGCAAACACTCCCTCGGACGACTAGATCCAGTTGCACTGTTGATAACTGGATCTGGATGGACTCTGGTTTAAAGTACAAGGTTCCATGTTTAATTTTTTTCTTTGAGTGCTTCAAAATAAGAACCTTTCATTTATTTGTTTGTTTTTTGAATAATGTTTCTTCTCATTTTTCTCCAAGTAGCTGCTTCTCTTCCACTATTAACTCAGTTTCCCTAACCCTCCACTCCAACTGACTTCCGTCTCGAAGCAGACAAACACACGATTCCCCTGAGAATCAGCAGAGAAACAAGTCTCCACCCATCATCTTTTCTCCTTTCACTTTCAGTCTCTCTCAACACTGCTTGGAGTATGTTAGGTATCTGACAGCTAACACGCACATGCACAGCTGAGCTCTCACGGTTATCAAAGAGTGCAGCATTAGTCTGCAAGAAGCCATTGCCTTGTTAATATGCAAGAGACTCGAGTGTGTGCATGTGTCTACAATCAATGGCTACTCGCTGCTGTGGTTCCGGCCAGGTTCTCTGAAGGAAGCACGAGTACAAGGATGCCTCTGAACACATAAAACAACAGGGCATTTCAAGCATCACACAGGAGGAGGATTTGAGAGTCCGGTTGTGTGTAAGTGAGTATTTCTTGGGGGGGTGGGGGTGGGACAGGGGATAAGAGAGACATTCAGCACCCTGCAGCTGAGAGCAGTGGGAGTAAACATGTTGAACTTTTGCCTCCATAGGTTCTATCAAAGTCTGTTTTTCATTTTAGTGCCTTTCCTCTGTATCACGTGGACAGCAGCTATTCAACTCCCATAAAACACAAATGACAACAGTATTGAGGATTTATCTTACAGCAATCTCGATTTCCTCTGTATTGAGCTTCGTCTGGATGGCAGTGAATCCTCCTAACTCTCCAAACTTCAGCAAAAAAGAAAAAAAAAAGGGGGATTAAAACAAAACCAAACATAAGAACAAAAACAGATACATGTGTGAATTGTGTACATGGACATGTATATGGAGCATTCATTACTCACTCGATTCACCAAATCAACCAGCCAACCATGAGGCTCCTGAAAAATAAAATTTATTACGTTTTCAGCAGGTTCATTCAGCACTGACACTGCATTTTCTTTAGAGACGCACACATCAAGTTTCCTGACAGCTGCTGTGTGTCAGTCACACATGCTTTCCTGAGCCCACTGGCTCCGTTACACAGCACCAACGAGGAAGAATTTGTTTTCCTCTCCCTGGACTGCACTATGAACCGTAAACAAAGTCTAAGGATGTGGGTATATGAATACTTGCTTACTGGGTAGCTTTAAATACTTGCTGGTGGAACAGGATAAACTAGCACACAAACAAAAAAGCAACAATGCTTAACAGAGTACAGACAAAACGTCTTTCCCTTACTTTCTGATACGTGTTGGGAGATACAGCAAACATGTTGGCCTCGTCTCCAAAAACTTCAGCCCAGTTCCTCTGACATGCCTTCATCCGATTCTTAAAATGGTACTCATTATCAGGGTTAAGGGCCTGGCAGCAATTCAAAGAGAGCACAGTTAGGTAGGTTAGGTGAACGGGGTATTCCTATAAACAAACTGTTTTTTTTTGTGTTTTTTTTTTAACAATCTTGGTGTTTCTAGTTACTTTGGGCAAATACTCAGGCAGCATACCATAGTCAGGACTCCCATCAGGTTTACAGGTACAGGATCCTGCTTCACTCTCTCTGCAACCAGCTCCACCAACAACATGAGCATGTTGTAGATTCCTTCGTGAATCTCTGTCCCCCACTTGTGTACGGCACTGCTGGTCAACAACTGGTGACGGCGAGACACAAAGAAAGAGCCAGGTAATGTATCCAAACCAATCAAAACCTCACTATTACTTTTTTTTAAATTTCTTTTACATCAGTCACCTTTTTAAAGGCTTCTGGCATGCAGCGGTCCATAAACCGCTTGCAGTTCTCATCAGCGTCGGCAAGACCTGACAGAAGGAGATGTTGGATTTAAATATTCATCCAACGTATAAACTATGAAGAGACATTTGGCTGTCACAGAGCGACGACACATTTAGCCATGTAACACAAGTGTCCAAAATAACAACATGTGAAAAACACAGAACTGCCAAAAACTTAACACCCCACCCACATCATAACACAGATTTAGTGTAAAACCCTTAAAAACAACCATTTTCATCACACAAATAAACACACAGTCTTACCGTGACGTGCAAGGCAGGTGGAGGCAATAAGACATTTGCCCAGTGATTCCTCTCTCTTGTAAGGTATAGACCAGTGGTCCGTGAAGACTCGGCTCTCCAGCTCATACAGGTTGGTGGTGGGAAACTCCATGCTGGCTCCTGAGCAGTTCCCATTCTCGTCATTGCTCCGCTGTTAAACATACAGATGAAAAATGTATGACCTAAAGCAGAAGGTGACTTTATTCCACACAGGCAGTACCCTTGTTTTATAATGACACTGGAACTGTCCACTGTGAGAAGACAACACAAATGTCCTCTAACAACGACAAAGTCAGACAGGAGCGTGCTTGTTTTGTAGTTTTTCCCCTCCCTCTAGGAAGAACATGTCTCCTATCCACTGTTACCTGCCCTTCGTCATTTTTACACCTTTGCATGATCTGAGAAAGCTTTCAAACCAAATCAACACCAAAGCAATGATTTTAGGTGCTTGTTATTGTGTCTGCATAACAGTTATAATGGTCTTCATGAGACTAACAGAAAGGTCATATCTCCACACTGTTCTGCCACAGAGTTTGCGCTCTTGTAATGACATTTTGATGTATGCCTGTCCTCTAATGTGGACAAAGCACATCTGCCAATTTCAGTTTTTATTTAATAAGGATAAATCTAAACAGATATATTCTGTTTACATTCCTGATTTAATTTTCAGTCGATAGTGTTTAAATTTAAAGGCATATGTGAGTTATTACATCATTATAAAGGATTATACTATTATAGTGACAGTTAAATAGTTCACTCTTAATTATTTTTTGACAATTAGGTGTCTTCTAAGATGTCATGACAGCCCTGCCATTTGTTCTCAAGCGATTAAAGTCTAAATGGTTGCTGTGTGTGAGGCAGCATGTGAGAACTAAGGCTGAGTTTAATGAGCACCATGCCACATGACTAGCAATGTCTTCTTAGATCGTAAACACTTTTCTGTTAATGTGGCCAACGGTGAGTTAAAGACACAGAACAAGAGTTAAATTCAACTTGTGTAAAATCAACTTCTTCTCCTTCTGTATTTATTGTTTAAAATGCCAAGATCAAGTGGCTCCCATAAGAACACACAACAGGAACTGGAAGTGAAGCTCAAGTGTGGGGCAAAAGACACAACAAAAGAATACTGAATTATTTAAATGACAAATTAGCTCACGCATTCATGAAGTCATCTGTATACTTATGATTTAGGTGCAGAGCTTGATCCTCTGATACAGCGGTAACATATTTGAGCATGTCATTTCTGCAATGCAACCAGATTTAAAATGCGTTTGCACTGTTACTATGCTTTGACTGAAGCTGTCTTAGTCTGCTGAGCTCTCAGATTCAGATCCGCCTACATTATAAATGAGCAAAATTATTTCAACCATTTGTCCAATTTGCCTGTGGGCACTAAAAAGTGTAAATATTAATAAAGAACAATATAGCTAGGTCAAGTCTTACCATTCTGAACATATATTCACATATTAGCATGCAAACTGACCAATGTGCTCAGGACATGTTTTACTGTGCAGAACAATGATAAAAGAGGAGCAAATGTAAGATACTGGACCTTAACTTTATCAAAAGAATAGGAGGACGGATGAAGCAGCATGTTTCTTCGCTTACATTTCTTAGAAATCCACTTAAAACAGATGGATGAATGAGGGGTATGAAAGTGAAAAGAGAACCAGTACAGAAGACCAACTGAGGTTCAAGCCTGTGTGTGTTTGGGCTACACGGCCAGGTAACTCAGCGCCAGTCTGCTACTGTGCACTTGAGTCTGTCTTGGGAAACTGACTGTAAAAAAATGTGTTTGTGTGCGCCATGAGACTGCAGGGATATATTTAGGAACATAACACAGTCCAAAGACTTGACACTGGCCTCTTAAGCATAAATACAGCAAACATGGAAAAGGAAAAAAGGAACGAATTCACC